>JBBGZY010001526.1:4592500-5065000 GCA_037952925.1 Lithobates clamitans
AAAGTTTTCTGTTAAAAAAAAAAAAACAGTACAACTCAGTTGAAAACAAACTGAAATTGTTTAGGTGGAGGGAGGTAAAAATAAAAAAATACAATAATTAGGTTGCATAAGTGTACACACCCTTATATGAATACTTTGTTGAAGCACCTTTGATTTTCTTACAGCACTCTGTCTTTTTGGGTATGAGTCTATTAGCATGGCATATCTTGACTTGGCAATATTTGCCTACTCTTCTTTGCAAGAACACTCCAAATCTGTCATATTGCGAGGGCAACTCCTTAATCGTCTTCTGGTGAAGCCATTCGTTTTTTTTATTTGGATGTATGCTTTGGGTCGTTGTTATGCTGAAAGATGAAGTTCCTCTTCATGTTCAGCTTTCTAGCAGAAGCCTGAAGGTTTTGTGCCAATATTGACTGGTATTTGGAACTATACATAATTCCCTCTACCTTGACTAAGGCCCCTGTTCCAGTTGAAGAAAAACAGTTTCAAAGCATGATGCTGCTGCCACAATGCTTCATGGTGGGTATGGTGTTATTTTGGTGATGTGCAGTGTTTTTGCGCCAAACATATCTTTTAGCATTATGGCCAAAAAGTTAAACTTTGGTTTCATCAGACCATAACACATTTTCCCACATGCTTTTTGGTGACTTTAGATGCGTTTTTGCAAAATGTAGCCAGGTTGGATGTTTTTCTTTGTAAGAAAAGAATTCCGTAATGCCAATTTACCCCATAGCCCAGACATATGAAGAATACAAGAGATTGTTGTCAGATGTACCACAAAGCCAGTACTTGCCAGATATTCCTGCAGTTCCTTTAATGTTGCTGTAGGCCTCTTGGCAGCCTCCCTGACCAGTTTATTTCTCTTCTTTTCATCAATTTTGGAGGGACATTCAGTTCTTCGTGATGTCACTGTTGTGCCATATTTTCTCCACTTGATGATGACTGTCTGTTCCATGGTATATCTAATGCCTTGGAATTTTTTTGTACCCTTCTGCTGACTGATTACTTAACAATGAGATCCCTCTGGTTCTTTGGAAGTTCTCTGCGGACCATGGCATTTGCTGTAGGATGCGACTAAGAAAATCTCAGGAATGACTTACTAGAACAGCTGAACTTTATTTGGGGTTAATCAGAGAAACTTTAAATGATGATGGCAGGTGTGTACCGACTCATATTTAACATGAGTTTAAACGTGATTTCCTTATTTCTGAACACAGCTACATTACCAGTTATAAGAGGGTGTGCACACTAGATGAGTTCTTGTTGGAAAAAAGTATTTTAACCAACAGACAGCATGGGTTCACGAAAGACAGAAGTTGCCAGACAAACCGGATTTCTTTTTATTGGGAGGTAAGTAAAACTCTGGACAGAGGGGTGGCGGTGGATAGCATACTTAGATTTTGCAAAAACGTTGGACATCGTTCCCCACACACGGCTAATTTGTAAGGTAAAGTCTACAGGCGTGGAAAGGTCAGTTTGTAAATGGATAGAAAACTGGCTAAAAGACCGAATTCAGAGAGTAGTGCTAATGATTCTACGCTGAATGGTTTAGGGCAGTGGTCTCCAAACTGTGGCCCTTTGGTTGATTTTATCCGGCCCTTGGGGCATTATTGCACCCACTGTTAGCAACAGTGGGGCATAGTTCCTGCCACTGATGCCAACAATGGGGCCTCCCACTTAAACCAGTGATCTGGACTGTTCCTCCTGACACCAATCATGGGCAGGGCATGATTTCTCCCACTGCCACCAAAGAGGGGGTGTTGTTTCCTGCCACTGACACCAGGCATTTTTCTATAACCACTGGCCAAAATCTGGCCCACCTTAAGTTTGAAAGACAGTAAAACGGCCCTTTGTTTAGAAAGTTTGGAAGCCCCTGGTTTAGAGTTATCAGTGGTGTACCCCAAGGTTCAATGTTGGCACCCTTACTTTTTAACTTTATAATTTATATAGGGTCTGGGATTTAAAGTACCATTTCAGTCTTTGCTAATACCAAGCTACGCAGTGGAACAACATCCTTACAAGAGGTCTCCAACTTACAAGCTGACCTCAATGCGCTGTTTAATTGGGCAACTATGTGGCAAACGAGGTTTAGGCTGGGTTCACATTTATTCTGGATAAGGCTCGCAGCAGGTGTCCGGCGAATCCCTGTTCTGTTTCAGGGAAGAAACAGGACAGAATTTTTGTCTGAATTCGGACCTGAAACGGCACCAAAGACACACAGAACCCCTGTGGTATCCGCTCTGCAACCGCCCTGGAGATATGTGAACCAGCTCCATAGAGCCAGTCACAGTCTCCTGTCATGCGAATTGGATGTGGGGAAACCCGTGTCCAGTTCGCACAAGTGTGAACCCAGCCTTAATGTTGATAAATGTAAAGTTATGCACTTTGGGGCTAAGAATGTGCATGCATCATACATACTAGGGGGAGTACAACTGGGGGGATCCTTAGCGAAGAAGGATCTGGGGGTTCTGGTAGATCATAAGCTTAATAGCATGCCAATCTGTGGTTTCCAAAGCAAGCAAATTCCTTTCTAGTATTAAGAGGGGTATGGACTTCAGAGAGAGGGATATCATTTTGTCCCAGTACAAATCATTAGTAAGACCTCATCTGAAATATGAAGTTCAGTTTTGGACACCAGTTCTCAAAAAGGATCAGGGAACTGGAGAAAGTGTAGAGAAGGGCAACCAAACTGATAATTGGCACAGAGGAGCTCAGCTATGAGGAAAGATTAAAAGAGAACTGAATTTATTCTCTCTTGAGAAGAGAAGATTAAGGAGGGATATGATCAACATGTATAAATACATAAGTGGTCCATATAATGAACTTGGTGTTGAGTTATTCACTTTAAGGTCATCGCTGAGGACAAGGGGGCGCTCTTTACATTTCAAGAAAGAGAGATTTAATCTCTTAACATGAAAGGTTTCTTCAAAGTAAGAGCTGTGAAAATGTGGAATAAACTCCCTCAAGAGCTGGTTCTGTCCAGCTCAGTAGAATTTTTTTTTTTAAAGCAAAGACCTGGATTCTTTCCTAAATGTACATAATATAACTGGATACTATCAGTTATAGGTAAAGTTTATCCAGGGAATATCTGATTGCCTATTGGGGGAATCAGGATTTTTTTTTCCCTGTTGGAGCAAATAGGATCATGCTTTGCTTGGGTTTTTTGCCTTCCTCTGTATCAACTGTGGGTATAGGATTGTCATTTTTCTTCCCTTTTATTGGTTGAACTAGATGGACTTGTGTCTTTTTTCAACCAGACTATGTAAAAAGAGATCCATCACCTAAGGACATAAAAAAGGCTAGCTGAGAATGGGAGGGGTCATGTAGGGAGCCATCCCTACATATCTCTTTTTGCCAGTGTCCAATCATCTGAATGTAACTACATACAAGCCATGATTAAAGACTAAAGAGTCTTTTGCTGTACCACTAGGAAAATGCATATTCTTGTCAATGTATATTACAGTGGTTGAGGGATACACTCTTTTTTCCAATGGTGTTCTAGTGAGCATATCAAAACAGTCCAATGGTCCCTGTGGACCTATTTTCCCATAGACATAGTTAGAAGACTATAAAGCAATAACTTGCAGAAGCATTGGAACGTATACGTTTGTTCCAGTGTTTTCTGGAATTTCCTCTGCGAAAAAAGCAGGTCTTCAAAATTTTGTAGATTTCTGAATGTTGTTCAACCAAATTTGCACCTTTGAGGAACTTCCCTGTTCACATGATTAAAGGAAATCACCTCTTACAATGCTAGTTGCCTGTCACACTAATTTAAAAGTGGCAGTAAAGACTTTTTTTATTTATTTAATTTATATCTACAGGTAAGCCTATAATGAGGCTTACCTGTAGGTACAGTAAATATCTCCTAAACGTACACCATTTGGAAGATATTTACTTCAGCAGCGCCAGCGATGGTACTGTGCGCATGCCGTCCATAGAGAGCTGTACCGCGGTCATGATTCCCACTCCCAAGTGTGGGAGTGATGACATCGTGGCTCGGCAGAGGCGGCTCTCTAATTAGGCAAATAAGGCGGTGGCCTAAGGCCCCGCGCTCCCAGGGGCCTCGTGGCCGCCTTATTTGCCTGATGTGCGTGTGGAAGAACGGGAGGGAATGTTCCCAGCCAGTGTCCCCAAGCTGGTAGGGTGAGCGGGTCGGGATGGTAAAGCGTCACAGTCTTTATTATACAGCGCTGCTGCAGACGAATTGTAGAGGAGGCAGAGCCGCCGGCCACTGTTGAACCCGCTGAGTGATCTCCACCCGACAGGAGCCTCCTAGTCCCGCCTGGCGTGACGCCATTCACAGGCCGGGAGGCAGGATGAAAAGGCAGAGGAGAGTGCTGCTGCACAGACCTGTGAGGAGCCAGTGAAGCCCCATGCAACAGTGCAAGTAAGTTTGCAGATGGTATTTGTAATATGCAGCATGGAGGGGGTTAATGCATTACTATACATTAGTGACCAGTGGCAGTTAATGAACCCCTTTGTGCTGCATTAGTGGCAACAGTATCAGTGTTAACTAACACCTATATGGTGCAGCATGAAAGGGTTCATAAACATTGATACTGTTGCTACTAATGCAGCACAAAGGGGTTCATTAACTGCCACTGGTCACTAATGCATCCGTGGTGTATTTGACACTACCCCCACCATACACCCCTCATGTACATACTACCCCCCCACCATACACCCCTCATGTACATACTACCCCCACCATACACTCCGCACCCCTATCATGTACATACTACCCCCACCATACACTCCGCACCCCTCATGTACATACTACCCACACCATACACTCTGCACCCCTCATGTACATACTACCCCCACCATACACTCTGCACCCCTCTCATGTCATACTACCCCCACCATACACTCTGCACCCCTCTGTCATACTACCCACTATACACTCCGCAGCCCTCTCATGCACATATTACCCACCATACGCTCCGCACCCCTCTCATGCACATACTACCCACCTCCATACACGCCACACCCCTCTCCTCTACACACTACTTGCCTCCATAGACTCCGCACCCCTCATGTACATATTACCCGCCATCATACCCTCCACTTTCCTCTCCTACTCAAATTTACCGCCATTGCACAGTAGGGGCCTCTACTAGGGAGATGGTTACCCGTGGCATACATAAAAAAAGTCAGTGTGGATAAATTATGCTACCTATTGGGTATGGCTTTTTAGTTTGATTAGAAATTTTAGGGTTTTTTTTATATTCTTTACAGTTTTATTTTTTATTTTTTTTACCATCTTTTTATTTTACGTTTTTTGGTGAGAATTTTTGGTTTCTTTGGTGAGATATCAGGGGTCTAAACTGACCCCTGAAGTCTCACTTTTGAGACAGAGAAAGGAATTAGGAAACACATTACCCAGTTCCTTTCTCTATAGCGTCAGCTGCCCTGCAGATGAATGAACAGGAGACAGAGGCTCCTAATTCATAAACTAAAGCATAGTATGCTATGAACAGAATGAATGATCAATTCCAATCACTCACTGTGTTCTTTTAGAAAAGGTAGGGGCTGGTAAATGTAATTTACCAGCCCCTTTTCCCGGCCTCCATTGTGAACATCCCCCCCACAGCAGTCAGCTGGAGAGCAGAGGAGGGAAGTTGGCAGGGCTGTGGTGGTAGGGGGGGGGGGCACACCATTATTTTTTATCGCTTGAATTCTTTTTCCCATTATGGGCATGAGTAGGGCCTCATGTCTAAGTTTTGCCTAAGGCCTCACAAAGCCTAGAGCCGCCTCTGTGGCTCGGCCATTCAAACGGATTAAGCCCATGAACCCAGAAGGAAGACCAGGTGAAGATGCAAGCCCTGTCAGCAATGAAAGCGCGCTGCTGGAGGGCTTTGTTTTCAGGTAAGTCTTTCATAATGTGCTAGTATGTGATGCACACTAGCACATTATGACATTCATTTTCAGGGAGATTTTTTTGTTGTTGTTGCTGTTTACTACCGCTTTAAGACAGAGTAACTGATCCAGAACAAGTATGCAAAAACAAGTATAACAGATCCTTTTCAAGTAAAACAGATATCCTTGCACTAAATCAGCGAATCAATGTACTAAAAACTCTAGTCACCGGCCAAGAATTTCACTAGCCTCTGGTCTCTCCAAGTCTAAACATACATTTGCTGCCCTAGAAATGGGCCCAAATGATTAAACAGCTTTCATTTAACTAGTTTTTTACTTAGCAATTTATTGGTCATATAT
The DNA here is from genome assembly GCA_037952925.1 of Lithobates clamitans. Lineage (NCBI taxonomy): Eukaryota > Metazoa > Chordata > Amphibia > Anura > Ranidae > Lithobates > Lithobates clamitans. The sequence goes on from JBBGZY010001526.1 coordinate 4,598,720, forward strand.
ACCATGTCTCACTGCAATCCTTAAACAACTGAATGCAGTTTGAAATAAATGGCTTTATATTAGGCTTTATCTGAACTTTAATGTAGCAGTTCTGCATGTACAGATGGCCCAAAGGGGCATAAAGTATCTATTAGTTTGGTTCCACCCACCCTCCTGAAATGAAGAACTCCTTATTTTGGTATATTCTGATGGAATTGAGACATGCAGATGACTTGCGTTTTAAGAAGGCTCTATTTTACTGCTCGCTGTTTCAGTGGAGGAGGGCTTTTTGGTTCCTTTTGGCTAACCTCACCATCAACTGTCTGGTCATACGGTCTCATTGGCCAAACACATTATCCCAAATCCATTAACTAAAATGCATGTTTATACTTCTAGAGAATACATTCAGAGTTTATGATGAGAGTGCATTCCATCTAATAAATATTTGTCTTCCTTTTTTGTGTTCCTTTAAATTCCCTTGACATAGAATCCCACCTGACGCAGCACAAAGATCAGGGAGCCATCCAATGTCAATATTGCTCTGAGCAGCTTTGGGGCACAGGGACATTCCTGTGCCTAATCTATCCTCTCCATTTAAAGCAAAAGCCTGTTAATATTTAACATCACTGTCAAAGTTTACAAGTACTTTCCCAGAAAGTTCAGGCTATTTTATACATGTAAAGACAGTTCAAGCACTAGACTTAGTAAATCAGCAATGGTTGACTTAAAAATATTATTTAACCACTTTAGCCCCGGAAGATTTTACCATTCATGACCAGGCCATTTTTTGTGATACAGCACTGCGTTACTTTAACCGCTTCAGCCCCGGAAGATTTTACCCCCTTCCTGACCAGAGCACTTTTTGCGATTCGGCACTGCGTCGCTTTAACCACTTGAGCCCCGGACCATTATGCTGCCTAAGGACCAGAGGTCTTTTTCCAATTTGGCACTGCGTCGCTTTAACTGCTAATTGCGCGGTCATGCAATGCTGTACCCAAACGAAATTTGCGTCCTTTTCTTCCCACAAATAGAGCTTTCTTTTGATGGTATTTGATCACCTCTGCGGTTTTTATTTTTTGCGCTATAAACGGAAAAAGACCGAAAATTTTGAAAAAAAATGATATTTTCTACTTTTTGTTATAAAAAAAATCCAATAAACTAAATTTTAGTCATACATTTAGGCCAAAATGTATTCGGCCACATGTCTTTGGTAAAAAAAATGTCAATAAGTGTATATTTATTGGTTTGCGCAAAAGTTATAGCGTCTACAAATTAGGGTACATTTTCTGTAATTTACACAGCTTTTAGTTTATGACTGCCTATGTCATTTCTTGAGGTGCTAAAATGGCAGGGCAGTACAAAACCCCCCCAAATGACCCCATTTTGGAAAGTAGACACCCCAAGGAAATTGCTGAGAGGCATGTTGAACCCATTGAATATTTATTTTTTTTGTCCCAAGTGATTGAAAAATGACAAAAAAAAAAAAAAAAAAAAATATTTACAAAAAGTTGTCACTAAATGATATATTGCTCACACAGGCCATGGGCCTATGTGGAATTGCACCCCAAAATACATTCAGCTGCTTCTCCTGAGTATGGGGATACCACATGTGTGGGACTTTTTGGGAGCCTAGCCGCGTACGGGGCCCCGAAAACCAATCACCGCCTTCAGGATTTCTAAGGGTGTAAATTTTTGATTTCACTCTTTACTGCCTATCACAGTTTCGGAGGCCATGGAATGCCCAGGTGGCACAAAACCCCCCAAAATGACCCCATTTTGGAAAGTAGACACCCCAAGCTATTTGCTGAGAGGCATATTGAGTCCATGGAATATTTTATATTTTGACACAAGTTGCGGGAAAGTGACACTTTTTTTTTTTTTTTTTTTTTTTTTTCATAAAGTTGTCACTAAATGATATATTGCTCACACAGGCCATGGGCCTATGTGGAATTGCACCCCAAAATACATTTAGCTGCTTCTCCTGAGTATGGGGATACCACATGTGTGGGACCTTTTGGGAGCCTAGCCGCGTACGGGACCCCGAAAACCAATCACTGCCTTCAGGATTTCTAAGGGTGAAAATTTTTGATTTCACTCTTTACTGCCTATCACAGTTTCGGAGGCCATGGAATGCCCAGGTGGCACAAACCCCCCCCCAAATGACCCCATTTTGGAAAGTAGACACCCCAAGCTATTTGCTGAGAGGCATGGTGAGTATTTTGCAGCTCTCATTTGTTTTTGAAAATGAAGAAAGACAAGAAAAAACATTTTTTTTTTTTCTTTTTTCAATTTTCAAAACTTTGTGACAAAAAGTGAGGTCTGCAAAATACTCACTATACCTCTCAGCAAATAGCTTGGGGTGTCTACTTTCCAAAATGGGGTCATTTGGGGGGGTTTTGTGCCACCTGGGCATTCCATGGCCTCCGAAACTGTGATAGGCAGTGAAGAGTGAAATCAAAAATTCACGCCCTTAGAAAGCCTGAAGGCGGTGATTGGTTTTCGGGGTCCCGTACGCGGCTAGGCTCCCAAAAAGTCTCACACATGTGGTATCCCCGTACTCAGGAGAAGCAGCAGAATGTATTTTGGGGTGTAATTTCACATATTTCCATGGCATGTTTGAGCAATATATCATTTAGTGACAACTTTGTGCAAAAAAAAAAAAAAAAAAAAAAAAATTTGTCTCTTTCCCGCAACTTGTGTCGCAATATAAAATATTCCATGGACTCGACATGCCTCTCAGCAAATAGCTTGGGGTGTCTACTTTCCAAAATGGGGTCATTTGGGGGGGTTTTGAACTGTCCTGGCATTTTATGCACAACATTTAGAAGCTTATGTCACACATCACCCACTCTTCTAACCACTTGAAGACAAAGCCCTTTCTGACACTTATTGTTTACATGAAAAAGTTATTTTTTTTTGCAAAAAAATTACTTTGAACCCCCAAACATTATATATTTTTTTAAAGCAAATGCCCTACAGATTAAAATGGTGGGTGTTTCATTTTTTTTTTTTACACAGTAATTGCGCAGCGATTTTTCAAACGCATTTTTTGGGGAAAAAACACACTTTTTAAAATTTTAATGCACTAAAACACGCTATATTGCCCAAATGTTTGATGAAATAAAAAAGATGATCTTAGGCCGAGTACATGGATACCAAACATGACATGCTTTAAAATTGCGCACAAACGTGCAGTGGCAACAAAATAAATACATGTTTAAAAGCCTTTAAAAGCCTTTACAGGTTACCACTTTAGATTTACAGAGGAGGTCTACTGGAAAAATTACTGCACTCGATCTGGCCTTCGCGGTGATACCTCACATGCATGGTGCAATTGCTGTTTACGTTTGACGACAGACCGCCGCTTGCGCTCGCCTTAGCGCGAGAGCAGGGGGCGACAGGGGTGCTTTTTTTTTTTTTTTTTTTCTTTATTATTTTTTTGCTTTTTTAATCTTACTTTTAAACTGTTCCTTTCATATTTTTTTTTTTTTAATAATTTTTATTGTTATCTCGGGGAATGTAAATATCCCCTATGATAGCAATAGGTAGTGACAGGTACTCTTTTTTGAAAAAATTGGGGTCTATTAGACCCTAGATCTCTCCTCTGCCCTCAAAGCATCTGACCACACCAAGATCGGTGTGATAAAATGCTTCCCCAATTTCCCAATGGCGCTATTTACATCCGGCGAAATCTAAGTCATGAAATGCTCGTAGCTTCCGGTTTCTTAGGCCATAGAGATGTTTGGAGCCACTCTGGTCTCTGATCAGCTCTATGGTCAGCTGGCTGAATCACCGGCTGCATTCTCAGGTTCCCTGTTGAGACAGGAGAGCCAGAGAAAAACACGAAAGACGGTGGGGGGGGGGGGGGGCATTCCCTCCCACGGCTTGTAAAAGCAGTCTAGAGGCTAATTAGCCGCTAGGATTGCTTTTACATGAAAGCCGACCGCTGGCTGAAAAGAATGATACCAAGATGATACCTAAACCTGCAGGCATCATTCTGGTATAACCACTCAAAGTCGTGAATGGCGTACCTGAAGACAAAAAAATGGTTAACAATGGTTAACAATAAAGCACAGTAAACAGTAAAGTATAAATAATTACACACCTGAAAAACAAACATGATAAAACATAATAACAATAACAATAACAATAAAACATTGCAGAATAGAATACATAAAAAAAACAGCAGAACAATAGAGAGAGAGAATAGAGAGAGAGAGAACAATAAAACGACAACTATTTTTTTTTATTTTATATTTTTTTTTTTTTTACACTTTTTTTGTAACTAACTTTTATAACGGTAACCGGTTCCAGGTTCGGGTCTCTCAAAATGCGATGGCATCTTGGGAGACCCTGTGAAAGTGCGCCTAGTCTGTGCAATGCTGTACCCTACGCTATTACTCAACTAGTGTATAGTAGCGTTCAAAACATTCACCAATGCAAAGGCCAGGATTATCAGGACAGGAGGGACAATAATAGCGGGTGTCACGCCTATATCCGCGCTTGCTGCAGACACGACATCTTTTTTTGGGGGGGTTCGTTGGGTAGGGGTACTCGGGAGGACATATAAATGCCTCTCATGCAGCCGACTGCATTTGGTTGGGGATGTGAATGGGGGAAGTACGGGCGCTGCAGAAGTGGTGGGTTCCCAATTAGGATTGGCGAATGCAGCAGGAAGGGCACTATGGGCACGACGGGCCTGTGTTTGTCTTCTTGGTGGCAGCGGGACACTACTTGTGCTTGCCACCTCACCAGCTTGAACTGCACTTATGGGACTCGCCACGTCACCACGTGTTACTGCAGTGCTGGTTTGACTACGACCGGGGTGTACTACGCCGCTGGTGCTTGCCAGTTCCCCAAAACGCTACCAAAAAAACTGTTAGCGATCGCAGGGATCAGGCCTGACTCTGCGAACGCTGCAGTTATGCGTTTAGTCTTTTGTAAGTGACAGTGATCGATCGATACTGCACTTGGGTGGGCTGGACGGGGCGGAGGGGCAAAACGCAGGTGCTAGCAGGTATCTGGGCTGATCCCGCTAACACTGCGTTTTTGGGAACCCTAAACTGCTGGTGACACTAGTATAGATCTGATCAGATCAGATATTGATCCGTTCAGATACTATACCACTAAGGGAGGTGTACGGTGCGTGCGTGGGTGTTAGCGATACTGGCGCTAACCTGACGCTGCCTGGGGCTGGTGCTTGCCAGTTCACCAAAACGCTACCAAAAAAACTGTTAGCGATCACAGGGATCAGGCCTGACTCTGCGAACGCTGCAGTTATGCGTTTAGTGTTCTGTAAGTGACAGTGATCGATCGATACTGCACTTAGATGGGCTGGGCTGGGCCGGGCGGAGGGGCAAAACGCAGGTGCTAGCAGGTATCTGGGCTGATCCCGCTAACACTGCGTTTTTTGGGAACCCTAAACTGCTGGTGACGCTAGTATAGATCTGATCGGATCAGATATTGATCCGTTCAGATACTATACCACTAAGGGAGGTGTACGGTGCGTGCGTGGGTGTTAGCGGTACTGGCGCTAACCTGACACTGCCTGGGGCTGGTGCTTGCCAGTTCACCAAAATGCTACCAAAAAAACTGTTAGCAATCGCAGGGATCAGGCCTGACGCTGCGAACGCTGCAGTTATGCGTTTAGTGTTTTGTGTCAGTGATCGATCGATACTGCACTTGGGTGGGCTGGGCGGAGGCGCAAAACGCAGGTGCTAGCAGGTATCTGGGCTGATCCCGCTAACACTGCGTTTTTGGGAACCCTAAACTGCTGGGGACGCTAGTATAGATTTGATCGGATCAGATATTGATCCGATCAGATACTATACCACTAAGGGAGGTGTATGCTGCGTGCGTGGGTGTTAGCGGTACTGGCGCTAATCTGACGCTGCCTGGGGCGACGCATATCACCGCCGGGCGATCGGGGGGCTAAACCTTTATTCGGTAATAAACGGCGGGTGCCCTGACACTATAAAAAATAAACAAACTAACCAGCGTCAACCGTATCGGTTATACGGTGATCAGTGGTGAAAGGGTTAACTAGGGGGCAATCAAGGGGTTAAAACATTTATTAGATAGTATATGGGGGTCCCTGACGCTATAAAACGCTGACGGCGAACCTAAATATTTACCTCACTAACTAGCGTCACCAGCGACACTAATACAGCGATCAGAAAAATGATCGCTTAGCGACACTGGTGACAGGGGGTGATCAAGGGGTTAAAACTTTATTAGGGGGGGTTAGGGGGGTACCCTAGACCTACAGGGGGGTAACAGTAACTGTGCTAACACAGTAACTGTCACAAACTGACAGCAGCAGTAATCAGAAAAAAAAAAAAAAAAAAACGGCTGGTGTCAGTTTGTGACAGGGGGGGGGGGGTGATTGGGGGGTGATCGGGGGGGGATCGGGGTGTTTAGTGTGCCTGGCATGTTCTACTGTGTGTGTAGTGTTGTGCACTCACTCACATGTCGTCTCTCCTCGGGCCGGAACGGAAAATACCGACCCGAGGGGAGATGACATCACTTCCTTTGCTGCTGTTTAGCATACAGCAGCAAAGGAGTGTTCCTATTGGCCGGCGGCGATCGCGAGGGGGGGGCCACGATCGGATGGCCTCCCCCTCGTCTCCGATCGCCGGGGGACAAAACGGGACCGCCTCGGGCGGCGGGGGGGGGTCCGATCGGACCCCCCACCCGCGGGAGGCAAATCACGTACATGTACATGATTTTGCCTGCCCGTGCCGCCTTGCCGACGTACATCGGCGTGAGGCGGTCCTTAAGTGGTTAACTGACAATTGCGCGGTCGTGCGACGTGGCTCTCAAACAAAATTGACCTTTTCTTCCCACAAATAGAGCTTTCTTTTGGTGGTATTTGATCAAGTTATAAGTTATGAAGTTATAGCGTTTACAAAATAGGGCATAGTTTTATGGCATTTTTATTAATATTTTTTTTTTTTACTAGTAATTGCGGCGATCAGCGATTTTTATTGTGACTGCGACATTATGGCGGACATGTCGGACATTTTTGACACATTTTTGGGACCATTGTCATTTATACAGCGATCAGTGCGAATAAAAATGCACTGATTACTGTGCAAATGACACTGGCAGGGAAGGGGTTAACCACTAGGGGGCGGGGAGGGGTTAAGTATGTCCTAGGGGAGTGATTCTAACTGTAGGGGGGATGGGCTGTGTGTGTCACTACGCTGATCACTGCTCCCGATGACAGGGAGCTGTGATCAGTGACACTTGTCACTAGGCAGAACAGGGAGATGCTGTTTACATCAGCATCTCCCCGTTCGTCCTCTCCGTGAGGCGATCGTGGGTATCCCCGCGGCGATCGAGTCCGTGTGACCCGACTCACGGAGCTCCTGGGCGGCGCACGCGCAATGGCACAGCAGGGAATTCGAATGGACTTATCTGTAAGTCCATTTGCCCAGCCGTGTCATTCTGCTGATGTACATCGGCGTGCGCCGGTCGGGAAGTGGTTAACTGACAATTGCGCGGTCATGGGAAGCTATACCCAAATAAAATCAATGTCTTTTTTCCCCATAAATAGAGCTTTCTTTTGGTGGTATTTGATCACCTCTGCGGTTTTTATTTTTTGCGCTATAAACAAAATTATATATTTTTTACTGTCTGCTACCGTATAATACATAAAAAAAATTGAAGAAAAAATCCCAAGCGTATATTGATTGGTTTGCGCAAAAGTTATAGAATCTACAAACTATGGGATAAATTTATGGACATTGTTTTTTTCTACTGGTAATGACTGCAATCAGTGATTTTTAGCAGAACTCCAACCCTGTGGTGGAAAAATCTGACATCAAGTGACACTTGTTGGGGACCAGTGACACCAATACAGCGATCATCAGTGCATTTTTTTTTTAGCACTGATCACTGTATTGGTGTCACTGGCCCCCAACAAGTGTCACTTAGATGTGTCCGCTGCAATGTCACAGTCCCACTTAAATGACACTGGCAGGGAAGGAGCTAACATCAGGGACAATCAAAGGGTTAAGTGTGTTCCCTGGGAGGGTTTTCCTACTGTGTGGGGGATGGACTGACAGGAAGAACATAGAGATCCTTGTTCCTGCTTACAAGGAACAGAAGATATGTGTACTTCCCTGTCAGAACGGGGATCTGCCTATGTAAACATCTGCCTCTTTGTGGAATGATCGCAGGTGGCCAGCGGACCCGCTGATAGGCTCCCGCTCCGTACAGCGCATGTGCACCCACAGTATCTATTGCACGAAATGACATACAGGTACATTGTTTTGCGCAATAGGTCCGCCCTGCCACAGTATATATGCAGTGGGCGGTCTAAGTGGTTAAAGCAGAACTCAAGCCATAATTAAAAAATATATATAAAAAGAATAGTGTATAAAAAAATAAGTAAAAAGTTATACGACAAACATGATTCTGCCTTAAAGTGATTCTAAAGGCGTTCTTTTTGAAACAAACATGTGATACTCACCTGTCCTGTGCAGCACTGATGAGAACGGAATTCTGATATATAAGATTTCAAAAGTGTGTCACATCCCATAAAGAACAAAGAAAAAGAGAACCCCTGGTTGTAGGATTTTATAGGCACTACCAACCGATAATTAAAGTAAAAATTATAGTTTTAATTTATTATAGAAAAATACATGACATATTGAACATGGTCATGAATACTGAGGAATCAAGATATGCAAAATAAAGATACAGAATCCTATACCCAACACGTTTCGGAGATGAGTGTTGTCTCCATCAGGGATAACAGGAAAAAAAAAATCCGATGGACTCAAGAAGCGCTTATGAGTATGATTGTTCATAAACCATGAGCAGTCAATGTAATATGAGTTCATTCGTTGAAGTCCATAAAATCAATTAAATCAATATAATCAGCACATTAATTGATAAAAACGAAAAACGGGAAAGTCCTTTTGGAAACAAACCCCTTTGGAAGGAAACAGTCTTCTAAAACAAACATTTCAAGGATAACAGCTGTTACCAAAAAAGGGAGTCCAAAGACCACACGTGCTTGTATAAAGAGGGGGGGTGTGCAAGAGAACCCCCTCTTAGTGAAACTCTTACCAGACAAGAGCTGGATCTTAGCGTGTGTCATCCAAATTGGTGGAAATCCCCACGAAGAGAGATTGTTCCAACGTCCATCAGAACCAAGGTTCAAACATTTGACTTGGAGAGTTAAAAACAGGAGACTAAAACAAGAGCCTTCTAACTTTGGTTCTGATGGACGTTGGAACAATCTCTCTTGGTGGGGATTTCCACCAATTTGGATGACATACACGCTAAGATCAAGCTCTTGTCTGGTAAGAGTTTCACTCAGAGGGGGTTCTCTTGCACACCCACCCTCTTTATCTGAGCACATGTGGTCTTTGGACTCCTTTTTTGTTAACAGCTGTTCTCCTTGAAAAGTTTGTTTTAGAAGACTGTTTCCTTCCAAAGGGGGTTTTTCCAAAAGGACTTTCCCATTTTTCGTTTTTATCAATTAATGTGCTGATTATATTGATTTTATGGACTTCAACGAATGAACTCATATTACATTGACTGCTCATGGTTTATGAACAATCATACTCATAAGCGCTGCTTGAGTCCATCAGACTTCTTTTTTGATGTTTATTACTGATTTCTCCCATTTAGGAAAGATTTTTTAGGCAGCAGCTGTTGCCATTCAGTTTAGCTGGTAGAAAATCCATTGGTCTTAGATAAGTTTATTTCTCCTAAAACGCTTGTTGTATAAAGAGACAATAGGCCTTGTCTCATTTATATTTTATTTTATAAAATTCAAATACCAATAATGAACAATAAGTTAGTACATCCATCCCATAAAAAAAAATAGCAATGAAAGGTCAAAGGTGCTGGTAACTTACATCTTGTTCAACTGCACATACACGAGATCATCCACATTCATTTTAAAAGAAGGACACTGTCACATGGAGTCTTCCACTGAGAAAAATTACTAGCCTCCCCACCAACATGTGCGATGTGATGTCATACGCACACACTGCAGAATGACGCATCATGTGCGCGTCCCACCGGCACGGATGTGTCTCCAGGAGGACACAACACAGTCACCCTGGAAACAAATGGGAGTGGCAAGTATAGATGGCAAAACATGTCACTCCTTAAGAGAGCTCAGAAGGGAGCCGGGCACATGTGATTCCACCACACTGAATGGTAAAAAAATTAAAATAAGTAATAGCCGAGGGCTCATTTTGCAATGGAGGAGGAGTAAATTTAGATGACGTAAAAAGAGGGGAGATATGTCCTATAAAGCTGAAGCAAGCAATAAAACAGTTGCAAAGTGACCTAAAAATTCAAATACTAATAAGGGCATATAACAGCCAAAATAAATCGTAGCCAGGATGGTCAAAACTGCATGTGACAGTGTTTACATTAAGAGAGCAGCCAGAGAAATGCATGTGCAAGGATTAAAATGAAGAACAAACAAATTCAATACAAATAAAATCACAAATCAAAAAACAGAGTTGAAAGATTGTTGAATAGTTCAAGGCCTATGTAGACAAGGGAACAAGAAAAACAGAAAAACAGAGAAGCAAATGATGTATGAGTTCCACTGTCAATCTCCAGTGATAAGGCCAAATATACAGCTACTTCTCCATCCCTCAAGAAAGAGCTTGAAGCAAACCACCTCATTGAGTCCCGGGGAGAGATGTGGCCCTCAAAAGTGTAGATCCAGCGGAATTCAAGTTGGAGGAGACTCTTGTTCCAGTCTCCTCCACTGGGATTAGGGTGGATACGGTCTAATGCCCCGTACACACGGTCAGATTTTCCGATGGAAAATGTCCGATCGGAGTGTGTTGTCGGAAATTCCGACCGTGTGTGGGCTCCATCGGACATTTTCCATCGGATTTTCCGACACACAAAGTTGGAGAGCAGGAGATAAAATTTTCCGACAACAAAATCCGTTGTCGGAAATTCCGATCGTGTGTACACAAATCCGACGGACAAAGTGCCACGCATGCTCAGAATAAATAAAGAGATGAAAGCTATTGGCCACTGCCCCGTTTATAGTCCCGATGTACGTGTTTTACGTCACCGCGTTTAGAACGATCGGATTTTCCGACAACTTTGTGCGACCGTGTGTAGACAAAACAAGTTTGAGCCAACATCCGTCGGAAAAAATCCTAGGATTTTGTTGTCGGAATGTCCGAACAAAGTCCGACCGTGTGTACGCCCTATAAGATTAGAAATTTGATCTTCGGGAATTTACCCTGGTGGACAATGGTGGTACGTATTCCCAGGGGTAGATCAGGATTACATGTCTGCATGCTCCTGATAAGCTAGTTTCCAAAATTTGAGCTTTGTCTTACCGACATAAAAGCAACCACAGTCACATCTTAACATATAAACAAATATATCAAAATATAAATATAAACACATATATCACACCAAATGTCCTACAGTTCGCAAAATGTCTAGGTGTGAAAACTCTATCCGGGAGGACCGTTTTTTTTGTTGGTATACATGTACTTGCAAGTAGCCACAAGAGCCACACATAAGTACCTCTGTATTTGCAATGTTCGACACCCAGGTCGCCTTTAAACTCACTTTTCACTAATTTGGAGGCAATGGAGATTGCTCTCCTAAAAGTAAAGAGGGGGGCCTCAGGAATCAAGCAACCCAACCCAAAGAAGGATCCATTGTTAAAACATTGCAAAATGTGGAAATGATTTTCCTGATCTCGACATGCTGGTTGCAATATTTAGTGAGAATTCTCAAAGGGTTATCTTGACCTGGGGGTTTATGAGAATACAGAAGATCCTGCCTAGTACATGAGGTGGCGTGTCTAGAGGCCTTCTTAAGCAATGTGTGGGAATAGCCCCTCTGCAACAGTCTGACAGTCTGTCACGCAATTTACCAGCCTCTGCTACAAAGGTGTCATCATTGGTGCAGTTACGTCTTACTCCGAGGTACTGACTGTAAGGTATAGATCTAACAAAAGTCTGCGGGTGAAAGCTTGGGGCGTGTAATATATTATTGCCAGAGGTGGGCTTACGGTACAGACTGCTGCAGAGGATGCAGTCATTGCCTCTCAATATCTCGAGGTCAAGGAAGGTGATCTTGCTGCCATTGGAAGACATGGTAAATGTCAAATTAAATTAATTTCTGTTCATTCTTTCCAGACATAGACAGTTCCAGAGGGCAATCCCATATGGCAAAAACGTTGCTGATATATCTAAAGAAGTGGTCAGTATATATCGACAAGGCCTCGATGAGAAACATGTTCTCCTCTAGGTACAGGTTGGCATACGATGGGGCACAGCATGCCCCCGTCACTACTCCCTGCACCTGGAGTTAGTGGGAGCCATTAAAAGTAAAAACGTTGCGATGTAAGCGTGTCCAGATGTGAGCGGCGGCGGACGTGTCTGAGAGGAGCTCCGGGTATCCTGAATTCAATCCTTCGCCATCCTCGCATCTAACTGCCAAAAACAGACCAGCCAACCTGCTCCTCTCCTTCCCCTGCTGAGCCCTGAGTGGATCTTGAGTGGGGATTCTGCCGTGGTCATCCGGGAGGCCGCCATCTTGCTGACCTGTACCAGGCCGGAGCGAGCTGATCCCAGCCTGGGGTAACAGACTGCCATCTGTCCTTGAAACAGTGTTCTATCCTTCCTCCTGCCTGCCCTCCACCTGCCTGGTGTGGTCTGATTGCCTGCTGTGCCACTAGGAACGCTCGTGGCGGCCGCGGCCTAGTGCGGCCTAGTGGGGCCTGCCTGACACCGCTGCTCAGGCCTGCAGCCACCATCTTGCTGACCTATACCCGGCCGGAGCGAGCTGATCCCAGCCTGGGGTAAGAGACTGCCATCCGTCCTTGAGACTGTGTTACATCCCCCTCCTGCCTGCCCCCCCACCTGCCTGGCTTGGTCTGATTGTCTGCTGGGGGCGCTCGCTGCGGCCTAGTGGAGCCTGCCTGACGGCACTGTTTCCTGAGCGGCTACCCCGCAGAAGTGCGCCGCGGCCGGCCCGGCCTCAAATCAAGAGCGCGGCTCTTGCTGCCCCCACCTGCCTCACCATCCATCCATCTTCCTGCGGTGGCCTGGTGTGCTGACCGGTGGGGACTGCCTGTGTGGGCCAGTGTAGGTGCCCAGGGGCCTGGTGTCTTTGCCATCCTTCTGCCTGGGTCCCTCCTGCTTTGGGCCTTTCCTGATCTCACTCCCAGCTTTCCACCCTTACTGGACTGCCTCTGCTCAGGGGATTGCTGTGAAGAGGGAGGCTGCAGGGAATTGCTGTCTGCCTGCCTGGACTGTGCTCTCCCTGGCTGATTACCCACTGCTCCATTGGGCCGACCGCGGCTGCCTCCTGGTCACTGATCTGGGCACGAGTTGCTCCTCTGTCGGGGCCCCCTTTAGTGACTCATCAGATGTCCCCCCCCTCCAGAAAGGGGAAGAAGAACTCCAGGGCCGCTGGGATCGGCTCATCGCCCCAGCAGCCACAACTCTCTTCGCCGTAGTCAGAACCCATACTGATTGGACGACTCCGGGCCTTATTAACTGAAATGGAGATGGGCCCCGGGGAGGTTCCAGCGACAGGGGAGTCAGCCCCGCTGTCGCAAGATAGTACAGCCACGATCCTCGCTGCGATCGAGCGGAGTAGGACCTCACTGCTTGTGCGCATCGACCATCTTGCTGAGGAGTGCAATTTTATCAGGAATGACCTTGACAAAATAAGAGGAAGAATGACTGAAACTGAGACCAGAGTATCCACCACCGAAGATCTTACCGCCACGCATGCCTCCTCCATTGCTGAGTTGCAGCGCACAGTACAGTCCCCTGAATTTGCGGAAGAGTTCTTTAAAAATCTCCTGAGCCTCACAGATGTCCCTCCTACCTACGTGGTTGAAAGGGCCCATCGGGTGCCCACCAGCCGCGCCATCCCGGGGAACCTTCCCCCGACCTTTTCTGGTCCGCTTCCTCAATTATCGGGACAGGGACAAGATCCTCTCTGAAGCCTGCAAACATCCCACACTCAGTTATGGTAACACCTCCGTTCATCTTTTCCCTGACTTTTCAGCTGATTTGCAGCGGAAGAGGAAAACCTTCAACGATGTTCGTAGACGGCTCAGGGATAAGAACATAAAATATAGCGTGCTTTACCCCAGCCGCCTGCGAGTCCAACATGCAGGAGCAATCCGGTTTTTTGATAACCCAGCAGATGCTGACGACTGGCTGACCACCTTGCATTGACGACCTGATCCCATGAGGATATCAGATGCACGGATTTCCCACATCCTTGCCCGTTACATCCTACTAAAACTTCCTGTAAGTACCGGAGCCACCTCAAAAGTACCTCGACGAGTGATCCACATTGAAACCCCACGATTGGGTAGGTTCACAAGAAGCCAGAGACCTGGTGCTCTCCATCTAACTAGAGAAATTGTCACCAGGCCCCTCTTGCCGTGACAGGATACACATCCCCCCAATCTCGCCTCCGAGGCTTCTGTTCGGTGCTGCGGAGGACTGTAGTGTGGCCTAGTTCACAGGTTACCGCTTTACAATGTTGAGTTCAGTTTTGGGTATAGACTGGCTCCCGGCCCATCCCCAGTGTTTTTTGGGGGGTCCGGGTACCGGTAGGAAAAGCACACAGTGCTTGGGAAGTTGTATTGTTTTCTATGGTTTCTATGTGTTATGTGCGGTTGGCTCTTGCTCTAAAAACACTCATCAAGTGGGACTCAGATGGGACTCGTTCACCCTGAAGTTAGCAATTCTCCCCTGGGATCATGACATCACGTGATCAGGGAACAATGTCTGTGATATCCTGGAATGTCAGAGGCCTCAACTCCAAATTTAAAAGGGCACTGATGTTCCAGTATGTCAAGGCGCACAACCCGCAGGTACTGATCCTACAGGAGACCCACTTGATGGGTGGCAAACTTATGGCCTTGAAAAAGCCCTGGGTTCATAAAACTTTCCATGCCACGTATTCCTCATATGCCAGGGGGGTCTCAATACTGTTAAATAAATCCTACCCATGTAAAGTTGAGGCGTTCCATACAGACCCCCATGGCAAATTTGTAATTGTGGTATTGACGGCCTAGCAACAAAGGTATATTATAGTAGGTGTTTATATCCCACCACCTTTCAAACCGGAAGTGCTGTACACTATTTTGGAGAGGATTACCCCGTATTGTCCAGCTAAATTGTTAATCCTAGGTGACTTCAACAACACCCTCTCCCCTGATCTTGACAGGCCCACTCCATCACAGTCCTCTACGGGGGACCTGCTGGGGTGGACACACTCGGCAGGGGTTACTGAGGTGTGGAGGTGGTTACATCCCCAGACTACAGCTTACTCATGTTTTTCTACCTCATATAAAACCTCCTCCAGAATTGATTATACGTTCACAAATCAACTTATGTTAACTGACATAGTGGAGGCAACCTACCTATCTAGTGGACTTTCTGATCACTCCCCCCTCAAGATCACTATGCTGACCCGAGAAAAACGCAGTGGCTCCATGTGGCACCATGGGGCCCACTGGATCTCCCATGACGAGATATCAGACCAGACCCCACAAACATTACGTGAATTTTGGGAACATAACGCAGGGTCATCCTCTCCTCCCACAGTCTGGGATGCCTTCAAGGCGTTTACTAGAGGACACTATATGTCAGCAATTAAGGCGGTGAAGGTAAATCAACAAGCAAGCACAACACGGTTGGAGGGGGAGATTGAAGAGGCATCAGCCACTTACGGGTCTGACCCCTCGATCTCCAATTTAGATAGACTGCAGTCCACAAAAAGAGATCTCCAACTCCATCTCACTGAGATCACACGTTTAGAGTTATTCCACACCAAACAGAGATTCTTTGAGCAGGGTGATAGAAATGGTAGACTGCTAGCAATGATGTCTCATCACGACACCTATATGACTCTGATCCCCGAATTGGTCTCTCCTACAGGTGAATCTATAACATCCCAAAAGGGTATCCTGAAGGAGTTTCAGACCTTCTATCAGACACTATACAGTACCACGCTCCCTCGGGATATGACTCCTGGCGAGATGGCACCTCTCCTGGACCCCCTGGCCCTGGGGTGGCTCTCAGACGAGGAGAGGTCACATCTGGTCAGGCCTATCACTGCAGAGGGAGTACATGCTATTATTAACTCATTGGCAACTGGGAAGGCCCCGGGCCCTGATGGTCTACCCATCGAATTCTACCGGTCTCATGTGGACCTCCTAGCCCCCCTGTTGGCAGACCTGTATACCCAATGTCTGAAGGAGGGAGCGCTCCCACCCTCCATGGCAGACGCGCACGTTATTCTAATCCTTAAGCCCAATAAAGATCCCAAACAGTGCGCCTCATACAGGCCCATAGCACTTCTCAACATTGACTTCAAAATCTTATCTAAATTAATTACTGTTAGACTCAACCCACTTCTGCCCTCCATTATAGACACAGACCAGACTGGATTCATGGCCAATAAATCAACGGATATTAACCTCCGCAGACTATTCACCAACTTGCATGCCATACAAGATAATGTGGGCACTAGAACTGTTGCCTCCTTCGATATCGAAAAGGCATTCGATTCGATCGAATGGCCATTTCTCTGGGAAACTCTGCGGAGGATGGGATTTCCGTTGGTTTTTATTGGGTGGCTGCAAACTATATACAAATCCCCGAGGGTGGCCATCAGACTGGGAGGTGACGTCTCTCCCCCCTTCCCACTGTCCAGGGGTACCAGGCAGGGCTGCCCTCTCTCTCCAGCACTGTTCGCAATAGCTATGGAACCAGTGGCGGAGGCACTGCGGCTCTCGCCCCACATAAAAGGACTAAAAATAGCATGGCTGGAGGAGAGGGTAGCTCTGTACGCGGATGACCTTCTACTCTTTCTGAACGACGCGGACTCCTCCCTTAGAGGGGCGCTACAAGTATTGACGGAATTCTCCAAAATAACAGGATTACGGGTGAACTGGACAAAATCCCAGTTACTAGCTATTGACCCTGAGGCAAAAAGACTAGCCCCGCCGGATCTCCAACTGCAATGGGTAGACGAAATGGTGTACTTGGGGGTGCGCGTCTCGAGAGACGCATCCAGCTTTATCCCCCTTAACCTAGACCCAGTGGTCCAAGGAGTCAAAGCCAAACTAAAAGCCTGGGAGAACCTTCCTCTATCCTTATTAGGCCGCATTAACTTAATTAAAATGAAAATCATACCTAAATTTACATACCTATTCCGTAATTCCCCACAATGGATACCTTGCTCATTTTTTACGAAATTGAACCGAATGTTCTCCTCCTTCCTCTGGGGCTCAAACCCCCCTAGATTTAAACTGTCCACACTGATGCGTCCAGTGTCGCAGAGAGGGTTGGCGTTTCCAGACTGCCAGAAATATTTTCTGGCAGCTCAGCTGGTCACGGCAGTTTGGTGGCTAGTGCCGGACGCGTCCAACCCCGCGGCAGTTCTGGAGGCTGCAGTGGTCCGTTCTGTGGAGGCCCTAACACATTTACCCCTTCGAGGTCCCAAGGCTCCATATGACTTGACCACCTCCATACACACGACTCTAAGGGCCTGGAAGGCAGGACTGGGACTTGAGAAGTTCCCACGGAATGCAGTATCCCCACACGCCCCCCTATGGAACAACCCGACCTTACCCCATCTTTACTCACTACCAGACCCCAAAATATGGGCCAAATGTGGCATTAAACTGATATCTGACCTCACCACCGGCACGGCAATACACCCCTTCAATCATCTAGTGTGCCACAATAATGTTCCCCCCTCGCATTTATTTCGCTATATGCAACTGTCTCATGCGTTTAAAGCCCAAATATTACCCAATGACACGCAAATAGTGCAATCCGATCTGGAGAGGGTCACAAGATATGAATGCACCAGGAAACCGACTTCGGTCCTCTATGCACATCTCCTTAGAGTTTCCTATCTAGATCTGTCAAAGCTCCGTCAGCGATGGACACAAGACATCCCAGGACTGGACTCCGAGGATTGGGAAGACATGTGGGACTTCCCCTTCAAAATCCTGGTCTCACTTCGTGACCGCCTCATAGAATACAAAATACTACACCGGGCATATATTACCCCGTATAGAATGCATAAAATGAGAACCTCCCTGTCCTCGGAGTGTTGGAGGTGTACTGGGGATCCGGGCGACTTTATACACATCTTCTGGTCCTGCCCAGCAATTCAAAACTACTGGTCACAAGTAATATCTGTAGTAAAAGAAGTGGTGGGAATAGATATAGCCCCAACCCCGCAGATATGCCTTCTAGGCTTAGTAGAAGCATTAGCCCCCAGGATAGCGGAGAGGACTCTGATAGGACTCCTGATTTTCTATGCCAGAAAAATGATCACTCTCTGCTGGAAAAAACGTGCCCCGCCGTCAATATTGCTATGGAAAACACATGTCAATAAAGTACTACCACTTTATAAGGAAACCTACCAAAATAGAGGATGCCCCAAAAAATACCGTAGAGTGTGGGCCAAATGGCTGGCGGAGGCCTCCATGGCAACCGCAGACTGATTGAGCATGTGCATAATACCACTCTACGGGTGGATGTGATTTTGATACTTTGGGTGACACTTTTGATGTAATCTCTGATATGGGTTTATTTGATATCTATTATTGTCCCTTGGGTCTCGAATGAATGATCTGATCCTTAGATATTTCAATTGAGCAGGAGCCAATGCAGCACTAGGTTGTTTGTTGTTCTTTTCTTATAGACGTGCTACAGCTGTATGTCACTAATGATGGAAACAGCCCAGTTGCCGGCTGGCACTGGCCCCTTCGTGGGTCTAGTCCCAATGCTGTAGCGGGTTTACTGTTTTTTTCTGTTTGTATGTCTTATACTCAATAAAAAGATTTTCAAAAAACAAAAAACAAAAAACGTTGCGATGTAAAATATAATCCAGAAGAAACAGGATGAACTCATTGTAGCCCCAATCTTCGTCTCCTCTTTGATAAATGATGTTTTACAGCTGCCATTCCCTTGTCATGAGGAATGGAGCTGTATAAAGCTTCCACATCAATCGTCACAAGATAAGCATTGGTAAAAAATAGATACTGCGCTTACACTGATTAAAGAAAAGCTGCGACTAGAAAGTAGTAAGTTGAAAATAGTGTAGATCAAAAAAAATAGCGCTAAAAACTAAAGTGACAAAAGGCAAAAGCCTGAAAAATGATGTGAATGTGGAGATTGAATGTGGGTCATTGAGTAGAAGTGTCAAACACTATGAAAGAAACTAAAAATACTATTAAGTGAATAAAATATAAACGAGAATAATTGTGTATATGACAAAAAACAAATATTGCATATCACAAACAATAAACAGTATGTACCTCTAGTGTCAATATATACATTAATACAGCTTAACTGTAACCACAGAGCTAAACCATAATGGTATAACAACATAAGAGACTAAAAAAATAAAGAAAGTCCGTGATTCAAAAGAGCAGTATTAAATGAAGTCCATCCATATTACATTGACATGCATAGATTAGAACTGATCTCCAGGTGCTCTGTGAGGTAATGTGACAGGATCTCGCTGTGATAGGATATAAGGTGCGTAGATAAACCTCCACCTCCAAGAAAAATTGCTGCCTCTTACCAGATGGAAATGGTCTCTAAATTACAGGAGACCCAGGAGGCAGATGGCTGTACCCCAGCCAGGGATCCTTAAGCAGGCACTCAGCGTACGGGACCGGGGACTCACTCCAAACAGCCTCAGCATTTATGGAAATATTGCCATGTAAAAAATAAATTGCTCCACATAGTGTAAAATCCAGCGATTTATTGTATAAAAAGTATAAAGGTTGCACTTACAAAAGCATCGTAAATTGCAGGCATGTAAAATAGAAAGCCGGCCGGCTCCAAGAAAACCCGTGTCCTATGGGTCTGTGTATCGCGGTGTCGTCGGGACGTAGCTCCTCCTCCCTACGCCGTTTCGTCACAACAGGACGTGGTCACGGGATGTGAGCAACGGGCGCACTTGTTTCCCTCCCAGCAACATGTGCACGCATTAGATGTCTAGTGCATAATGGATGTTTCTACTTGGATTGATATCTATTGTCTATATATGCAGCCCTATACCATACGGGGACTGTTTGCACTTTGTCTGTTATGTTTTGGTTTTTTTCTTTTTTTATTTTGGTTCAATCAACCATTTCGTATTATCAATATTCCTTTACCACACATCCATTTGGTCCGTGTAGCCTTTTAATACAGTTTGGTGTACATTTAGATACTCACCACTCGAGTAATGTTTTTGGTCTTGCCCATACTGTTTCCCTGACACAAGATGGCGCTTCCGTTTTACTGTGGTGGAGGGTTATGATTGATGTGTTTATTTAAGCGGTGCGTCGGGACGTTGCTCACATCCCGTGACCACGTCCTGTTGTGACGAAACGGCGTAGGGAGGAGGAGCTACGTCCCGACGACACCGCGATACACAGACCCGTAGGACACGGGTTTTCTTGGAGCCGGCCGGCTTTCTATTTTACATGCCTGCAATTTACGATGCTTTTGTAAGTGCAACCTTTATACTTTTTATACAATAAATCGCTGGATTTTACACTATGTGGAGCAATTTATTTTTTACATGGCAATATTTCCATAAATGCTGAGGCTGTTTGGAGTGAGTCCCCGGTCCCGTACGCTGAGTGCCTGCTTAAGGATCCCTGGCTGGGGTACAGCCATCTGCCTCCTGGGTCTCCTGTAATTTAGAGACTATTTCCATCTGGTAAGAGGCAGCAATTTTTCTTGGAGGTGGAGGTTTATCTACGCACCTTATATCCTATCACAGCGAGATCCTGTCACATTACCTCACAGAGCACCTGGAGATCAGTTCTAATCTATGCATGTCAATGTAATATGGATGGACTTCATTTAATACTGCTCTTTTGAATCACGGACTTTCTTTATTTTTTTAGTCTCTTATGTTGTTATACCTTTATGGTTTAGCTCTGTGGTTACAGTTAAGCTGTATTAATGTATATATTAACACTAGAGGTACATACTGTTTATTGTTTGTGATATGCAATATTTGTTTTTTGTCATATACACAATTATTCTCGTTTATATTTTATTCACTTAATAGTATTTTTAGTTTCTTTCATAGTGTTTGACACTTCTACTCAATGACCCACATTCAATTTCCACATTCACATCATTTTTCAGGCTTTTGCCTTTTGTCACTTTAGTTTTTAGCGCGATTTTTTTTGATCTACACAAGATAAGCATTCTCTGGAATTATCAAGTTGTCAATGATCTGAAGGTAATTAATTGCATCTTTCACGTATGTTTGCAAGCATGCAACATGCGGTTTTAAATGCTCGTCAACTAGATGACTGCCATTCTCACTTATTGATCCTCTGCCCAATATACTCAGTCTTCCTGGGGGGTTTGAGGCATCCTTGTGGATTTTTGGGAGAGTGTAGAATGTGGGTACAATTGAAAAATTAGTTATAATGGATTCCCATGTGGTTTTGTTGATCAAATTATTAAAATATGCAAGATCTACTAGTTGATAATATTCTTGATTACATTTTTCTACTATATTGGTCGTGATTTTTCTGTACACATTTTTGTTCCTCAAGATTGTATTACACATAGCCGTGTAGTGAATATTGTCCATAAAGACAATATTCCCTCCCTTATCCGCTAGCTTGATTGTGATGGTAGAATTGTTAGTCAGTTGTTTAGGGGCCTGCTTTTCTTGAATATTGCTGTTTGTTAGTTTGGGAAAGCGAATTTTCAATTGATCAATTTCCCCATTTATCCAACCTCAAAAAGGCAGAGATGTTGGGGTTCCAACTGGGGGCTGGGAACTGGGCTGATTTTTTTTCTTAAGTTTAGATCCAAAAGTTGTACAGGACTGATCCTCTTCTTTTTGGGGCCTGCGATGGCGCTCGTGGCCCCTCCCTCCTGCCCCCAGAACAAGCAGCTTGCATTGGTCACCCAAGCAGTCTCGTTCCCGAGCTGCAGCTCTGCATGCCCATTCATACACTGTGACAAACTCACCCGGGACAGAGGCTATTGGAGGGGACTGAACGCAAGCCTCTTGCCCACCGATTATGGGCCCTAGCATTTGGGGGAATGGTGCTCTCTGTGAGCTGTATGCCTGGGGACCCTGAGGTTGGTGTTACTTTGGATTCAGCTCCATGTCCCCCCAAAACACACAGACTCTGGGAACCCTTTATATGCCATATTAGAATTATAAGACTGAATTATACTGTTGGGACACATCCTGTGAGGAGATGCTGGTGTCATCAACTCCAACTACCTGTGTTTATGTTAATTGAATGAGCTGATCACATTGTTCTCTATACAATGTAGGAGACGGGACGACTCCTATTGGAGCTCATGTTAATTAGGTTATGTTTGTATTGTTAATTGTAATTAGCTCCTGCTATTGTGTTTCTACTACTGTGTGAAGCTCGGTGCCCACAAGTCTGTCCTACAGGTCATGTCTCTGAGTCATCTGGTCTGGGTAAATTTAATAGTAAATTAGATCATGTTAATTAGGTTAGCTTTGAGTCATCCTGGTGTATAAATGTGTGTGAGATCTCAAATAAAGAGTTAGTCCTGATGTACTCCAAGACTGGTGTTGTCTAGTTCTTGGGGGTTCCTATAGCCGGATCCATTGGAGTTGTGCTCCAGAACTTAGGAAGTGGTATATGACAGAAGCACTCAAGCGGAGTGTGGGACGTTCCGTGACACACACAAAGCCGCGACTCGCCCCCCTCCCTCATTGGCGATGCATACTAGCTCATTATGCCTTTGCCTTACAGGTTTATAGTTTTTTTTTTGGTCGGGCATACAACTGCTTTAAAGTGATATTTAACCACTTCCCACTCATTGTTCGTCACACAACATCCTGGACTTTGAGTGGTGATATCTGAATGATGCCTGCAGCTGCATGTCCATTCATACACAGAGCCACGACTCCCACTGCTGTCTCAGCCAATGAGGAGGGAGAGTCCCTGGAGAGCAGAGGCTCTCATGCTGGATCGAGATGGGGCTCAGGTAAGTATTAGAGGGGGCTGGTGCAGAGGTTTTTTTACCTTCATGCATAGACTACACAAAGGTATGCCCTTGGAGGACCAGAGTGACGTCTGATGTCACTTCTGCATCTCGGTCTCTTTTTTTTTGGCAAAATGTTGTTTTTGCTTTTAAAGGGTAAATTAAAGACCTGGGGTCTTTTTGACCCCAGATCTCTCAATAAAGGAGGACCTGTCATGCTTAAAAATGAGGGTTGTCCCGATACTAGTATAGGTACCGATACCGAGCATTTGCACAAGTACTTGTACTCACACAAATGCTCCTGATGCCTAATACGATACCTGGGATGGAAGAGAGACGCGGCGTGCAACAGGAAGTCAGCAGGCCGAGCGGAGAGAGAGTGCTCAAGCAGGTAAGCTGGCAGGGGTGCAGCCGCATCATCCATTGGGATCGGTGACCGGAGCTGTCAAGTCGTTAACTGAGTGATTGCTCTGTGTTGCCGTCAGTGCTTGAACATCGCGACGCCCATCTTGGTACATCCTGCACTCAGCCACATTAAGCCAGCAGCGGAAATCGTTTTACACTCAGCCCAAACTATATGGGCTGGGTGTAACAAGATGTCCGTTGCCGCTTTTATGCAGCCGAGTGCAGGGTGTACCAAGATGGGCGTCGCAGACAGCATAGCAAAACAGTTCTCTTTTTTCCTCTCATGTCATTTTAGTGCCTGCCCATCAGTGCCAGCCATCAGTCATTACAGATCCATCAGTGCCAGCCAGTGCTCATCCATCAGTCCCAGCCATCAGTCAGTGCTTGTCAGTGCCCAGACAGTCAGTGCTAGTCAA
This sequence comes from Lithobates clamitans, assembly GCA_037952925.1. Taxonomy (NCBI): domain Eukaryota; kingdom Metazoa; phylum Chordata; class Amphibia; order Anura; family Ranidae; genus Lithobates; species Lithobates clamitans. The sequence continues at coordinate 4,622,529 of JBBGZY010001526.1, forward strand.
TGCCAGCCATCAGCCAGTGCTCGTCAGTGCCAGCCATCAGCCAGTGCTCAACAGTGCCCAGCTATCAGCCAGTGCTCGACAGTGCTCAGCCATCAGCCAGTGCTCGACAGTTCCCAGCCATCAGTGCCACTGCCAGCCCATCAGTCAGTGCCACCTATCAGTGCATCACAGGACAAAAAAAAAAAAGTATCGGTAATTTGTATCAGTGAGTACTTGGAAAAAAAAGTATCGATACTTGGTCTTAAAAAAGTGGTATCGGGACAACACTAGTAAAAAAAAAAAAAAAAAAAAAAAAAAAAAGTTTAAAGTGTCCCGTCCCTCCGTGCATAAGAGGACGCATATGTAAGTCGCACCCACAAAACACACGTGAGGTATCGGCACGATCGTTAGAGCAATAATGCTAGCACTAGACCTACTCTAGCTGTAATCGGGTAACCTGTAAAAAATATATTAAAGTGTCGCCTATGCAGATTTTTCAGCCCCGTAGTTTGTTGCCTTTCCACGAGTGTGCGTAATTTTAAAAAGCAAGACATGTTACATATCTATTTACGCGGCGTAACATCTTCATTAAAGTGTATTTTGCATTTGAAAGACCGTTGTTCAAATAAAGTGTGACAAAATATTGCAACGATCACTATTTTATTCTCTAAAATATATGTTTGGGGGTGCTAAGGAATTTTCTAAATACAAAGATTTAAAGTTCCAGAAAAGGCCTGGTCAGCAAGCGGTTAAAATAAGGAATGTGCATTATATACTGAAAATATTTAAACGTACATATGTAAAAAAAAAAGAATTGAATTTTTTCATCATACTTACCTGTAAAATCCTTTTCTTTGAGTACATCACAGGACACAGAGTGAGGCTATTATTCCTTACTGGGTTATACTTCATCTCCAGGTGAATGGACACCGGTAGACCAAAAGGTCTTTAGGCAGGAAGTGACCCCCTATATAACCCCTCTCATACAGGAAGTACTTCAGTTTTGAAGCAAGCATTTAATCCTCAAAAAGAGGGGTGACACCTCTATGTCCCGTGATGTACTCAAAGAAAAGGATTTTACAGGCAAGTATGATGAAAAAATCCTATTTCCTTTATCATACATCACGGGATACATAGGGAGGCTATTATTCGGTAATTACTGGGACGTCCCAGAGCAATAGCCTTGAGGGGAGGGAGACACCCTGCCAAAACAATAGCCATCAGACCATTACGGCAGCCCGCAGTACACTGCAGCCAAAAGCTGAATCCTCGGCTGCTCGAATATCCACTTGATAAAATTTTGTGAATGTATGCACTGAAGACCAGGTAGCAGCTTTACAAAATCTGGGCCACAGATACCCGATGGTGAAAATCCCAGGAGGTACCTACACCCCTGGTAGAATAAGCTCTCACCCTAAAGGGAGGAGCTCTACGTTTCAGACCATAGGCCTGAATGACCACCTGGTGGACCCAAATGGCAATGGAGGCTTTGGGAGCTGCCTGCCCCTTCTTGGGTCCTTCTGGTAAAACAAAAAAAACAAAAAAAAACAAAAAAAATAGTCCGATCCTCAGATCTCTGCTAGACAAACTGACTGCTCGCACTACATCCAAGGAGTGCAGTCGTTTCTCTTCCGCCGAATGAGGCTGAGAGAAAAAAAAGGCAAAACAATGTTCAGATTCAACTGGAAGGCCGACACCACTTTTGGCAAAAAGGATGGAAGAGGTCGTAACACGACCCTGTCGTGGTGAAGGATCTAGTATGGTTCCCTGCACGAAAAGGCCGTCAACTCAGACACCCTTCTAGCTGAGGTGATAGCCAATCAGGAAGACTAGCTTAGGCAACAGCAAGGCTAATGGAATTTCATTGATCGGCTCAAATGGTTGTTTCTGTAACAGACAGTACCCGGTTTAAGTCCCAGTGAATGGGAGGCTAAGGGCCTTTGGAAGAATACTGACAAGGCCGAAACCTAACCCCTGATTGTACTGAAAGCAAATCTGATTTCCACAGCCGACTGTAGAAAAGAGAAAGTTCTCCCAATTGCATATTTCCGAGGATGCCATTTTCTGGCTTTACACAAAGCAATACAAGTTTTCCAGACCTTATAATAGATCTTCCTAGTGACTGTTTTTCTTGCATTCACTAGGGTAGACACCATCGGTCCCGAGATGCAACGATCCTTTAACACCCTGGCTTCAATAGCCATGCCGTCAAATTTAGAGACCGTAAATTGGGGTGGAATATAGGACCTTGAGACAGACCGAGGGGACGTAGAAGCGTCCATGGCCCGTCTATTGCCAATCTCACAATTTCTGGGAACCAGGGCCTTCTGGGCCAGGCTGGGACCCCCAGGATGACTGGAACCCCCTCTCTCCGAATCCTGCACAACAAATGTGGAAGGAGAGGGGGGGACATAAAACCAGGGAAAACTGGTTCCATGGAACTACTAGAGCATCTGCTCAGATTGGCATGGTATTCCTTGTTTAGGACACAGACTGCTGTAAGCTTGTTGTTGAACCTGGATGCCAATAGATCAACCTCTGGCCATCCCAAATGCTGGCAGATTTCCCAAAACATTTCTGCCCGGGGACCATTCCCCGCAGACAGATCTGCTGGCGGCTGAGATAATCTGCCTTACAGTTCTTTACTCCCGGGACATGGACCGCCGATAGAAACGGCACATGTCCCTCTGCTCAGGTTATTATGTGGTTCACCTCCTCCTGGGTTGAATGGCTCCTGGAACCACCCTGGTGGCTGATATATGCCACTGCAGCGGCATTGTCGGATTGAACCCTGATGTGGCAGTCTTGAAGCTCCACCGTCCAGGACCATAGGACCAGACGTACCACCCATAACTCCAGGATGTTGATGGGCAGGCTCTGCTCTTGACCATGTCCCCTGAGCTGTGAGCCCCTCTAGGGTCGCTCCCCAGCCCAAGAGATTGGCATCTGTGGTCAGTACTCTCCAAGACACCGAGTGGAAGGATCTTCCCTTTTGCAGGTTCTGATCCTGCAACCACCAGCTTAGGCTGGTGGTTGTAGGTTAAGTGTGCCCAGGGAGATAAGGACATGGGGTAATCCAGGGCTTGTCCTCTCCTGTTCTACGCCGACAAGAGGTCTTGTTGTATAGGCCTAGAATGGAATTGAGCGTAGGGAATTGCCTCGAAGGAAGACACCATCCTTCCCAGAAGACTCATACAGAGCCGAATAGAGGGTTTCCTCGTGCCCCTTACCTGAGACACCTGATCCTTCTGGGCACAGATCTTTACGGATGTCAGAAGTTCCTTTGCCTGGACTGTATCCAGGATCAGACCTAGATACTTGAGACTCTGAGCTGGTCTCAAGGCTGACTTTTTGGTCTTTATGATCCAGCCCAGGTTTTCCAAATACCGCACTGTGCAGGCTACACTGTGTTCCAGGGTCTGTAGTGAGTGATCTCTAAGGAGGTCTCCGAGCACCAAGATCCCCTGGGCCCCTAAAAAACCCAGTACAGGTGCTAGGATCTTTGGAAACACCCCAGGTGCTGTGGCAAGCCCGAAGGGCAGAGCCACAAAGTGGAAATTACGTTCCTCTACTGCAAGGCTGTAAAGATAGGCATGTGTAATTGCGTGTCCTTGATATCGATGGAAGCTAAGAAGTCTCCCATCTTGAGCGAGGCTACTACCGAGCAGACCAACTCCATCCTGAAAGATTGGTTTAACAGATGTTGGTTCAGGGATCTTGGGTCCAAGATTGGACTTATGTCCCCATTTGGTTTAAGAACCGTGAACAGGTAAATAAAACCCTGTGCCTCTTTTGGACACCGGAACCTGTACGATCACTCCCTGATGGACCAACTGCTCTAGTGCTCGAAACAAGAAGTTTCTTTTTGGAGGATCCACAGAAACATTGGATCTTAAAAACCTGAGAAGGAAACCTCCCTAATTACAGCTTGTAACCGCGGTACACTGTTGAGGTGACCCACTCGTCCTGCACCACTGTTCTCCAAATGTCCGCAAATTGGTGCAGCCTTCCCCCCACCCGATAGAGTGGGGGCGTCCCCTTAAAGCAGTGGTTCTCAACCCCTCTAGTGCCGTGACCCCTTGATAAAATTTCCCAAGTTGTGAGGACCCCCAACAGTAAAATTTTCGTAGCGTGGGTTGTCAGCACCCAAGACAAGTAATTTGCTCCCCTAACCCACAGACATTTAGGGCTCTGAGCCCTTTCCACCCGTACAGTTTTAAAACCCCTTATGGTACATTTTAGGATGTACCACTCTATGTTCTCCTTTCTTTCCCTTTTATCTCTATCCTAATTTCTTGTTTTTTTTCCCCCCCCATCCCTCTCTCCAGCCGACTCTTGTTCTCTCATTCTCTCCCTTTTTCTTTGTTCGCCCCCCCCGTCTTCCATGTTTTCTCTATTTTTATTCCTTACTCCTTGGTGGGGGGAATGGGATGAGTGGCAGTGCTGGGGGGACTTCTGATCAGCCAACTTAGGTGCTCTTGATAAAGGTCATCTGCTGATCTGAGAACTATAGTGGGAACTTTTAATGTCAACTATAATCCCAGGTAGTGTTACCCACTGTGTCTCCGACTTTGTGGTGTCTTGCAGCAGTGACACCTATACCAAAATCAGGAGATAGGGTCTCCTCCAGCCCCTCCCTCTTCACATTCCTCACCAGTCAGCTGACCTCTAGTCTCTGTCCCCCAGCCATTCCGTGAACTAAATGGGCGGCTGCGAAGAGGTTGAGTGGGCGGCCGCGGGCTCCAGGGAGAGCCCAGCTGGGCGGCCGCAAAAAGGCTGGGAGTGGTGCGGGCTTTAGGAACAGCCCATGATTTGGTGACACCTGGCAAATCATTCGACCCCCCAGGTTGAGAACCACTGCCTTAAAGGGAGGGCTTGGTGCCAGGTTTAGAAGTGTTCTGGAACCAGGGTTTTTTCTGGCCCAGAGGTTTGCCCCTGGCTCTATCGCCCTATTGGCTGCGGAACTGCCTTATCGCTGAAATACCTGAGGAAGTCCCCGAGGTTTTAAACAAGGGACGCCTTGTTCTTCCCTTTACAGGAAGTAACAAACCTTTTTTCTCCGGAAATCTTTTGGATGTACTTGTCCAGATCATCCCCAAACGTTCCCCATGGAAGGGGAACTCTGCCAATAACTTCTTACAGGGAAGCTCGGCTGACCAGTTCTTAAGCCACACAAGTCTACGCATGTGTACAGGCAGGAGAGCCAGACGAGAGACTTGCTGTATAGAATCCTTTAAGGAATCTACAGCAAAACACAGCGCTCGGTGAATATCTGCCCTATTTTCAACAAGATCATCCTCCTGGTTAGGCCTTCTGACCTGATCCTTTAATGACTGGCAGACTCCAATTGCTGCAACAGCTGGCTGAATAGCTGAACTGGCCAAAGAAAAAGAATCCTTTAATAATGACTCCAGTTTCTTGTCAACAGAGTCTTTCAAGCCCTGTGCCTTATCCACTGGACAAGTTAAGTTCTTGTTTAAGGAAGAGACCGCCGCATGTACAGCTGGCATTCTCCATTTCTTAAACTTTTTCTCCATGGGATATAAAAGGGAAAACCTCTTAGGAAGAGGAACAAAAATCCTGTCAGGATGTTCCCAATCAGCATACACCACTTGTTCCAACAGCAGGTGCAAGGGCAAAGCCTGAGGCGGCTTCAGGGACCCCAAAGAGGACAAGGGAGGCTCAGAAACCTCTGCAGGGGTAACAAAGGTAGAACAAACCATTTCGGTAAGAGTCTGGATCAGAAGCCTCTGTGACTGAGAGGCTGATACCAACTGGACATCTTCTGGCCCAGATTCCTCAGAAGCAGACTCATCTGCCAGGCCCTCCACAGAATCCTTGGCATTTAGCTCTTCCCCATCCTCAACTGATTCCTTCTCCAAAATATGGGGAGCTCAGGGGAGGGTGATCTGTCAAGCTTCTTGCCACCCTGCAGGATGGAGGCAATCATGCCAGCAATCCTCTGCTCTAACCCGGCTAGGGCTGAGGACACTTCATCCCTGGTGGTAAAGGCTGAAGCAGCAGCGTTGACTGTAGGCACAATACCAGAAAAGAAAATGAAGGACCCATAGTGAAGCCCGTAATGATAGATAAAAAAAAACTTTTATTGTAGTAACTCACAGTTGAAGCTTAAAACAGCATGCATCAATGACAGGAACAAACGGCTGCAGCAATCAGCGTACGGATGTCAGCCTGCCTATTAGGGTCCTTCATTTTCTTTTCTCGGATATATGACGACTACATGCCTGAATGCCTAATTCTGAAGTGAATATTGGGAGATGTTTATATGTGAAGGAAATCCCATGGATGTTGTGGTCTGATGAGGGGTTCCAGTGGGCTGGATTTGCTGGATGCTATTGAGAATTTATCATCTATGCCTAATCCTTAACACCTTCTGATAAGCAGACTACATTACCACGTGGTGACGAGTGACTCTTTCTACATCTGCACAATATATTTGGTAATTGGATTCCTCCCACACTTCAATTTCATTTTTGAACTTTCCAGCGCCGCAATAATTTTTATGCATGTGACTTTTTGTTTGTTATCTACGAACTTTGCTGGCCGCTTGCTTTTTTCAGTTCAGCGCAAATTTTTACTTGTTTTATTACATTACAGGCAAAACCTTGCAGGACCCTTGCGTCCTCTTTGTGAGGCCCAGGTACCATCTTAGTATAGAAGCTGGTTTCAAATGGATCCGATTGTCAATCCCTTGATTCATCTTAGAACCATGCTGGGACTTCAAGACCTGGAGCTCGAAAGCACTCAAACAAATGTGCCCACCCACCTTCCTTCCTGTATGGGAGGGGTTATATAGGGGATCACTTCCTGTCTAAAGACCTTTGGTCTACCAGTGTCCATTCACCTGGAGATGAAGTATAACTAAGTAAGGAATAATAGCCTCACTCTGTGTTCCATGATGTATGATAAAGAAATAGGCAGACTAATGCAAAGTAAACACTACTATAAAAGCTGTGTGTGCTAAATGAAAAACACAAAAGTTCTTTAACACCTTCCCGCCCACCATACGTCATATGACGTCCTTGAGTGGTGATATCTGAATGGTGCCTGCAGCTACGGGCATCATTCAGATATCGTTTTTTTCAGCCGGCGATTCCCTACACCATTAGAACGATCATACTGGCTGTTTCGCCGCTTGATCGTTCTTACGGGTGGCGAGAAGGGACTCTCTCCCCTCCCGCCAGCCTCCGGTGTTTCTACCGACTCATCGCTTCCATCGGTGAGTCGGAGACAGGATCCGCCAGCCCGGGATGTTTACCCTAGAGATTTCCAGGGGACCAGATGGTCGCCGGAGTTGCTAGGATTGTTCAGAGGCTGGGAACGATGTTATGACGTGACGCCCAGCCTCTGCATGCAAACGGCGCCGCCTCGGCTGGGAAGCCGAGCTCATTTTTTCTTTTTTTGAGATCTCAGGTTTCCCAGCCTAGGAGGTGAGACATGGGTCTTATTGACCCCATATCTCACTGTAAAGAAGACAGATCATGCCATATTCCTATTACAAGGCATGTTTACATTTGCAGAAGCGAACGCATACGCAAGTCCCCCCCCCACATAAGAAAACGATGTTCAAACCACACGTGAGGTATCACCACCAACGTTCGAGCGAGAGCAATAATCCTAGCCCTAGACCTCCTCTGTAACTCAAAACATTTATCCAGTAAAATTTTTGGTTTAAGAAACCCTCTACCGCAACTAATTGCATAACCACTTGCCGCCCGCCATATAGCAGAATGACGGCGGCAAAGTGGTTTCAATATACTGACTGGGCGTCATATGATGTCCGCAGGATATTAAGCCGCTGCGCTCCCCTGGGGGTGCGCATCGCGGCGATCATTGTTGCGGGGTGTCAGTCTGATACCCCGCAACACTGATCTAGGTAAAGAGCCTGACGGAGACTCTTTACCACGTGATCAGCCGTGTCCAATCACAGATGATCACGATGTAAATAGGAAGAGCCGGTGATCGGCTCTTACAGACACAAGTAGAGGAGAGCCGATCGGCTGCTCTCCTGACAGGGGGGGTCTGTGCTGATTGTTTATCAGCACAGCCCCCCCTCGAATCCCACCCGGGACCACCAGGGATGCTGCCCAGGACCACCAGGGAAGCCACCCAGGACCACCAGGGAAGGCATCCACACTGGACCACCAGGTATGCCCCCTAGACCCCCAGGGAAATACTAATCTGTGCCAAGGCAGCTGCCAATCAATGCCCAGGCAGCTGCCAATCAGTGCCCACTCACAATGCCTACCACTGCCAGTGCCACCAGGGATGCCTATCAGTGCCACCCATAAGAACCCATGTTTGCAGCCTTTCAGTGCCCATCAGTACCAACCAGTGCCACCCATGATTGCCCAGTGCCACCTATCAATGACCATCAGTGCCGCATATCAGTGCCACCCATCAGTGCCGCATATCAGTGCCCATTGTCAGTGCCCATTGTTAGTGCCCATTGTCAGTGCCCAATCATTGGTGCCACCTCATCGGTGCCGCCTTATCAGTGCCCATCACTGAAAGAGAAAACATACTTATTTACAAACATTTTTAACAGAAACAAAAGCAAAACTTTTTTTTCAAAATGTTCTGTCTTTTTTTATTTGTTTAGCAAAAAATAAAAACTGCAGAGGTGATCAAATACCACCAAAAGAAAGCTCTATTTGTGGGAACAAAATGATAAAAATTTAGTTTGGGTACAGTGTTGGATGACCGCGCAATTGTCATTCAAACTGCGACAGTGTGAAAGCTGAAAATTGGTCTGGGCAGGAAGGTGTATTGAAGTGGTTAAACTGATTGTGGACCACATCCCTAATACAACACATGAATTTCTCAGATTGAGACTCTAAACCGGGCCACAAACAGTTTGATGGTAAAAAAATATTCAAATTTATTACACATTGATAATATATAGCAATATGAACATGGGGATATACATGCAACAAACACATATTGGGAACAAAAATGGAAACCAGCTGCAAGGAAAAGCCCAGAGCTTTGTCAGATAGAACGTCCAACATGATTCAAAAAACAAAATGCAGATCTTCAGGGACAGAGGGCTTGCGGGTTCCAGATCTGTAGCTTATAGCTATGATAACAGAATGTATAACATCAGGGATATGCAGAAATACATATGCATAAAAACACATTTTAAAAACAAACATTCTAAATATATTTTAAAAATTAAAAAACAGTAAAAACACAGATGCACATACTGACCCCAAATGTTGATGCTCCATCAATAAAGACAAAAAACATAACTAAAAGAGTTATTGTCTAAAAGACCCCAAATTCCTCCTTCGCACTTAAAAGTAATCAGATCGCCAAAATTGGCGATTCTGAATACTTTTTTTTTTTTTAAAATTGGTGCCATTGGCAGACGAGTAAACCAGAAGTGACGTCGGAGACCCTGGATCACAGCCAAATCTGGCTTGGTTTGGGTCTCAGACAAGCTGGCTGGTGGCTCGGGTCACCCAGTGTTTCGGGAGGCCCATGAAGAGTGGGGGGAGAGGGAGGACCCTCCCCCACTCTTCCAAGTGCAATTTCAAGTGCACTTGTGCAAAGAGGATTTGCCTTTCATATATAACCCCCATAGTGCTTATTTAAAGTGGATGTAAACCCGATTCATGACATTTGAGCTGGGCACATATATCTGTAGTGTTTTCTTATCTCTCTTCAAAGCACCCCTTGACCTGTCCTTTGACAGCAATAAAAGTGATCAGAATGAATGTATGTTGTATATGCCCGTCCCAAAAAAACAACAATGCTCTGCGCTTAGTACAATATTCTAACGGTGTATGTGCGGCACATAAATAATTATATGACTAGTAGCAGCTGCTTAAATAGTAGAACATGTATATAGGCAATAATGAATCAATTAAATTAGATAAATATATAAATACACAATTATAAATATATAAAGTGTCTCTTCAGTATTGCAGCAGCGCTGTGCACCCCAATTAAACAGGGTCTCTTTCTTAATCTATTTCAGAAAGTTCAAACACGGATCTGATAGCCAGAGTCCCACCAATAAATAATCAAGATGTATTCTGTGAGGGTAGTAATCCTTTCACCAAGCGATACACCACGTGCTGGGGTCCCCAATGATAACTCACTCACCAGAAATCAGATCAATAAAAGCCTTGATTAATAGTAGTAAATCTGCATCAATATCCAAAGCGACCACCAGATGTCAGTATTATTCCCAGTAGTTCCAATAGGATATGTAGAAGAAACAAAAATGCTCACATAGCGTGATACTGCTAAACATCTTTATTTGAACCATCCAAACATCCCCTTAAAACCATGCGTACCAAAATTTAATAAACATTGAGCAAAGATAACAAAGTGCACTGTGCCTGATTGCGTCCTCCAGTCGTGAAAACCTGTCAGGAGTGCTCCCTGTGTGTAACCACAGTCGCACGCTTCCTGGTTCCTCGGTTGGTGGAGCACATGCGTCACTTCCTGTGCGACACGTCCCTAACGTTTCATCACTTCCTGGACTTCTTCTGAGGGCGTGACACACAAGAAAGGAGGCCGGTATTTATATAAGTGGCAGGCGGAACAGCCAATCAGCAGAAGCAGATGCCCGGATGACTCACACATCCCCGCCCCTAATGCTAAATACTGTCAGCAATGTGTGAAATAACATCATGGGAGCAGAATGTCCGGATGATGTTATTTCACACATTGCTGACAGTATTTAGCATTAGGGGCGGGGATGTGTGAGTCATCCGGGCGTCTGCTTCTGCTGATTGGCTGTTCCGCCTGCCACTTATATAAATACCGGCCTCCTTTCTTGTGTGTCACGCCCTCAGAAGAAGTCCAGGAAGTGACGAAACATTAGGGACGTGTCGCACACGAAGTGACGCATGTGCTCCACCAACCGAGGAACCAGGAAGCGTGCGACTGTGGTTACACACAGGGAGCACTCCTGACAGGTTTTCACGACTGGAGGACGCAATCAGGCACAGTGCACTTTGTTATCTTTGCTCAATGTTTATTAAATTTTGGTACGCATGGTTTTAAGGAGATGTTTGGATGGTTCAAATAAAGATGTTTAGCAGTATCACGCTATGTGAGCATTTTTGTTTCTTCTACATATCCTATTGGAACTACTGGGAATAATACTAACATCTGGTGGTCGCTTTGGATATTGATGCAGATTTACTACTATTAATCAAGGCTTTTATTGTTCTGATTTCTGGTGAGTGAGTTTTCATTGGGGACCCCAGCACGTGGTGTATCGCTTGGTGAAAGGATTACTACCCTCACAGAATACATCTTGATTATTTATTGGTGGGACTCTGGCTATCAGATCCGTGTTTGAACTTTCTGAAATAGATTAAGAAAGAGACCCTGTTTAATTGGGGTGCACAGCGCTGCTGCAATACTGAAGAGACTATTTATATATTTATAATTGTGTATTTATATATTTATCTAATTTAATTGATTCATTATTGCCTATATACACAATAAAAGTGATCAGATTTTTTATTTTTATTTTTTGAAGGGACAATGTTAACCACTTCAGCCCTGGAAGGATTTACCCCCTTCCTGACCAGAGAACTTTTTACAATTTGGCACTGCGTCGCTTTAACTGTTAATTGCGCGGTCATGCAATGCTGTACCCAAACAAAATTTGCGTCCTTTTGTTCCCACAAATAGAGCTTTCTTTTGATGGTATTTGATCACCTCTGCAGTTTTTATTTTTTGCGCTATAAACGAAAATTTTGAAAAAAAAAACAATATTTTCTACTTTTTGTTATAAAAATTCAATAAACTCAATTTTAGTCATACAGTTAGTCCAAAATGTATTCAGCCACGTCTTTGGTAAAAAAAATGTCAATAAGCGTATATTTATTGGTTTGCGCAAAAGTTATAGCGTCTACAAACTAGGGTACATTTTCTGAAAATTACACAGCTTTTAGTTTATGACTGCCTATGTAATTTCTTGAGGTGCTAAAATGGCAGGGCAGTACAACCCCCCCCCCCCCCCAAATGACCCCATTTTGGAAAGTAGACACCCCAAGGAAATTGCTGAGAGGCATGTTGAGCCCATTGAATATTAATTTTTTTTGTCCCAAGTGATTGAATGACAAAAAAACAAAAAAAATTACAAAAAGTTGTCATTAAATGATATATTGCTCACACAGGCCATAGGCATATGTGGAATTGCACCCCAAAATACATTCAGCTGCTTCTCCTGAGTATGGGGATACCACATGTGTGGGACTTTTTGGGAGTCTAGCCGCATACGGGGCCCTGAAAACCAAGCACCGCTTTCAGGATTTCTGAGGGCGTAAATTTTTGATTTCACTCCTCACTAGCTATCAGTTTTGAAGGCCATAAAAGGTCAGGACAGTCCAAACCCCCCCCCCCCAAATGACCCCATTTTGGAAAGTAGACACCCCAAGCTATTTGCTAAGGGGCATGGTGAGCATTTTGCAGCTCTCATTTGTTTTTGAAAAGGGGGGTGGGTTTGAACTGTCCTGGCATTTTATGCATAACATTTAGAAGCTTATGTCACACATCACCCACTCTAACCACTTGAAGACAAAGCCCTTTCTGACACTATTTGTTTACATGAAAAAATATTTTTTTTTTGTAAGAAAATTGCTTTGAACCCCCAAACATTATATATTTTTTTAAAGCAAAGGCCCTACAAATTATTTGCGCAGCGATTTTTCAAATGCATTTTTTGGGGAAAACACACACTTTTTTTTTTTTCATTTAACATTTTTTTTATTAAACATATATGTAGATAAGTACAAAAGACAATGAAGCTGTAATACACTGGTTACAACTGGCCAGTGGCCTTGCTGGTAAGTATTAAGCATCAAAGAAAATCAGCCAAATACAGTAACATCATAGTAAATTCCAGGTAACACTTAGTGGTCAACAAGCAGGTCTCAGCTTTGACCCGAACATAGTCTAAGGAGAAGAGGAGGAAAAGAGAGCAGAAGAGGAAAGAAGAAAAAAGGGGTAGGGTAGTGGAGAGGTGGAGGGAAAGGGGAGGCTCTACCATCGGCTCAGGGCGGGTCTTCACATCTATGCCACTCCTCCCAGACCTTATCATGTGCCTCCAATCTATCTTGTAGTCTAGCTGTCATTTTTTCCATCAGCTCTATGTCTTTTATTCTGGTGTACAGATCCGTTTGAGTGGGTGGGTCTCGTCTTTTCCAGTGCAGGGCAACAAGGCATCTCGCGGCTGTAAGGACATGTCGAAGTAGTTTCCTGGAGTGTCGGGATATTTGTAGCCCAGACACTCGAAGAAGAAATAATTTCGGATTCATGGGCACCTGCACGCCTAACAGGCGGTTCAGTAATAGTTGCGTCTCGGTCCAGAAGGGGACTATTTTAGGACATATCCAATAAATATGGTACAAGGTCCCTCTGTCTCTCATACACCCCCAACATCTATCCGAGCTAGTGGGGTAGATAGCGCGGAGGACATCTGGCGTCAAGTACCAAAAAAACAGAATTTTATAAGTGTTCTCCTTATAGAGTGTACAAAGGGAACTCTTAGCTGCCTGAGACCAGATCGTCCGCCAGGTAGTTTCTGGAATTTCCTCCCCCAATGCCCTCTCCTATCGGAGCATATATGCATGCTTACCCTGGGTTGTGAAGCAGTGAGAGTTTAGTACCCGGTAAATGTCTGAAATTAACACTCGTCTTGCCGAACCTTCCAACATCAAACACTCAAATGGAGTTCGAGCCGAGAATTGTAAGTTCGGAGCAAGTGATTGAGCATAATGTCTAATCTGCAGGTACCCATAGAATACATGCCGGGGTAAGTCAAATTTTTTTTGAAGATCTGTAAATGAGAGCAGTCAGGATGACCATAGTGGAATAAGTTCCTTGTTGCCCACGGGAAAGACATCTGATGTGTAAGGCCTGCAGGCATTCTGGGATTATATAGGAAAGATGTGAGGGGTGACCTCTCCAAACATAGCTTATGAACTCGAGATGGTTTACGTCAGAGTGATCTGAGGTGAAGCATGGGACCCAAAAGCTGGGCTGAGTCCACCTCCATCATTGCATTCCAGAGCATACAGTTTGGGTGGACGGGTGCCATCCATATTTTTTCAATTTCTGTCCATCTGTTGTAGGAACGTTGGGGAAACCAGGAGGCCAGGGCCCGCAGTGGAGTAGCTTTATAATATTTATGTAAGTTAGGAAATGACAACCCGCCCTCCGAGCGCGCTGTCGTTAAGACAGAGTGTGATATTCTATGCCTCTTATAATTCCAAACAAAACGTATTAAATCTGCCTGAAGTTTCTGCAATTCCGCATGTGGTATTGGGTTGGGAAGTGTTTGGAAGAGATAAAGAAGCTTGGGTAAGATGGTCATTTTAACAAAGGCCACCCTCCCCAGAAGGGAGATATGGTGGGCCTTCCATTTTTGCAGGAGATCCCTTATAGATATGAAGAGGGGGGGATAGTTGGCTCGGTATAGGGTAGAGTAAAAGGGGGTAATCTGTACTCCTAAATATTTTAGGGATGTTGCCTTCCAGTGATATGGAAAGCATTGCTGTAGATGCTGGGTCTCTGATGTTGGGATGTTAATAGGTAACGCTTCAGATTTAGCTGCGTTTATTTTATAGAGAGATCAATAAAGGTCGAGTTCAGCATGCAGGTTAGTGAGTGAAACCTTAGGCTGGGTCAGGGTGAGTATAATATCATCTGCAAACAGTGCTAGCTTAAATTCCCTTCCCCTCACCGGGATCCCATGTATGTTTGGGTTTCTTCGAATGGACGCCGCCAGAGGCTCGACACAAAGCGCGAACAATAGCGGAGAGAGCGGACACCCCTAGCGGGTCCCATTCGCGATCGGGAATGCAGACGACAGGGTAAAAGGGGTCTTGACCTGAGATGTGGGATTAGTGTATAGGTGTCTAATGGCCTGCAGAAAAGGGCCCCCGAAATCCCATGCAGTTCAACGTGGCGAACAGGAAAGGCCAACCAAGGCGGTCAAAAGCCTTTTCTGCATCCAGTCCGAGAGCTAACACTTCCAGCTTGTCCCTGTTCCCCACATCTATAAGGTCAATAATACGTCTTGTGTTATCCCCCGCCTGACGCAGGGGGACAAAGCCCACCTGATCCTTGTGTATTAAAAAGGGGAGTATCAGGTTCAATCGCATCGAGAGGAGCTTGGTAAAAATTTTCAGATCAGAGTTTAGAAGCGCGATTGGCCTGCAACTGGCACATAATGAAGGATCTTTGTCAGGTTTGGGGATCAACGTGAGGAATGACCTCTGCATGTCCGAGGGAATAGTAGTTTTCTGAAAGAAGGCGTTAAACAACTTACACATATGGGGTAGGAGAATCGGGAGAAATGTCTTGTAATATTCATACGGGAGGCCATCTGGGCCGGGAGATTTATGGGAAGGCAAGATTTTTATGGTGGCTGTCAGTTCTTCTACTGTGATAGGGGCATTGAGGGAAAGTCCACTTTCCTCTAGATAATGTTGCATACGAGCAGTCAGATCAGGATGAAGAGAGTCCTGAGGGATCTCAGGGTTATTATACAGGGTTGTATAGAATTCACCGAAAGCCCGAGCTATATCTTGAGGATGCGATAAGAGCGATCCCTTCCTATCCTTAATTTGGTGGGGGGTGGACATGTGGGAACGTTCCGACAGTTTGCGCGCCAGGAGGGAATGGGCTTTGCTGCCTTTATCGTAATAAGTTTGTTTTAACCGAAGGAGTGCCTTCTCTATATGGCCCACTGCTAGGTCTCTGAGGGTGGTTCGTAAACAGACAACTTTTTTAAGAAGATGCATGGATGGCGAAGTTTGTAATTGGAGTTCTAGGGCTCTAAGATCTCTCTACACTTGAATTTTAGACGCTATTGCATTTTTATTCATGGCCGAGGAGATCGCAATACACCGCCTTGTAAGGACTGCCTTGTGAGCCTCCCAGAGAGTGGAGAGGGATATATCAGAGGTGTTGTTTTCTAGAAAGTAATTCTGTAATGTTGATTTTAATTCCGATTTAGATGGGATATGTTGGAGGAGGAAATTATTTAATTGCCAGTTGCATGGTTTACGGGTAGGGGTACCAATTTCTAAGGACACAATAAGAAGAGCATGATCAGACTAGGAAATAGGTAAGATCTGAGCTGTCTTTGTGGCGCATAGAGTGGCATTGTTGACAAAAAAGTAGTATTCGGGAATGCATACGGTGAGGGGTGGAGAAAAATGTATATTGTCTATCCCCTGGGTGTAAAGCCCGCCATGCATCAAATAGGGCATGACGTCTGGTTATTTGACGAAATAATTTGGAGTCTCGAGCTGCGCGGGTCTGTGGAGCTGTGGGGTTAATCACGTGGCAATCTAGTCCTACTGAGTGGGATGGATTAAAGTCCCCACCGATGATCAAATAGTCATTGGGAGATCAAAACAGACGCGCAAACACCTTAGATAGGAAATGTATCTGACGGGCATTGGGGGCATAGAGGGTACAGATAGTGACTGCCTGCGTTTGCCACTGGCCTCGTAAAATTATGTAGTGTCCCCTCGGATCTACAAAAGACTCCGAGCATTTAAATTGGGAACCACATTTAAATAAAATAGCCACTACTGCTCGTTTGCGGGGGCTAAATGCCTGGTAGACCTGGGGGTATTGTCTGGATGCAAAGGTGAAGGCATCTCCCTTATTAAAATGCGTTTCCTGCAGCAGGACTACGTCCGCCCCAGAATGCCTGAGCTCTCTCAATGCAAGATGTCTTTTTCTGTTTGAGTTCAAGCCGTGAACATTAAGTGACATAAACTTAGCCATGGTCATTGGTGTATGTGCGCTCAAGATTTCTTAGCTTGTCCAGCTGCAAGACCGCTACCACATCCAGGGAACGAGGAGGCCCATAGATGGAGTACGTCCAGGTGACCGTCCCGAACCAATGGTGAGCCGGGAAAAGAAAAAGGGGGTAGGGGGGAAAGGGATGAGAAGAAATAGAGGAGGAAGGAAAAAGAGATTGGTTAGTAATACATCAATGAAAAGTAAACATTGCGATGTAGTCCCAAGCAGTATATACCGCCCGGGATCTATTAAGTTCCAGTAAGTTCCCCCGATCAAAGCCCCCAATAAGGGCCCAGGCCAGGGGAACATAGAGAACCGCTTGAAACAAAATCAACGGTGTTCGAAATATCTGAGCAAGGTAACAAAGGGGAACTTTAGTAGGTTAAACATATAGGTGGACTAGTGACCAGAGAAAACTACCACTGTCAAGTCTCCAATAGGGGGTGCCCAATGTTCAAAACAAGTTAACAGGCTGGGGGGGCCTAGGGGGGGTGCAAATAAGGTTGATGAGTGGGGCAGGAGAAACTGACAGTCAGCTTTTCTTAGGTTTGGTGGATCCTCGGGGAGAGTCCCGGTCCCAGGGACGTTTAGTCGGGGGGATCTTCTGCCAGACCGTTGGAGGCGGTGTTGGCGAGTCCACTAAGTCCCAATCAGGCAGACGTGGAACGGGGATCTCCAAGATGTCACAGAAGTTGTCCAAGTCCTCTGGGAAGAGTAGCACTGCTGATCTTCCCTGTCGACGAGCTGTCAGGCTAAAAGGAAAACCCCAACGATAGATTATATTGTTCTCTTGCATTAAAATGAGTAGAGGTTGGAGGAGTCTTCGTTTCTGTAGGGTGATCCAAGATAGGTCTGGGAACAGCTGAATTTGTGCGTTTTCAAAGACCACCTTCTTGGAGATGCGGGCTTTTCGCATGATGTCTTCCTTTAAAAGGGAAGGAGTGGACCCTGCATATAACATTGCGGGGTCTGGAGGCAGGCCCCTTAGGGCGTAAGGCTCGGTGTGCACGGTCCATTTCTATGGGTTTGTTTGGGGGGTCCCCCAAGAGGTCATTGAATAAGGATTGCAGGGTTTCGTGTAAGTCTTCGGGAGCCTCTGACTCCGGTAGGCCGGTAGGCCCCTGACTCGGATGTTGTTTCTGCGCCCCCTATTGTCCAAATCTTCAATATGGCGAACATGTAAATAGGATTAAAAAGGGATATAAGTTTCATGGCCTTTCCAACCATTTCAGGTTATTTCACAATCAAGAACCAAGTTCACTTACCTTCTGTGGGATTGATAGGGTTGAGGAACACTGGCGAGGTTCCAATCTTAGGCTGGCCATACACTATTCAATTTTCCTGTTCAACTTTCTTTTAGATTTACCAAAACCATATAATATGAGGTGAAACCTAAACACTTTCAATTTGGATGCAATCAGGCAGGCCCTTGTACTACATAGTTGAAGGTAAATCTAAAGAAAATTGAACAGGAAAATTGTATGGTGTATGGCCAGCTTAAGGCAAAATATCTCACAAAACGAAACCCAGTGGATACATAGATTACGTACGTTGAACCCCTTGGGCCTGAATATTGAGCTGGACCTAAACTAATTATTTATCTCTTACGTTTATTGTTATCAATTTTTTCTTCAATATTTGTTGGGATATTTCCATACCATATTCACTAATATACAATATGATTATCATACTCTTCTTGTTGTAAGATTTAGTAATCAGCAAGGTATGATGTTATGTTTTAAAAAAATTTCGATTAATCATATATCAATTATTTTTAATTCATATGTATATATAATTTTTTTATATATATATATTTTTATCTTATATTTTACATATATATTTTTTTTTTTTATTGTATATCATATTAAAGATATTGATTTTCACTATAAAGTATAATAAGGAAATTAGACATTCAACATATACTATATAGAATTTGTATTTGTCTAGATATCCTGTTGTAACATATTTTATTTCTGTATAAGACGGTTAGCGTCAAACTTGATTTCCTGTATAAATGG
Source organism: Lithobates clamitans (assembly GCA_037952925.1). Lineage (NCBI taxonomy): Eukaryota > Metazoa > Chordata > Amphibia > Anura > Ranidae > Lithobates > Lithobates clamitans. The sequence continues at coordinate 4,641,338 of JBBGZY010001526.1, forward strand.
CACAAGCATATATATCTGCTTATTGGAGATGTTGTGTCTCCGGCCACTGATTAAAGTTTTTCAATTGCAACAGGATATGATGATATAGGAAGGAATGGGTGATATTTCACCCATTGGCCGTAAATGGCTGTCACTCACCGAGCGCAATATAAATAACTTCTTACGTGAGCGGGATGTTAAGTCTTTGATAACGCCCTGGGGGAGGGGCGAAACGCGTAGACGCAACATCCTGCCTACGCCTGTTAACCAGTGACATCACTTCCTGGAGTTGGTGGAACGCACGCCGTTCAGCGGCGAACCGACCAAGTATCTGAACGCCTGCTCTGCATGCCGGTCCCGTGAGTAGCGCACATATGCGCAGGTGACCCCATGGTATCCTAGGTTTTACACTATATGTTTTTTCTTTTCTTTTGGTGGAACGCGAGCTTTGTGGTCCCAAAAGTTTCCTTCTAACCATCTCCAACATCAGCATACCTTTTGCCCTGATTTATCACACGGATGAAAAAGCTGGAAGTCTGCTGATTGTCCCTTTGTGAAGGAGCATTTCAATCTAATAGATACTCTGTCATTTGCAAATTTTGATAGAATTGACATTTTTGTTTCACTATTTCACTTGGCGTTTATTTTTGTATAGGGGCTCACTTCATTGCTATTTATGATTATGAATACATGAGAGCACATATATATATTATATATATTTAATTTTTTTGCATCAGTATAGCGATATCCTATCGCCTTATAGTCGCATAGTGTTTTGGATGTGTGTTTTTTGGATCATTCATCCAAACTGCATCACTTGTATGTACATATATATATTTTTGATTTGTCCCTCATCACATTGTAGTTACTTAGTTTGTTAGTGCATTCATGCGCGATTTTACTCAGCACACAGTAAATTGTGCAAGGTCTACATTTAATTTTCCTTCTATACATTTTTTCATATTCACAACTATTTGCATAGTGTATTTACTATTTGGTCTCGTTATAGTTTATTAATTATTTACTTGGTAAGTTGCCAGCGCAGATTTTTGTTTATATATCACTAAAGTGTCAGCACTTTTATCTTGCAGCTGCAACAGGATAGTTAGGTTTTGAAGATTACCATATCACACAAATTTATTTGCGAGCGCTGTTTTGTATGTATTTAGGTGGTGGTCAGCCCCCTGCAATTGGGTGCGATGTACGGCCAGCTTTGTCTCTTGAATTTCTTCCTCTGTAATCTCCACCCTCTCAGAGAGATGTTTAAGGTTGGCGTGGATTATTTGAATTTCCGCTCGACAAGCGGATTTGACTTCCTCAATCAGGAGTTTAAAGTCCTCTTTGGTAGGAATGGCTTGGAGACACTCTTGCCACGAGGAGGTCTGCTGAGGACGTGGGTCATCCCCCATGCGATACTGTGGATATTGTGGTGGAGTGGGTTCTCTTTGAAGGACAGGGGGAGGTGCGGGTCTCCGTGACTCCCAGGGCTGCATTTGGGGATCCTGCGTGCCCCCCCAGAGAGGCATCTGTTTGGGAGAACTTCCATAGGGGCCAGATTCGGGGAGTTGGCCACCTGAGCATGACATTGCCTGGCCTGTACCCTGCTCTGTGGATCTGGGGGCACTGTGGCGAGCTTGTCGCTGCGGTTGAGGAGAATCAGGGGGGAGACAGCACATTTGCTGGGGGGTGCATCCTCCATGCTGCGCCTCTGACATGAGTCCTGGTCCCCAGACACCCTCCGGGTCTGGTAGTGGGGGGAAATCAGTGGATTGTAATGAAGGGGTCGGGGATACAGTTCCTCCCAAGGATAAGACCGGGTCTGAGGCCGTGCGCAGTTGGCGCGGGAAGGCCTCAGAGCACTGCGTGTATGAAGCTGCAGTGAGGCCTGGTGTTGTGTCCCGGGGTTCGTTCAGGAGCTTCCCCTGTGGTGTTTTCGGGCAGAGACGGACTCACCGCTCGATCTGGAGCCGATGCGCTCTGATGAGGTAATGGCGATGCAGAGTTCGGCTGTAGCGGCGGCCTCGTGTTGGAGGCGGATGTCGATGATCTTGTCCTGTCTGTCGTCGGACATGGAGGGTGGCTTTAAGTACCCACGGAGGGTCGCTGAGGAGCCGGAGGGTGGCTGGGATGATCCCCTGGGTTTAGAGGATCGCGTTCTCCTGCTTCCACCCATATACGGGTGCTATAAATCCCCCGAAAAGGCCTTGTAGCTGTGGGCTGGTGGAGAGTTAAGCGCTCAGGCTTCCATGCAGGGCAGCTTCCGGTCACGCCCCCTTCCTTTTTTTTATTTTAACCACTTCAGCCCCAGACCATTATGCTGCCTAAGGACCAGAGGACTTTTTCCAATTTGGTACTGCATCGCTTTAACTGCTACTTGCGCGGTCATGCAATGCTGTACCCAAACTAAATTTGCGTCCTTTTCTTCCCACAAATAGAGCTTTCTTTTGATGGTATTTGATCACCTCTGCCGTTTTTATTTTTTGCACTATAAATGGAAAAAGACTGAAAATTTTGAAAAAAAAAAGATATTTTCTACTGTTTGTTATAAAAAAAAATCCAATAAACTCAATTTTAGTCATACATTTAGGCCAAAATGTATTCGGCCACATGTCTTTGGTAAAAAAAAATGTCAGTAAGCGTATATTTATTGGTTTGCGCAAAAGTTATAGCATCTACAAACTAGGGTACATTTTCTGGAATTTACACAGCTTTTAGTTTATGACTGCCTATGTCATTTCTTGAGGTGCTAAAATGGCAGGGCAGTACAAAACACCCCCAAATGACCCCATTTTGGAAAGTAGACACCCCAAGGAAATTGCTGAGAGGCATGTTGAACCCATTGAATATTTATTTTTTTGTTCCAAGTGATTGAATAATGACAAAAAAAAAATATTTACAAAAAGTTGTCACTAAATGATATATTGCTCACACAGGCCATGGGCCTATGTGGAATTGCACCCCAAAATACATTCAGCTGCTTCTCCTGAGTATGAGGATACCACATGTGTGGGACTTTTTGGGAGCCTAGCCGCGTACGAGGCCCCGAAAACCAATCACCGCCTTCAGGATTGCTAAGGGCGTAAATTTTTGATTTCACTCCCCACTACCTATCACAGTTTTGAAAGCCATAAAATGCCCAGATGGCACAACCCCCCCCCCCCCCCCCAAATGACCCCATTTTGGAAAATAGACACCCTAAGCTATTTGCTGAGAGGCATGTTGAGTCCATGGAATATTTTATATTTTGACACAAGTTGCGGGAAAGTGACTTTTTTTTTTTTTGCACAAAATGATATATTGCTCACACAGCCCATGGGCATATGTGGAATTGCACCCCAAAATACATTTAGCTGCTTCTCCTGAGTATGGGGATACCACATGTGTGGGAGTTTTTGGGGGCCTAGCCGCGTACGGGGCCCAGAAAACCAATCACCGCCTGCAGGATTTCTAAGGGTGTAAATTTTTGCTTTCACTCTTCACTGCCTATCAGTTTCGGAGGCCATGGAATGCCCAGGTGGCACAAACCCCCCCCCCCCCCCAATGACCCCATTTTGGAAAGTAGACACCCCAAGCTATTTGCTGAGAGGCAAGGCTTGCTGCAGACACTTTTTTTTGGGGGGGGGGGTCGTTGGGTAGGGGTACTCGGGAGGACATAAAGAAAATGCCATTCATGCAGCCGACTGCATTTGGTTGGGGATGTGAATGGGGGAAGTACGAGCGCTGCAGAAGTGGTGGGTTCACAATTAGGATTGGTGAATGCAGCAGGAAGGGCACTATGGGCACGACGAGCCTGTTTGTCTTCTTCTTGGTGGCAGCGGGACACTACTTGTGCTTGCCACCTCACCAGCTTGAACTGCACTTATGGGACTCGCCACGTCACCAAGTGTTACTGCAGTGCTGGTTTGACTACGACCGGGGTGTACTAGGCCGCTGGCACTTGCCAGTTCACCAAAACGTTACCAAAAAAAACTGTTAGCGATCACAGGGATCAGGCCTGACTCTGCGAACGCTGCAGTTATGTGTTTAGTGTTTTGTAAGTGACAGTAATTGATCGATACTGCACTTGGGTGGGCTGGGCGGAGGGACAAAACTCAGGTGCTAGCAGGTATCTGGGCTGATCCCGCTAACACTGCGTTTTTGGGAACCCTAAACTGCTGGGGATGCAGATATTGATCTGTTCAGATCTTTTACCACTAAGGGAGGTGTGCGGTGCGTGCGTGGGTGTTAGCGCGTTACTGGCACTAACCTGACGCTGCCTGGGGCGACGCAGACCCTAAAACCTAACTTACATCACCGCCGGGCAATTAGGGGGCTAAACCTTTATTAGGTAATAAACGGCGGGTGCCCTGACACTATAAAAAACAAACTAACCAGCGTCACCCTTAACAGTTATACAGTGATCACTGGTGAAAGGGTTAACTAGGGGGCAATCAAGGGGTTAAAAACCTTTATTAGGTAGTATATGGGGGTCCTGATGCTATAAAACGCTGACGGCGAACCTATATATTTACCCAACTAGCGTCACCGGTGACAATAATACTGCGATCAGAAAAAGATCACTTAGGGACACTGGCGATGGGGGTTGATCAAGGGGTTAAAACTTTATTAGGGGGGTACCCTAGACCTAAAAAGGGGGCTAACACTAACTGCCCTACCACTTCTAACTGTCACCAATGCAGTAAACACAAAAACAAAAAACTGCTATTGGTGTCACTGTGACAGGGGGGAGTGATTAGGGGGTGATGGGGGGTGTAAAGTGTGCCTGGTGTGTTTTACTGTAAGTGTATGTGTTGTGCACTTACTCAGATGTCTTCTCTCCTCGGCGCCGGAACAGAAATTACCGACCCGAGGAGAGATGACATCACTTCCTCTGCCGCTGTTTACTATACAGCAGCAGAGGAAGATTCTCATTCGTTGGGAGCAATCGCGAAGGGGTGGCCACGAATGAGTGGTCTCACCCTCAGCCTGGATCGCTCCCCTAACGATGCTGACCACCTCAGGCACCGGGGGGGGGGGGGCGGAAGGCAGATCACGTACCAGGTATGTGATTTTGCCTGCCCGTGCCATTCTGCTGCAGTATATCTGCGTTAGGTGGACGGCAAGTGGTTAAAAAAAAAAAAGGTTTTAATTGCACCCGTCCCCGCGCAAGAAAGAAAATGTATACGCAAGTCACACCCGCAAAATGTAAACGAGGTTCAAATCACACGTGAGGTATCTCCATGATTGTCAATGTGAGCACTAATTCTAGCAAAAGACCACCTCTAACTCTAACTTGGCAATCGTTAAATTTTTTTTAAAGCGTCGCCTATGGAGATTTTTTTTTTTTTTTTTGGTACCATAGTTTGTCGCCATGCCACGAGTGTGCACAATTTCAAAGAATGACATGTAGGGTATCTATTTACCCTGTGCAACATCTTTCACATTATACAAAAATTGGGACAACTTCACGGTTTTGTTTTTAATTCATAAAAGGAGTCTTTCCACAAAAAAATGCATTTGAAAGACCGCTACGCAAATACTGTGTGACATAAGATATTGCAACGATCACCATTTTATTCTTTACAGTCACTGCTAAATATCTAAATTTTATCCCAAATTTCTTGCTTCAGGTCCTCTCTCCCCTCCTTCACAAACAGGGGAGTGGATGGATGCTGTACTTAAGATGTAGTCCATAAGATTTTGATATAAGTTCCTCTTTAAGTGACCCTGGATGGGGTTAGAACCATTAAACGACGAAATGTTAGACCTGAAATTTCAGAGCATTTTGCTTGATTTCGCTGTGTGATAGACATTTTGTTGTTAATCACTTTTGAATATTTTATACCTACGATTGTTACTTTGTACATTTTGGTAATGGAAAGTAAAGTATTATTGTATTTTTTTTCTTTTGGTGAAAAACAAAAAACAACTGAATAAGACCTTTAACACCAAGGTGCTTTTCAGGCATTTAAGCACTGTATACAGCGCTCCTACTTCACCCCTGCTGCAACACGGGAACTTTTAACCCCTCCTTCAGACACTAGTGGGGGTTAAATGGCAAAAAAACACAGCTAAAACTAGCTGCGCTTTACCACTAATGGACCCGCCGTCCCAGTGTGAAAGGGGTCTTAGAAAACCCAACTTTAAACAGAATGGGGAAGGTCATAACCCACTGTCTCCATTGAGAGATTTCCTCTCAAAACTAAACTGTGTGCTAAACTGTGACAATCAACCAGCTCTGGAGGTGGGGGTCAATCTCTCCATTGTGGATACAGAAGGTTCTATCCAGGGGGGAAAAAAAAAGTCACAAAATAAGCAGCATAAAAAAAAAAAAAAAAAAAAGACAACACACCGTCCTTGCTTTAGCAGCATTTTTATTTACAAACAAACAGCAATCCCCATTGACTTTATACCATTTAAAAAAAGCAATTATACAAGCCATAAGTCATCTGACCAAAATTAAGCAGCACTGAGTCATATCACAAATCTAAAAAAATAAAATAAAATCAAAACAAAAAAACAATACAAGAGTAAAATATCATTTGAATAAATATGTTTAATCATGCTATAAAATAATCCTTAAATGGCAAGTTATTAGTTGTTACAGCATATTTTTTTTCTTGTTTAGCTAGCTAGGTACTTCATACAGAAGTGTGGAGTTATGAGGTTACTGGTTTATATTGCAAGTTAACACCTCTACGTGCTTGGTATGGAACACCAGACACCAAGGCATTAATAACACCGGAGCCATTCAGAAGGTTTGATTCTCTTACAGAAAAGAAAAAAAAAAAAAAAGAAGAAGAGCAGATCTATATTTTATCACCCCATCAAAATGGTAAGGGCCATGCTGTTAAATTTATTTAATTTTTTGCACGATTAGGTCATTTTTTTGGGGCATATACTTTACTGAAATGGTTTAGACAAGAAGGGTTTTTAAATTCCTATTTCAACTAAAGTGTTAATTCAGATTGAATTGTCTTCCTTCATGTAGTGCACTTGATATCCACACTGTACAATTTAACTGCTAAATCTTTTAGCATTTTGTTTTTAGTTTTAAATGGGTTCTAGGTTTTAATGTTTTTTTCCCCCTTTCTGGATAAACTGGTTAAAATATTCATAACGTGTACATCTTGTCAATGCCTGTTAATGTTTAAAAAATATATGCCATATCAGTACTGGGATGAGGCAACACTAATAAGCATAAGTTACATAAAATGACTATAAAGGAACTACTCAACAGTGAAAAATATTTTCCCCCGAAAATATATAAAAAGTTTAAAACATTTCACTTAACAAATGTCTACGTTTGCTGCACAATTTAAATAGCTTAGAAACACTGTAGAATCATCAAAAGAAAAAGAAAAAAGTTCTGTAAACTTTACAATTCAGCTTGTAGCCTATAAAATCTTATCTATTCAGACTGTTCTGTTGTAAAAAAAAGACTTAGCACATAATATATTAACAGGTTATATTTTGAGTCCATTTTACAGCAGTGCAAGCAGTCATAAGAAAAATGTAAACCAAATGTTAATTTTGGTTATATCCCATTCCTTGTAGAGATTAATGTTTAGGGCTTATGCATACAGAAAAACACACAAATGTTTAGCACCCTGTGTCTCAATCTCACTTACATGGGAATATGCAAATGCAGTTTTAAGTCATACACCCATGTACAGAACGTTGCACTTTATTACAGCTCCTTACATTGGGGGTGGGGGGAGGGAATCAAACATTCTGAACGACCTAACACCAAACATTTGTTCGGTCACTGAGATATATGAAATATATTTTTTTTTCCAACTGACAATTGTTATATAAAGAATTTACACAAGTAAAATCTCCAAATACTTTTTTTTAATATAGATATATATATATATAAAATTTAATAAATAATCCTGACCAGTCAAAAGAGCACCATTAAAAGGGCAAGAGTCCCTTAGAAAATAGTTTAGGGGTTGCATATTTTAGTCCCTTTCAGTGGAGGTTTTTTGTTTGAGAGAAAAAAAAAAAAAAAAAAAAAAAGAAGAACACACACCTCTTAAAAAATATTGACACAAAACTAAATCACAGTCAATATACAGATTAAAAAAACAAAAACAAAATCAAATGTGTTTTAAGTAAAGCTTGTGTGATATAGCTTGTGTGATATAGCTTTATCCCAGCCCTTGGATACTATAAGTGTATAGTTTTTAACCCTTGTTAAAAGTTTCATCCACCCAAAAGGGATACATTTAAATTGTAGATGGTATCTGGTGGGCTAGTCACCTGCAATCTTCTTACATTTCTGCTGGAATCTAGCAGCAAGACCTCCTTGCAACAGTTTCCACCCACCAGTTTTCCCACTCCTCCTGTTACAATCTCCATAATATAGAATAAGTTAAAAGGCAGGGAGAGTGGGAATTCCTTGTAAATGGCCAGCTGGCCAGACCTCGGAACTAAAGTGCAGAGACCTCACTCCCAGAGTCGGAGAAATATCAGCAATTAGATGGTTTAAATCTCCAGCATCTACCAAACACTGAAGTATCAGCTTTAGATGGAGCGGCCTTTTGCTAATACAATGAACCATGACTTTAAAAACCTGTAGCAAAGCATTACATTTTGGCTTATTTTAAAAGACAGGCTCAACTTCAAGCAGGCTTGTTGCAAAGGTGACGCCACCCTCATTACACAGCGGTCTCCACAGAAGCAGGCTATGCCAGACGGCTGGTTTATGCACCCCAGGAGAGTGGCGAGAGGTTTAAAACAGAAATAGTGTATATACAGCACTGCACTACCTATATACAGAGAAGTAGTAAGTTGTCTAAGATTGAACAGTTTAGGAAAACTAGAAACTGTTTGAAAACCAAACACTATATAGTAAAACAGTATAAAATGTCCAATTTCACAGTCTGTCATTACAGGTTAAACAGATCCAAGAAAGAAGGAAAGAAAAAAAAAAAAGAAGAAAGAAAATTCACATTTCTCTAAACCAGAGACGATAAAGTATAAAACTATGCTCATAAGTTAACAAGCTGCATAAAAAAGTCCTTAACTGAAAAAAGTTCGGTCCTGCCCATGTTTGTAAAAATGTAACAGTATTGTACCCAAGTTTTAACACTGTAAAGAAATGATGTGTACCAAGAGTTTTTCTGTTAAACTGTAAAGTTACAGCACGAAACGGAAAGACAGAAAAAGTGAAATACATGCTTACAGCTGAGGCAGCTTGCTTGATGGTTGGTTGTAAAAAGCTCCCATGAGAATGCAGCCAGTTTACAGGATACTCAAGGCATCGCTGAGCAAGAAATAAGGATCTAACCAACAGTGGCCATCTGAACTCAGGAGACAGTGTTCTACACAGTTTAGAACAGAAGCACACCATGGTGTGTTTAATATGGCAAGGCACAATTTTATAGATTGGCCACAATTGGAGAGGTGCAACCATGTCATTGTACTCATTAGGAATTTGGGTAATGTCTTAGGAAAAAGCCATTACACAAAAAAGTGCTTCTCCATGCACAGCAGTTCGAGCAAGGAAAAGCTCTTTAAAAAGTAAAAGGATTAAAGGATTACATTATGGCTTGAACTTAGTTTTTAAACTTTGTTAGAAACCTTGAAAGTGGTTGTAAACCCTAGGACAAAAAAACAAAAGAAAAAAAAAAAAAAAAAAACCTGCAAGACAAAGGCATAATGAGCTAGTATGCATAGCATACTAGTTCATTATGAATTACTTACCTGAGATCGAAGCCCCTGCAGCCATCCTCGTATACTGCTCCGGCAGCCGTCATCGCTCCCGGAGTTACTTCCGGGTATCGGGGGCTACCGCGCTGCGACTGGCCAGAGCCACAATGACGTCACCGCCGCCGGTAACAGCACACTCACTGAAGCAACGAACGTACGCGCCTGTTGCTTCAGTGCGCATGTGCCGATGACGTCGGCACATGCAAATACAGAGGATCTCTCCTAAACCATTCAAGAAATAGCTCCATCCAGGGTAGCTACAGGTAAGCTTTGTTATAGGCTTACCTGTAGCAAAATGTGCGTTGTAAGGGTTTACAACCACTTTAAAGGCAACTCCTCTCACAACAGACATGTTTGGTTAGAAATTAATAGTTAAAATCGTCTCCCAGCTCCTTAAATCTCTGAAGGACTCCAACAAAGAATTGATCTTCAATAGTTTGCATCTCCATCCCCTTAGAATCACAAAACCTTTGTAGCTGCAGTATTAGGATATATCTTTCTTTAGAATTACATACACTCAGAAGTGCGACACCCTCACCTGGCCCTGTACTGACTGCAGCAGGTGGGGAATGTTGGAGGGGGGAGAATACTAGGGCATGACAGGAATATGCCGTTCATTTTTACTCCTTAGATAGGGATTTTTAATTTTAAGTTGCTGGCAATTATGCAAAACTGAAATGACACTTCTGAGTGAACTCCAGGCACAAAGTAATGCAGTTATGTATTCATTAGAACCATAATGTAATTTTTAAATAGCACTAGTCTAAGCACCTGCATTTGTGTTGATATCAGTGGCTTGTAATCCCCTGCACATCTTAACACAGACTAGGAGATTCAGGCTTCTGTAGAACCAACAGCTGTACACAGGGGCCTAAAAGCTGGATGGTTTCAAATGAACCAGCCAATTTCCTCAGATTTTTGGCCCGTGTGTACAAAGCTTTACTACAGGATTACAAACCCTGTGGTAGATATAACCGTATGAATATGCCGCTTGCTCAAAGTGCCTCTTCAAATTTTGGCTTGCAAAATGAGCAGTAATGTGCAAGCCACCCAGCTTTCAACACCAATCTAACAAGATTAAAGATTTTTTGTTCAGCTACTTGTACCAAAGACTAAATGTTAAGCCTCATTTTAATAGCATGCCACAGACCTAGATTATGGGGTAAAAAGCAATATTTCTTTCAGATTTTCCATAACGTAAGGTGGCTATAATAAGAGCATGGACAGATTATCTAAAAAAAAAAAAATTTTGTTCAACTTTGGATGCTTACAGGCCTCAACATTTGGGACCAATAGATGCCCTTAACAGTTAAAACAGAAAAGCTTTTTCAACTAGCATGTGTACATCTCCTGTACCCTGTGTGATCTGAACGATCAACCTAGCTGCCAAATGTCTCCGTTAGACAAGCACAACTAGTAACATGGGTGAGCATCTGGTGCAGAAATGTCCACCAGTGGACAAAAGCCAGACGCTCGATTGCCCATGTATATGCATGGCAGATTCAGTGTCATAATTGGAGCTTGCATTCTGCAAGTACATAATTGTTGGGAACACACACCCATTGAGAATACACTAATGAGAAATCAGAAGATTAAAGCTGGACTTCAGAGATCTTAAAAAAAAAAAAAAAGCCCCCCACACACACACAATTCATGCTTTTTATGAATACGTTTTTCTATAGACCTAGAGTTGAATCTAACTTGATGTATACCTATTGTAATTCTCTGCAGAGCAGGAGAGACAAAGCAATAAAAGTGGCAAAGATTGACAAAGAACACATTACAGAAGGGCAGAGATGACCCCCCCCCCCCCCCAGCCTTTATTGCCCAGTCACATTCTGAGGTGGCTCTTGCACAAAGCTTTACTATTTCACTCAGTGTATTTTGCTGAATGTCCAGGAACTAGCTAGGCTGTTTGGCAGCAGTTAATGGATCACAGGATTGGTTATATAAAATACAAAACCCTTGCCCGGTAAAAGGTAGACCAGTCCATACATGTAATTACACTGTGTACCCAGCAGTCAGTCTGTAGTTTGGCATTAAACAGTCCTCATTATGAACCTACCCATCTACTGCTCACAAAGAAAACCTACAACTTAAAGCAATATCTTGTCATTGTACAGACATGGCTAAACCCAAACATCCTTTGCATGCTCTTTGGTAAAACAAATCTGCATTGAACAGCTCCCTCTGCCCCCAAAACCACTGACTTGTCTTGGCAAGTTTGGCATATCCTGATACTAAGAGAACACACTGAAAATTGCTTGATGACAAATATACTGTCTGAAAAAAGTGCCATTAGTATATTGTAAGTTAGTATATAGTAAGGTAATGCTGGTACTCAATATCAGGACCTGGAGAAATTTGACCATCAGCCTTTTTTCACATTTTGAAGAATAAACTGCTCAAGCTGCCAGAATGGCACAAAGCACCACAAAAATATCCAAGTACCTACATATTCAAATGATTATTTTTAAGGGGAAACATGCAGTCCTACTCAAGAACTGACTTGATTGTTGAGGAGCTATATATGTATTAATGAAAATAAACAGTTTATAAACTCGTTGTTCAACCCCAACCCTGTGTACTACTGTTGGTTCACAGTCCAACTAGAGTTGGCCATTTGGAAGATCCAGAAGAAAACTAAAAAAAATGTATGTATAAAGACCTTCTTGCAAACAGTTCAATTGTTTAAGGAAAAAGAAAACTCAAAGCATGACTTATACTATGAAACCTTGCCTAAGAAAACGTTTAAGAAATTACTTTATCTCCATAAAAGTTTGACAGCAACAGATCCTCTGAAATTTGCTTAATGACAACATACATGAGAAGATTGATTATGTAGATAAAAAAAAATCCTAAGGATCAGTGCATTGTTTAGTAAAGACATGGGACGGACTGAAAAATTAGGAAAGACTCTGCTTTTGTCAACAATGTTAAATACTCATCATTGCAATATATTATTATTGGCAGTAAAGGAAAGGGTGAAAAGTGCTTCTCTAAAAAGACTGAAGTGTTTTGTCAAATGTTGCCTCAGAAGCATTATTGTACAGTAAAGACGAAGCACAGAAAAAAAAAAAAAAAAACAGAAAAACCCTCAACTACTGAAAACTATCCCAAAGTTTTTAAAAATGATAAAAATTCAACACGTAGGGAAGATTTAGACATCTGTCAAACTCCCTTGCCTCTGCAGCCCATCTGCACTCTGAATTCACTCCAGAGGCTACTGACAGGTGGTGAGGAAGCAATGCAACGTTACTCACTGCCTGTTTTAACCCCATTTTTGCCAACAAATGTGTCACAACCACCCCATTGACATTGTTTCCCCATTGACATGAATGTGTAGCGTTTGCTGGGCTGCTTACCAACAGCTTCAAGTCCAGTCAACTTTGCTGTGGGCGTGAAGCATCGTAGCTGTAGCATGTAAACACCCCCATGCACTGCTAATTGCAGCTTAAATGGGGGCAATTTGCAGTTGGCAAAAACGCGGCTCAACCGCGCATTTTTGCTGCCCTCCAACCACAAATCTAAACAAGGCCTAAAACCGGAACATCTGAAGTAATGTTAGCTCATACGTTTGACATCTGGGTGGTGGTGTGTGAAGAGAGGCTAAAGAGTGTTTCTGGAGAAAGCAACTCACAGAAAACAAAGCAGCTGCTACTTCAATGGGATTGTAAAACTCCAAAGTAATGAAGTTTGCTAATTTTTTCTGCACACAAGAAATTGATTAACGCTGTCAAAACTGCTACTTTATCTAACATATGCATTTAATAAAAATGTTAAATAACACAACACATATAACCTAAAAGATTTCAACTGGAATAATGGAGGTTACAGTCATTCAAAACTAGAATTTAAGAAAAACAAAAATAAAAAAAAAATAAAAAAAAAAAAGGGAGAAAAAGAGAGACAGAGAAAGATTTTAAATTATAATGGTTCACTGAAGAATATTACAATATAGTGTATTCGCTCACAATTCTCTCTACATTTAGAAAGATATATTGGCCAAATTAAAGCACATGTATAAGCTGAGTAAACTGTCAGAAATTTTGATAAATAAAAATAAATAAGTGTCATAAATGATCAATTGAACAAACATTTTCAATCGATCTAGATGAAAATATCACAGCTCACTGAACAATAAGCTTTAAATAATAAGCAAACGGAAACTTTACAATTGGATTGTAGCGTGTAGGTAACAAAAGAGTAAGAAGTTTCTTTAAAAAAAAAAAAAAGGTAGTGAAAAATTTTCCTGTCCCTCAACAGGATCTAGTGTAGTCATTCCCCCTGACTGTGAGGCACACATGCAGTAAATGTGCTGATGTTTTGCACTGAGAGTAGGGAACAATGGGAGAGCAACAACGGAAGAATCTTGGGCTTGGGACATCTGTTTGTTATTATTGCTCTACAGTCTCCCCCTACAACTGCCCAATTATCTCAAGCAATGCCTGACACGTTGCATCACTTGAAGATAATTGGGTGTCTGAAGGAAAGTCAGTTGATTGCTAGATATGGGCTAATGAAAAAAAAGAGAAATGAAATCACCTTTCATTTTTTTTTTAACATTTGTTTAAAATGTATATGTCAGGGCAAAAAAAACAAACAAAAAAAAAAAAAAACACACCACACACACAGTACATCTCTGGTATGCAATGCAAATGTGTCACATTAAAATAAGCTAGTATAGAAATATTAAATTGTATTAACTTATTTTTCTATAGTGCTTTTATCCCTAGGGACTCAAAACACTGTCTGCAGTTTGGGCATATGGAGAAGCAGCCCTTTTGGGCATGCTCAGTAGAATAGGATCAATTTTACACAGGAGTCAATTAACCTACCAACAAGTGCTAAACACTGTTACAGGCACAACCAATGTGTGCAATCATGATTGTATGGCATAAAAATAGACTTGTAGGAAAGAACGGCAAAAAGTATTCCTATGCAAATTATTTTTTTCTGAGGAAAATCAGACAGTTTGCAAGGTCTGCTTCCAGCAGAATATTACCCATTACAGCTTGATAAAAAAATAATGCTCTTTAGCAAGGAACATGCGTTCCCCAATAATTATGCTACAAAAATTAGTGTGTACTGTAAATAGCCTCCAGCATGGTTCCGGTTTCTTCTTGCTGGAGGCTGCCATTTTACTGAAGCCCAGAGCCTCTGAATAGCAGTAAATCATAAAGCGGAACAAAACCCATAGATTTAACGGTTGCAAAAAATAGTTACATTCCTGGAATGCCGGGATTGGTTACAGTTGCTTGTGTTCTCAACCAAAAACTGTCAAACCATCAAATGACTGGTGTCATGACTGATCACATGTGCAGCACCATGGCACTTGCAGATCAAACAGAAGCAGCTTCCTTGGCTGTAAAGGATAGGAGGGTTTAATTCTGCTTTAAGGCTATCAGTAGAAGGGCCTCTACAAACTCGGCAGTGCATAAAATTGGATTTTAAAACCAGTATGGACATTTTTAATGTTTTACATAGCTATACCTGCAAAAGGAGTCAGCCTGAAGTGATCTAGCACGACCTAATTTTCTGACTAAAGTTCTACTTTAACTAAAAGTTTAATAGGTTTCTTAGTCAAATAATTTACTTAAGATGTTGCAATGTCTTAAGACATAAGATTTCAAGTATATGAATAGTATTACTCTAGAGCAACTGACATTTGTCTTCTTGACCTTGCCAGATCATTTGTCACAAGGCTAATAACAGTCTCCTCACTGACATACTCAGTGAGGGGAAAAAAGTATTTGATCCCCTGATTTTGTACGTTTGCCCACTGA
Organism: Lithobates clamitans; assembly: GCA_037952925.1. Lineage (NCBI taxonomy): Eukaryota > Metazoa > Chordata > Amphibia > Anura > Ranidae > Lithobates > Lithobates clamitans. The sequence continues at coordinate 4,656,799 of JBBGZY010001526.1, forward strand.
CAAAGAAATGATCAGTCTATCATTTTAATGGTATGTTTATTTATTTACTTACAGTGACACAAAACAAGAAAAATATCTTGACTAACGCATTTTAACAAAAGTTAGAAATAGATTTGCATTTTAATGACCAGCCGCTGCAGCTATACTGTGGCAGGTTGGCACAGCTGCGCAAACCGCCGTAGGTGTACGTCCGTTACTTTAAGGAGGTATAGAGGGCATGCGCAGAGGCAATCAAATACCACCAAAAGAAAGCTCTATTTGTGGGGGAGAAAAAAAAAAAAAAAAAAAAAAAAAAAAAAACCACGTCAATTTTGTTTGGGAGCCACGTTGCATGACCGCGCAATTGTCAGTTAAAGCGACGCAGTGCCGAATCGCAAAAAGTGCTCTGGTCTTTGGCCAGCAAAATGGTCTGGGGCTTAAGTCTTTAAAAAAAGGCACCTGTCCACAGAAGCAATCAGAACTCTCCACCATGGCCAAAGAGCTATCCAAGGATGTCAGGGACAAGGGGACAAGGTTGTAGACCTACACAAGCCTGTAATGGGCTACAAGACCACAAGCAGCTTGGTGAGAGGCTGACAACAGTTGGTGCGATTATTCACAAATGGAAGAAACACAAAATTACTGTCAATCTCCCTCAGTCTGGGGCTCCGTGAAAGATCTCACCTCGTGGAGTTTCAACGATCATGAAAATGATTAGGAATCAGCCCAGAAATACACGGGAGAAACTTGTCAATGATATCAAGGCAGCTGGGACCATAGTCACCAAGAAAACAATTGGTAACACACTATGCCGTGAATGACTGAAATCCTGCAGCACCTGCAAAGTCCCCCTGCTCAAGAAAACACATGTACAGGCCCATCAGAAGTTTGCTAATGAACATCTGAATGATTCAGAGGAGAACTGGGTGAAAGTGTTTTGGTCAAATGGGACCAAAATCAAGCTCTTTGGCATCAACTCAACTCACCGTGTTTGGAGGAGGAGGAATGCTGCCTATGACCAAGAACACCATCCCCATCGTCAGACATGGAGGCAGAAACATTATGTTTTGGGGGTGTTTTTCTACTAAGGGGATGGGACAACTTCACAGCATCAAAGGGAGATGGACGGGACCATGTACCGGTAAATCTTGGGTGAGAACCTGCTTCCCTCAGCCAGAGGATTGAAAAAGGGTTGTGGATGGGTATTCCAGCAGGACAATGACCCAAAACACACAGCCAAGGCAACAAAGGAGTGGCTCAAGAACCAGCACATTAAGGTCCTGGAGTGGCCTAACCCGTTTCCAAACCTTAATCCCATAGAAAATATGTGGAGGGAGGTTTGTGTTACCAAATGTCAGCCTCAAAACCTTACTGATTTGGAGAGGATCTGCAAAGTGGAGTGGACAAAATGCCTCGCAATGTGTGCAAACCTAGTGGTCAACTACAATTAACGTTTGACCTCCGATTGTCAACAAGGGTTTTGTCACCAAGTCATGTTTTGCAAAGGGGTCAAAACACTTTCTCATAAAATGCGCTTTTCTGGATGTTTGTTGTTATTCTATCTCTTACTGTTAAAATAAACCTAACATTAAAAATTATAGACTGTTCATTTCTTTGTTAGTTCTCAGATGTACAAAATCAGCAAGGGATCAAATACTTTTTCTCCTCACTGCATTCTCCACTAAATCTAGTTTATCTGGCTTGACAAAATAAGTGACACAACAGTGTTAGATATTTGCACCATTTTAGTTAAACAGGTCTAAAACTGAGTTATGAATAAGTATAGAGAATTACCGCGCTAGTAGACTCCTGAAAGCTGCTAGCGCCGTAATTGACAATTGACCAGAATTAACTGAACCAGTTTACTTAAAACAGAAAAGTAACCAGTGACAGTTTGCCTACACTGTGAATGAACTAAAAATTGATAAAACTAACATATTTGTAAACATGTAGACCTGTACATAATATATAAATATTCGAATATATATATATATATATATATATATATATATATATATATATATATATATATATATATATATATATATATATATATATATATATATATATATATATATATTTAGTATGGGTATGTTGGTATAGAAAGAGTGTTGGGGCAACTTTTGTCATATGCATGTTGCAAATATTAGGTAATGAATGAAAATGTTCAGCAGCACTAAAAAACGACAATTTCCTATTAAAAAAAAACCCTATTCGATGGGGCATGCCGAGTCATTTAACTCCTTCCCTGCTGCTGGGCTGGTGGTTGCCTACAGATGACCCAAATAAAACATACTGATTTTTAGCGAAGAAAGCAAGTTATGAATTGATGTTCTCCAACCTTACAACCAATTCCAAATCACAAATCTTAACAGTAAACAAACTCAAATCATGGCCTAACCAAACCACAAATGTCCAGCAATAAAAGCAAATTGTACAAATTGGCTGAACTAAACTTACAGTAGATTCCCGTAACTTTGCATTGTTCCTATTAGTCAAGACCACTGCTCTATTTATAACCTTACTGCCTTAGCTATTCATAAAATCATTGATATATTGACTTTCTCATATAATAAACACTTTTGTTAGATAAAACAGCTTCATTCACCAAACAATTAAAAACAAAATCTCACTTTTTCACCTCTAACTATATGCTTCTTTAGGAGTGCAATTGTACCCTGTCTCCTTAAAAAAGCAAAATGGACAAAGTATATATTAAAAAACATTTCCAAAGTAAAACAAAGTACATTTAGTGTATCACCCAGTTATCTTAAAATGTCTGAATAATCAAGAAGCATTCTCAAAGAACAAAAGGATTAAGAGTAGCTTTCTCTGAAGTAAAGAGATTACCAAATAAGCAATAAGTAATAAAAATAGGCATTAATCAACATAATGTGTGCTTTTTACAGTGCCCTGGCATGTCGGAGTTAGTCAGGTGCAGTTGTGACTGGGTGAATTTCAATATTGGAGTCCATGGTCACATCTGAAACATTGGTATCATTTTGGTCTACAAATCCCTCCGTTCTTTCTGGCGATTCCATCCGACTCCTCACCTCGGCAACACCAGGATGATTTTTCCGCAAATGTTGATTCAGTGTGCCCTGAAACGGGAAGCACTTGCCACACACCTCACATCGGAAAGGCTTGTCATCGGTGTGTCCCCGTATGTGATATTCTAGCTGGTCTTTGCGAGTGTATTTCTTCCCACAAAATCTGCACACAAATGGCGTGATTCCCATGTGGAGCCTCATGTGTCGGTCAAGACTACCTTTCTGGTTGAATGTCTTGCCACAGTATATGCAGATGAGTCTTTCGCTGTACGGATGCCAATAGCCTCTGGAGGCCCTCTCTTGGGGGCTGCTCTCATAAGTTGGTGCGCTTATAACAGTTTCATTTTCAGGGCTTTGGATCGCATTATGCACCTCACTGGTTATATTAGATGCTCGCTTGGAGCGTGCCCGACCACCCCGATAACAACTAAGCATGGATCTGGAAGGGCTTGAGTTGCTGATGCTCTTATAGGGCTCAGACAAATTGGTTGTGTGGGAAGCAGCTTGAGAATAAGAGTATGCATGTTGCAATACAGACCCGTAGGAACCTACATTCAGCATAGTCACTTGCTCGCCATCAACTAGTTCTGTATGGTAGCCATCATCCCCCAAAGAAGAGCTATCGGAGCAGCTTGGCCGGTCAGACTTCTCAGTTTTGACTTTGACTTCTGAGACTTGGTTCTCCCGCACCGTGTCACCATGATCCTGATCACCTTCTATCTGAACTTCATGCTCTGAAATGCTACCATTGCTGCCTCTGTCTGACTGAGCCTCTTCTTGGGGACGGCTTTTTAAACTTTTGCTGGCTATCCCATCCATTTTTAAATCATTGCCTACAATCGATGGTCGCCCCTGCCCAACGTATGATGGAGAAATCTCCAATGGATTAACAAAGTAGCTATCATCTTTGACTCCATTGTGGTTACTCTGGTTGTCCTCCCCACCCACACCCACTACGCTAATTTTTGAGTGGATGTTTTCCAGGATATGAGTGCACTTGTCGATGACACACTGCATTTGAAGGAAGCTAGCTGCAGTTAGGAAGCTTACAACATCCTTCACTTGAACAGACATTCTTCCAGTGTAGCAAAATGACAGTAACTGTTCAAAGACATTAGGGTTCTTGATAACCGATATGGATAAGCCACTCATGGTGCTCAGTGCTGAATGATCACGAAAGTAAGGGGAGCTGGCAGCGAGGACTGCCTTATGTGCGCGGAACGGCTGGCCCTGAATGTGAACAATGATGTCACATAGCTTTCCTTGCATACGCAACTCATTTAACTGGCTGAGAACTGTGCTGCTGTACTCCGGCACTTCAAACTGGATGAAACTGTTGCTGTCCATCTTGTCTGCTGCACAAGTTTCTGAAATGAAAATGAAAAAAATCAAAATCATTGTTTGAGACAAGAGTGCAGTTTCTGAATATAAGGGATGAAAACAGTGCAATGATCATTTGGTACAACAGCTGGGCTACAACACCACAGCCGAACAAGAGCCCAGAGGCCTTTAAGCATAGTTCCTAATTCCCCCCATAATTACTACGTTAAAGTGGATGTAAACCCAATTTTTTTTTTTTTAGGTCATAATATAGAGTTTAAGATTTCCTATCATTTGAGTCCAGTCTTGCCACAAAGAGTTAATCCATCTGAGCAATCCTCTTATTGTTCAGTGAGATAAATCTTGACAGAGAAAAACTTAGTCAAATCCTCCCCCTTGCTGTGAGTGACAGGTGATTTACATATCTCGTGCACTAGCCTAAGACACATGCATGATTTTTTAATTTCCTCCCACTCCTTTCTTCTGCTGCTCTGCCAGGATTGGCTGTTGCACACTTCAGCATAATTGGGCATGCTGAAGTCATGTGGTTACTTTCCTGTCTTTTCACTGGATGTTAGAGATCATAGCAGAAGTTCAGTGTAAGAAATACACAGGAGAAAAATGCATATTGACAAGGGGAGTGTAGAGGTGGGCGGGGAGTCTACTGACATCACGACTCCACCTACCGAGCTCCAGACAACAGACCCACCCACAGAATATGCAGTTTTTCGGCTCTCGTAACAGACAGAGGGGAGACATTTGACAGGTAAAAGATACATGCAGGAGGCATGTATATCCTTATAAATAACCCCTATGGCAGTAGTTTAGAAAGGATGACATTGGGTTTACATCCACTTTAAAGTATAACATGAACAACCCATATACTAGAAAAAGTGACTTTTCAGTAAAAGGTTTTTAATCCTAGAATAGCATAGATTCAATGACCAAACAAGACAGCATGTCCCCTCAGGTAAAGTCACAAGCCAAGGGACATGACAGACAGACCTGATCACAGATACCACCACACCCACCTCGCCACCCCACGATACCCCCCCCCACCCTCAATCGCTTCAGCCCACCACCACACACACCATTGACAAGACTGACCAACACACCCCCTCACCCCCGGTTAGCCCTCTCGTCCGCCAGCCCCACACCTACCCCATGCAGGACTCCCAGCCAATGGGGTCTAAGGACCCGCTTCCCAATTGGCCAGGAGGATTAACAGGAAGACATTAGTGAATATTAATTCACCAATTTCACACAACAGGGTGGGCTCAGGGCTCCGAGCCCACCATTTTTGAAGCCAATTAGAGCCTCAGGCTCTAAATTTTCTAATATATAAAATATATATATATCTCAGAGCCCTGCATGGAGATTAGGGGGCCTGGAGCATGGATTGGGGGGACGGGGCCTATGCGCCCCTGATGAGCAGCCACCGCTGGTGCTGTGTGTGAAGGGAGGAGTTCCTGTCCTCCAGTATGCTCTCACAAAATATACAAAAGCTTTAACTGCAGCTCCAGTGACAAGCATTTTGTCACTTCCAATTTTGGTTTTGTGTTTCCTGGCCAGTGAAGCAGCCGATCTGTGTCTGATCACCTGCTTCAGAGGCCAGAGGATTCGAAGCAGAACCCGCACCACACAGGTCCGAAAATACACGTCACGAGCCAGCCCATCCATCACCATCACACAACTAAATCCAAATATCCCAAATCAAGTATATCGCACCTAACCTCAAATAGAAGTGACATTCGCCAGAGGACAGCATTAGTAAATTAAACTTACATTCAATTACTTCTATCAAGCCTGATATCTTAAACCAAATTAAGGGTAAATATCCAGCACAAGGCAGACAGAAAACCTTATATCATACAACCAGAAGAGACCTAGCACCAACGCACCAAAGATCCAAGGCACAATCAAAAAAAAATAAAATAAAATGAAGGTGTACAAACTATCCCTTGATATTCCATCATAAAAAACTGGTTATAAAAGGCAATGCAAAAGGTCCAATAAGTACAACAAAACCAGTAGAAATGGGAAGACTTTATTCATTCAGAATGGGGGCATTGCTTACAAAACCATGCAAACCAGAGGGGCGATTTACTTTAAGAACAAAAGTCCAGCGAATTCCGACCGTAAAATGAGATGGGCAAAATCTCCCCCTCGGGGGTTCGGATGTATTCCATCAATTGCTATAAAGCAGATGGTGTATCCAAATTGCAGAAACCACATTCATTAAAATGTCTTGTGAAGGGGCTCTCAGGGACACCATTCCTAATATATGTAGGTAAAACCAAACGCATTCTGTAGCATGTAAGTGAAAATCTTGTGTTAATGAATACATGTGTACGATATATCATCAGGGAATCACCATTTAACACCCATTCCTTCACACTCCTTTTTATCAAATATTTAGAGTTGGTGTTTCCTGGTAGCAGGTAAGCTGTCTGAGCTTGGGGCCTTTACAATACTTTTACTTGAATGTTGTTCATTCCTTGTGATAGCAAGAAAAAAATAAAAAAAATTAAAAGCCCCCGCTGCCCATGCAAAAGCATGTGCAGTGTTTGTTTGCATCACACATGTGCGGTTACATCGTTAATTTGGTTGAAAAAAAGTCCATCCAGATCAACATTGAGAAAAAAACAAAAAAGACCAAACAAACAAAACACACAATACCACACCCCCTCCATATACACCAGCGTTTCTCAATTTTTCTTTGACTTTGCGGCGCACGAAAAAAAAAAAAAAAAAAAAAGAGAGGATCTAAAGATTTGCACACCCCACCTGAAAAGATTTAACAATTTTTGTGGTGAAGAACTTAATTTTTACATATACAGTGCCTTGCAAAAGTATTCACCCCCCCTTGGCATTTTTCGTGTTTTGTTGCCTCACAACCTGGAATTAACATGGATTGTTTGAGGATTTGCATCATTTAATTTACAGAACATGCCCACAATTTTGAAGATTTTTTTTTTTTAATACTGTGAAGCAAACAACAAATAGGACAAAATAACAGAAAAAGTCAATGTGCATAACTATTCACCCCCCTAAAATCAATACTTTGTAGAGCCACATTTTGCGGCTATCACAGCTCCAAGTCGCTTTGGATTAGTCTCTATGAGCTTGCCACATCTTACCACTGGGATTTTTGTCCATTCCTCTTTGCAAAACTGCTCCAGCTCCTTCAAGTTGGATGGTTTGCACTTGTGAACAGCAATCTTTAAGTCTGACCACAGATTTTCTATTGGATTGAGGTCTGGGCTTTGACTAGGCCATTCCAACACATATACACGTTTCCCCTTAAATCTCTCAAGTGTTGCTTCAGCAGTGTGTTTGGGGTCATTGTCCTGCTGGAAGGTGAAGCTCTGTCCTAGCCTCAAATCACACACAGAGTGATAACAGGTTTTGCGCAAGAATATCCCTATATTTTGTGCGGCCGTCTCTTGGTAGGTTTGCTGTTGTGCCATGTTCTTTCCATTTGGTTATGATAGATTTGATGGTGCTCCTAGGGATCAAAGATTTGGATATTTTTTTTTTTTAACCTAACCCTGACTTGTACTTCTCAACAACATTGTCCCTTACTTGTTTGGGGAGTTCCTTGGTCTTCATGGCTGTGTTTGGTTAGTGGTGCCTCTTGCTTAGGTGTTGCAGCCTCTGGGGCCTTTCAAAAAGGTGTGTATATGTAATGACAGATCATGTGACATTTAGATTGCACATAGGTGGACATCATTTCACTAATTATTTGACTTCTAAAGGGAATTGGTTGCACCAGAGCTTTTTATGGGCTTCATAACAAAGGGGGTGAATACATACGCACATGCCAATTATCAGTTTTTTATTTCTGAAAAATAATTTTATGTATATAATTTTCTAAATTTTACTTCGCCAACTTAGACTATTGTTTTCTGATCCATCACATATAATTCAGATTAAAAAAAACATTGAACTAAAGGCTGTAAATAACAAAATAGATAAGCCAAGGGAGTGAATACTTTTGCAAGGCACTGTATATTTAATTTTTAATGTAAAGGATGTGCCTTCTTTAGAGAGCAAATTGGAATCTTTTACTTTCGCTTGCCTTCCTTATTTATAAGCAAAGGTGGAATGGAACAGTCTCTATTATTATTATAATATAATTAGAGCGACCAAGTTCTCCCGAGATCTCGCACAAGTCTCACGTTACGAAAAAAACCAATGAATGACAGATTGACAGAGATTGCGTTTTTATAGATGTTACTTTTTTTACTTTTGCGACATTGATTTACCATTTAATTTTTTGATATGTTCAAAGTTTCAAAACGCTAGCGGCACAGTTTGAAAAATCACTGGTATACACCATCCTGTACCCAGGAACATCAACATGTGTTAACCACTTGAGCCCCGGACCATTATGCTGCCTAAGGACCAGAGGTCTTTTTCCAATTTGGCACTGCGTCACTTTAACTGCTAATTGCGCGGTCATGCAATGCTGTACCCAAACGAAATTTGCGTCCTTTTCTTCCCACAAATAGAGCTTTCTTTTGATGGTATTTGATCACCTCTGCGGTTTTTATTTTTTGCGCTATAAACGGAAAAAGACCGAAAATTTTGAAAAAAAATGATATTTTCTACTTTTTGTTATAAAAAAAATCCAATAAACTAAATTTTAGTCATACATTTAGGCCAAAATGTATTCGGCCACATGTCTTTGGTAAAAAAAATGTCAATAAGCGTATATTTATTGGTTTGCGCAAAAGTTATAGCGTCTACAAACTAGGGTACATTTTCTGGAATTTACACAGCTTTTAGTTTATGACTGCCTATGTCATTTCTTGAGGTGCTAAAATGGCAGGGCAGTACAAAACCCCCCCAAATGACCCCATTTTGGAAAGTAGACACCCCAAGGAAATTGCTGAGAGGCATGTTGAACCCATTGAATATTTATTTTTTTTGTCCCAAGTGATTGAAAAATGACAAAAAAAAAAAAAAAAATATTTACAAAAAGTTGTCACTAAATGATATATTGCTCACACAGGCCATGGGCCTATGTGGAATTGCACCTCTAAATACATTCAGCTGCTTCTCCTGAGTATGGGGATACCACATGTGTGGGACTTTTTGGGAGCCTAGCCGCGTACGGGGCCCCGAAAACCAATCACCGCCTTCAGGATTTCTAAGGGTGTAAATTTTTGCTTTCACTCTTCACTGCCTATCACAGTTTCGGAGGCCATGGAATGCCCAGGTGGCACAAAACCCCCCCAAATGACCCCATTTTGGAAAGTAGACACCCCAAGCTATTTGCTGAGAGGCATGGTGAGTATTTTGCAGCTCTCATTTGTTTTTGAAAATGAAGAAAGACCAGAAAAAACATTTTTTTTTTTCTTTTTTCAATTTTCAAAACTTTGTGACAAAAAGTGAGGTCTGCAAAATACTCACTATACCTCTCAGCAAATAGCTTGGGGTGTCTACTTTCCAAAATGGGGTCATTTGGGGGGGTTTTGTGCCACCTGGGCATTCCATGGCCTCCGAAACTGTGATAGGCAGTGAAGAGTGAAAGCAAAAATTCACGCCCTTAGAAAGCCTGAAGGCGGTGCTTGGTTTTCGGGGTCCCGTACGCGGCTAGGCTCCCAAAAAGTCTCACACATGTGGTATCCCCGTACTCAGGAGAAGCAGCAGAATGTATTTTGGGGTGTAATTTCACATATTCCCATGGCATGTTTGAGCAATATATCATTTAGTGACAACTTTGTGCAAAAAAAAAAAAAAAAAAAAAAAAAATAATTTGTCTCTTTCCCGCAACTTGTGTCGCAATATAAAATATTCCATGGACTCGACATGCCTCTCAGCAAATAGCTTGGGGTGTCTACTTTCCAAAATGGGGTCATTGGGGGGGGGGGGTTTGAACTGTCCTGGCATTTTATGCACAACATTTAGAAGCTTATGTCACACATCACCCACTCTTCTAACCACTTGAAGACAAAGCCCTTTCTGACACTTATTGTTTACATGAAAAAGTTATTTTTTTTTTTGCAAAAAAATTACTTTGAACCCCCAAACATTATATATTTTTTTAAAGCAAATGCCCTACAGATTAAAATGGTGGGTGTTTCATTTTTTTTTTTCACACAGTAATTGCGCAGCGATTTTTCAAACGCATTTTTTGGGGAAAAAACACACTTTTTTAAATTTTAATGCACTAAAACACACTATATTGCCCAAATGTTTGATGAAATAAAAATGATGATCTTAGGCCGAGTACATGGATACCAAACATGACATGCTTTAAAATTGTGCACAAACGTGCGGTGGCAACAAAATAAATACATGTTTAAAAGCCTTCAAAAGCCTTTACAGGTTACCACTTTAGATTTACAGAGGAGGTCTACTGGAAAAATTACTGCACTCGATCTGGCCTTCCCGGTGATACCTCACATGCATGGTGCAATTGCTGTTTACGTTTGACGACAGACCGCCGCTTGCGTTCGCCTTAGCGCGAGAGCAGGGGGCGACAGGGGTGCTTTTTTTTTTTTTTTTTCTTTATTATTTTTTTGCTTTTTTAATCTTACTTTTAAACTGTTCCTTTCATATTTTTTTTTTTAATCATTTTTATTGTTATCTCGGGGAATGTAAATATCCCCTATGATAGCAATAGGTAGTGACAGGTACTCTTTTTTGAAGAAATTGTGGTCTATTAGACCCTAGATCTCTCCTCTGCCCTCAAAGCATCTGACCACACCAAGATCGGTGTGATAAAATGCTTCCCCAATTTCCCAATGACGCTATTTACATCCGGCGAAATCTAAGTCATGAAATACTCGTAGCTTCCGGTTTCTTAGGCCATAGAGATGTTTGGAGCCACTCTGGTCTCTGATCAGCTCTATGGTCAGCTGGCTGAATCACCGGCTGCATTCTCAGGTTCCCTGTTGAGACAGGAGAGCCAGAGAAAAACACGGAAGACGGTGGGGGGGGGGGGGGGGGCATTCCCTCCCACGGCTTGTAAAAGCAGTCTAGAGGCTAATTAGCCGCTAGGATTGCTTTTACATGAAAGCCGACCGCTGGCTGAAAAGAATGATACCAAAATGATACCTAAATCTGCAGGCATCATTCTGGTATAACCACTCAAAGTCGTGAATGGCGTACCTGAAGACAAAAAAATGGTTAACAATGGTTAACAATAAAGCACAGTAAACAGTAAAGTATAAATAATTACACACCTGAAAAACAAACATGATAAAACATAATAACAATAACAATAAAACATTGCAGAATAGAATACAGTAAAAAAGAGCAGAACAATAGAGAGAGAGAATAGAGAGAGAGAGAACAATAAAACGACAACTATTTTTTTTTATTTCATATTTTTTTTTTTTTTTACACTTTTTTTTGTAACTAACTTTTATAACGGTAACCGGTTCCAGGTTCGGGTCTCTCAAAATGCGATGGCATCTTGGGAGACCCTGTGAAAGTGTGCCTAGTCTGTGCAATGCTGTACCCTACTCTAATACTCAACTAGTGAATGGTAGCGTTCAAAACATTCACCAATGCAAAGACCAGGATTGTCAGGACAGGAGGGACAATAATAGCGGGTGTCACGCCTATATCTGCGCTTGCTGCAGACACGACATCTTTTTTGGGGGGGTTCGTTGGGTAGGGGTACTCGGGAGGACATAAAAATGCCTCTCATGCAGCCGACTGCATTTGGTTGGGGATGTGAATGGGGGAAGTACAGGCGCTGCAGAAGCGGTGGGTTCCCAATTAGGATTGGCGAATGCAGCAGGAAGGGCATTATGGGCACGACGGGCCTGTGTTTGTCTTTTTGGTGGCAGCGGGACACTACTTGTGCTTGCCACCTCACCAGCTTGAACTGCACCCATGGGACTCGCCACGTCACCAAGTGTTACTGCAGTGCTGGTTTGACTACGACCGGGGTGTACTAGGCCGCTGGCGCTTGCCAGTTCCCCAAAACGCTACCAAAAAACTGTTAGCGATCGCAGGGATCAGGCCTGACTCTGCGAACGCTGCAGTTATGCGTTTAGAGTTTTGTAAGTGACAGTGATCGATCGATACTGCACTTGGGTGGGCTGGGCTGGGCCGGGCGGAGGGGCAAAACGCAGGTGCTAGCAGGTATCTGGGCTGATCCCGCTAACACTGCGTTTTTGGGAACCCTAAACTGCTGGTGACGCTAGTATAGATCTGATCGGATCAGATATTGATCCGTTCAGATACTATACCACTAAGGGAGGTGTACGGTGCGTGCGTGGGTGTTAGCGGTACTGGCGCTAACCTGACGCTGCCTGGGGCTGGTGCTTGCCAGTTCACCAAAACGCTACAAAAAAAACTGTTAGCGATCGCAGGGATCAGGCCTGACTCTGCGAACGCTGCAGTTATGCGTTTAGTGCCTTGTAAGTGACAGTGATCGATCGATACTGCACTTGGGTGGGCTGGGCTGGGCGGCAAAACGCAGGTGCTAGCAGGTATCTGGGCTGATCCCGCTAACACTGCGTTTTTGGGAACCCTAAACTGCTGGGGACGCTAGTATAGATCTGATCGGATCAGATATTGATCCGATCAGATACTATACCACTAAGGGAGGCGTATACTGCGTGCGTGGGTGTTAGCGGTACTGGCGCTAATCTGACGCTGCCTGGGGCGACGCATATCACCGCCGGGCGATCGGGGGGCTAAACCTTTATTCGGTAATAAACGGCGGGTTCCCTGACACTATAAAAAATAAACGAACTAACCAGCGTCACCCGTAACGGTTATACGGTGATCAGTGCTGAAAGGGTTAACTAGGGGGCAATCAAGGGGTTAAAACATTTATTTCGGTAGTATATGGGGGTCCCTGACGCTATAAAATGCTGACGGCGAACCTGAATATTTACCTCACTAACTAGCATCACCAGCGACACTAATACAGCGATCAGAAAAATGATCGCTTAGCGACACTGGTGACGGGGTGATCAAGGGGTTAAAACTTTATTAGGGGGGGTTAGGGGGGTACCCTAGACCTACAGGGGGGTAACAGTAACTGTGCTAACACAGTAACTGTCACAAACTGACACAGCAGTAATCAGAAAAAAAAAACAAAAACTGCTGGTGTCAGTTTGTGACAGGGAGGGGGGGGGTGATTGGGGGGGGATTGGGGGGCGATCGGGGGGGGGATCGGGGTGTAATGTGTGCCTGGCATGTTCTACTGTGTGTGTGTGTGTGTGTTGGTGCACTCACAGTTCAGTCTTCTCTCCTCGGGCCGGAACGGAAAATACCGACCCGAGGGGAGATGACATCACTTCCTTTGCTGCTGTTTAGCATACAGCAGCAAAGGAGTGTTCCCATTGGCCGGCGGCGATCGCGAGGGGGGGGGCCACGAACGGATGGCCTCCCCCTCGTCTCTGATCGCCGGGGGACAGAACGGGACCGCCCCGGGCGGCGGGGGGGGTGTCCGATCGGACCCCCCACCCGCGGGAGGCAAATCACGTACATGTACGTGATTTTGCCTGCCCGTGCCGCCTTGCCGACGTACATCGGCGTGAGGCGGTCCTTAAGTGGTTAATAAAGAATGTCAAATCTAGTCAATCTGGATATGTGTCCATCAAGGCAAAAAGAACAGTTATATATATAAATAAAATCTCCAGTACTGAACGTCCCTTCAAGTAAATAAGAACCGTTAGGCTATGATACCACTAATAAGTTGTTTATGGTCTGAGGTAATCAACAAATGCTCATACTTCTGCAACATACAGATGACTTACTTAAAGGGGTTGTAAACCTACGTGTTTTTTCACCTTAATGCATCCTATGCATGTCGATTCCCCAATCACCTTTGGGTGCAGACGCCAGCATCTCTAATAAGAGAAAATGGAAGTAAAGCCGTGCGGCTACACAGCCGGTTTCCTACTGCGCATGTGCAAGCTGCGCCTTGTAAATGGTGCTGTAATCTTCTGGGACCTATGTGTCCCAGAAGACTACGAAGGAAGAAAGGGAGGCCGAACCTCTGTCTCAGATCACTGCGGCAATCTGAGCCGGGAGCGGGTACCTGTCAAAACCAGATACTCGCCACCCCCCCCCCCCCCTGCAAAATTTGGCAGTGGAGGGGGGAGACGTTCTGCTTTACAGACACCCATCTTTCAATCTTTCAAGAAATACAATGGACACACAAAAAAAAAAAAAAAGTAGTTGTACAAATATGGGGGAAAAAAATCTTGCTTTAGCACATAACAGCAAGTGATTGATACCCATGTATCTTTGCATTACAAATAGAAAAACAATTATTGTACTTGAACTTTTGGGTAAAATTATATATATATATATATATATATATATATATATATATATATATATATATATATATATATATATAAAAGCAAGGCAATTAATCAAAATGTACAAGTTTTTCCTGAACTATATATTTTGCTGAAAAGAAAAAAAAAAGAAAAAAATATATAAATTGCCCTTGGGAATTATAACCAAGACAAGAGCTTAAAAATCAAATCCACCGACATGGGCAGGGAAAGTCAGGATTGAACAGAAAAGTAGGTTAGCCTTGTGAAGAGGTGTGTTTTGCACATACCACTAAACTGAAATTGATATTCACTGCCAACACATTAAAATTCAGATATTCTCACTGCATTAATGCATTTGCATACATCAGAAAGGTATTGTTCATCTACACTGTATTGTAAAAAAGTAACTGGTTTCTGCAAATGCATTAAAGCCCTAAAAACTAAGGGCGTAGACTTATACAAGGTCCACACACAAAGCCCTGTATAGAATTCAGCATCTTCACCCCATGCAATAAACTAAATGAAGACATTGCCTATGTCTACCATCCCAAAAAAGCCCGTAAGATGCCAAAATACATAGAGGTATAGCTATTGTGCAAGATACCAACCAAAAAAAAAAAAAAAAAAACAAAACTGCATGGACTGTCTATGCATGACCAATCCTTGAAATGTTCTTGTATATCTATAATTAGCGAAGTGATGGGTGCAGTGGTAAGTAAGTGAATAAATGATCACAGGCAAGCTTTGGTTGTTTGACTCAAGCAATGTAACAATCTCTGGTGTTTAAAATCTTGGAGGTGTCTGCCCATGTCTGTTCCTTCTATCATGGACAGATTACCATTTGTAGAAAATATATTAAAGCTGAACTTTGAAAATAAAAAAATAAATAAATAATATCCTAAAAATAAATTACACATACTAAGGATCGACCAATATGTTTTTTTTCAGGTGCCGATACAATGCCGATATTTCGGCCACCTCTCCTGACGATATTTTGTACATTTAAAAGAAAAAACAAAATGACCTGTATTCATGCACTCTGCATGCTTTGCAGACTATCCTCTGCTCATTCATTTGGTTTCATTTCATTCTAAGTTTCCAAGGCTGGCAACGCTGCAAAAAGAACCAAGCACATCTGACTGCATTAACAGCCTAAAAGGAGTTGTAAAGTCTCCAGGTTTTTCATCTTAACCACTTCAGCCCCGGAAGGATTTACCCTTCCTGACCAGAGCACTTTTTACAATTTGGCACTGCGTCGCTTTAACTGCTAATTGCGCGGTCATGCAATGCTGTACCCAAACGAAATTTGCGTCCTTTTCTTCCCACAAATAGAGCTTTCTTTTGATGGTATTTGATCACCTCTGCGGTTTTTATTTTTTGCGCTATAAACGGAAAAAGACCGAAAATTTTGAAAAAAAATGATATTTTCTACTTTTTGTTATAAAAAAAATCCAATAAACTCAATTTTAATCATACATTTAGGTCAAAATGTATTCGACCACATGTCTTTGGTAAAAAAAATGTCAGTAAGCGCATATTTATTGGTTTGCGCAAAAGTTATAGCGTCTACAAACTATGGTACATTTTCTGGAATTTACACAGCTTTTAGTTTATGACTGCCTATGTCATTTCTTGAGGTGCTAAAATGGCAGGGCAGTACAAACCTCCCCCCAAATGACCCCATTTTGGAAAGTAGACACCCCAAGGAAATTGCTGAGAGGCATGTTGAACCCATTGAATATTTTTTTTTTTGTCCCAAGTGACATTTATTTATTTAATTTGTCTCTTTCCCGCAACTTGTGTCACAATATAAAATATTCCATGGACTCGACATGACTCTCAGCAAATAGCTTGGGGTGTCTACTTTCCAAAATGGGGTCATTTGGGGGGGTTTTGAACTGTCCTGGCATTTTATGCACAACATTTAGAAGCTTATGTCACACATCACCCACTCTTCTAACCACTTGAAGACAAAGCCCTTTCTGACACTTTTTGATTACATGAAAAAATTATTTTTTTTTTGCAAGAAAATTACTTTGAACCTCCAAACATTATATATTTTTTTAAAGCAAATGCCCTACAGATTAAAATGGTGGGTGTTTCATTTTTTTTTTTCACACGGTATTTGCGCAGCGATTTTTCAAACGTATTTTTTGTGGAAAAAACACACTTTTTAAAATTTTAATGCACTAAAACACACTATATTGCCCAAATGTTTGATGGAATAAAAAAGATGATCTTAAGCCGAGTACATGGATACCAAACATGACATGCTTTAAAATTGCGCACAAACGTGCAGTGGCAACAAAATTAATACATTTTTAAAAGCCTTTAAAAGCCTTTACAGGCTACCACTTTAGATTTACAGAGGAGGTCTACTGCTAAAAATACTGCCCTCGATCTGACCCTCGCGGTGATACCTCACATGCATGGTGCAATTGCTGTTTACATTTGACGCCAGACCGACGCTTGCGTTCGCCTTAGCGCGAGAGCAGGGGGGGGGGGCAGGGGTGTTTTTTTGTTTTTTTTAATTATTTTTTTGCTTTTTTATCTTATTTTTAAACTGTTCCTTTGATTTTTTTTTTTTTAATAATTTTTATTGTTATCTCAGGGAATGTAAATATCCCCTATGATAGCAATAGGTAGTGACAGGTAGAGGTCGACCGATATGGGTTTTTCTCTGGCCGATGCCGATATTTAGAAATCTCGGTGGCCGATGGCCGATATGTGATGCCGATTTTTTTGGGCCGATATATTTGGCCGATTTTTTTTTTTTTTTTCCCTTCATCTCATAAAATCTAACAGTTAAACCCCTTTCACACCGGGGCGTTTTTCAGGCCTGTAAAACGGCTCCCCTGCAGTCTCAGTGTGATATCCCGAGTGCTTTCACACTGAGGCGATGCGCTGGCAGGATGTGAAAAAAAGTCCTGCAAACGGCATCTTTGGAGCGGTGCAATACCGCTCCTCCACCACTCCTGCCCATTGAAATGAATGTGCACCGCTGCCGAAGCGCCTGCAAAGCGTTTTGGCAGCGGCGCTTCAGGGGCGCATTTAACCCCTTCCTCGGCCGCTAGCTGGGTTATAAGCGCCCCGCTAGCAGCCGAATAGCGCCTCTAAAATGACGGTAAAGCGCCGCTAAAACTAGCAGCGTTTTACCATCAACGCATGCCTGCTCCAGTGTGAAAGCAACCTTAAGTAATACAGAAATTTTTTTTCATTTAAACATTAAACAAAACAAACCTCACCTCCAATCAGTTCACTTGTATGTAAATTTTAGAAAACGAAAAAAAAAAAAAACTATCTTAAATATTAAATACACAAAAACAGGTAATCAAAACTTTTGGACGAAAAAAAATGGGCTAACTTTACTGCTTAGGTTTTTTTTTTTTAATTCATTACTGTATTTTTTTTTAAATTGCGTTTGAAAGACCGCTGCGCAAATACCGTGTGACATAAAATATTGCAACAATCACCATTTTATTCCCTAGGGTCTCTGCTAAAAAAATATATATAATGTTTGGGGGTTCTAAGTGATTTTCTAGCAGAAAATACAGGATTTTTACTTGTAAGCAACAAGTGTCAGAAAAGATTTAGTCTTTAAATGGTTAAACTGAAAACTTCTCCACGGAGTTCAGTCTATTGATAAAAAGAACCTGAAAGATACAAATGTATCTTCTTATCAGACTTGGCAGGCTGCCCAGAGGAAGAGAGAAGAAAACTTCACAGATAACTTAAGGCAACTTGCATTAACTTCTATTACAGAAGTCATTTGCAAGTCACAGCTGAAGTTACAATCAGCCTTTTTTATCAGCACAATCGGCTAATGCCGATTAAGTAAATAACGCCAAATATCGCCGATATATCGGTCGACCTCTAGTGACAGGTACTCTTTTTTTGAAAAAATTGGGGTCTATTAGACCCTAGAACTCTCCTCTGCCCTCAAAGCATCTGACCACACCAAGATCGGTGTGATAAAATGCTTCCCCAATTTCCCAATGGCGCTGTTTACATCCGGCGAAATCTAAGTCATAAAATGCTCGTAGCTTCCGGTTTCTTAGGCCATAGAGATGTTTGGAGCCACTCTAGTCTCTGATCAGCTCTATGGTCAGCTGGCTGAATCACCGGCTGCTTTCTCAGGTTCCCTGTTGAGACAGGAGAGCCAGAGAAAAACACGGAAGACGGGGGGGGGGGGGGGCATTCCCTCCCACTGCTTGTAAAAGCAGTCTAGAGGCTAATTAGCCGCTAGGATTGCTTTTACATGAAAGCCGACCGCTGGCTGAAAAGAATGATACCGAGATGATACCTAAACCTGCAGGCATCATTCTGGTATAACCACTCAGTCGTGAATGCCGTACCTGAAGATAAAAAATGGTTAACAATAAAGCACAGTAAACAGTAAAGTATAAAAAATTGCATACCTGAAAAACAAACATGATAAAACATAACAATAAAACATTGCAGAATAGAATACAGTAAAAAAGAGCAGAACAATAGAGAGAATAGAGAGAGAGAGAACAATAAAACTATTTTTTTTTTTGTTTGAGTTTTTTTTGCAAACTTGTAACTTTTATAACTGTAACCGGTTCCAGGTTCCGGTCTCTCAAAATGCGATGGCATCTTGGGAGACCCTGTGAAAGTGTGCCCTAGTCTGTGGAATGCTGTACCCTACTCTAATACTCAACTAGTGAATGGTAGCGTTCAAAACATTCACCAATGCAAAGACCAGGATTGTCAGGACAGGAGGGACAATAATAGCGGGTGTCATGCCTATATCCGCGCTTGCTGCAGACACGACATCTTTTTTGGGGGGGTTTGTTGGGTAGGGGTACTCGGGAGGACATAAAAATGCCTCTCATGCAGCCGACTGCATTTGGTTGGGGATGTGAATGGGGGAAGTACGGGCGCTGCAGAAGTGGTGGGTTCCCAATTAGGATTGGCGAATGCAGCAGGAAGGGCATTATGGGCACGACGGGCCTGTGTTTGTCTTTTTGGTGGCAGCGGGACACTACTTGTGCTTTCCACGTCACCAGCTTGAACTGCACTTATGGGACTCGCCACGTCACCAAGTGTTACTGCAGTGCTGGTTTGACTATGACTGGGGTGTACTAGGCCGCTAGCGCTTGCCAGTTCACCAAAACGCTACAAAAAAAAACTGTTAGCGATCGCAGGGATCAGGCCTGACTCTGCGAATGCTGCAGTTATGCGTTTAGTGTTTTGTAAGTGACAGTGATCGATCGATACTGCACTTGGGTGGGCTGGGCGGAGGGGCAAAACGCAGGTGCTAGCAGGTATCTGTGCTGATCCCGCTAACACTGCGTTTTTGGGAACCCTAAACTGCTGGGGACGCCAGTATAGATCTGATCGGATCAGATATTGATCCGATCAGATACTATACCACTAAGGGAGGTGTACGGTGCGTGCGTGTTAGCGGTACTGGCGCTAACCTGACGCTGCCTGGGGCTGGTGCTTGCCAGTTCACCAAAACGCTACCAAAAAAACTGTTAGCGATCGCAGGGATCAGGCCTGACTCTGCGAACGCTGCAGTTATGCGTTTAGTGTTTTGTAAGTGACAGTGATCGATCGATACTGCACTTGGGTGGGCTGGGCCGGGCGGAGGGGCAAAACGCAGGTGCTAGCAGGTATCTGGGCTGATCCCGCTAACACTGCGTTTTTGGGAATCCTAAACTGCTGGGGACGCTAGTATAGATCTGATCGGATCAGATATTGATGCGTTCAGATACTATACCACTAAGGGAGGCGTATGCTGCGTGCGTGGGTGTTAGCGGTACTGGCGCTAATCTGACGCTGCCTGGGGCGACGCATATCACCGCCGGGCGATCGGGGGGCTAAACCTTTATTCGGTAATAAACGGCGGGTGCCCTGACACTATAAAAAATAAACGAACTAACCAGCATCACTCGTAACACTTATACGGTGATCAGTGGTGAAAGGGTTAACTAGGGGGCAATCAAGGGGTTAAAACATTTATTAGGTAGTATATGGGGGTCCCTGTCGCTATAAAACGCTGACGGCGAACCTAAATATTTACCTCCCTAACGAGCGTCACCAGCGACACTAATACAGCGATCAGAAAAATGATCGCTTAGTGACACTGGTGAGGGCAGGGGGTGATCAAGGGGTTAAAACTTTATTAGGGGAGGTTAGGAGGGTACCCTAGACCTACAGGGGGCTAATACTCACTGCCCTACCACTTCTAACTGTCACAAACACACTATGCAGTAATCAGAAAAAAAAAAAAAATAAAACCTGCTTGGTGTCAGTTTGTGACAGGGGGGGGTGATTGGGGGGCGATCGGGGGGAATCGGGGGTGTTTAGTGTGCCTGGCATGTTCTACTGTGTTGTGTAGTGTTGTGTACTCACTCACATGTCTTCTCTCCTCGGCGCTGGAACAGAAACTTCCGAGCCGAGGAGAGATGACATCACATCCTCTGCCTCTGTGTACTATACAGAGGCAGGGGATGTTTCTCATTGGCTGGGAGCGATCGCGAGGGGGGGCCCACGATCGGATGGCCTCCCCCTCGTCTCTCAACGCTCCCAGCCAAATGCCGACCGCCGCTGGCACCGGGGGGGGGGGGGTCCGAACGGACCCCCCGCCCGCGGGAAGGCAATCACGTACCAGGTACGTGATTTTGCCTGCCCGTGCCATTCTGCTCACGTATATAGGCGTGAGGCGGTCGGCAAGTGGTTAATGCATTCTATGCATTAAAGTGAAAAACCTTCTGTGCTGCAGCTGCCCCCCTTTTTCTTAACTGAACCCGATCATTCCATCGACTAGCATGAGCCCAGCACCTTTAGTCGTTGTCTCGGGTCCTTGAATCGACTGATCGCAGCAGAAGCCTCTGGCTCCCGCTGCTGTCTATCAAATCCAGTGACACAGGAGCGGAGCCCAAGTCCTGCTGTCTGTGTCAATGGACACAGCAGCAGGACTCAGGAGCACACCCACACAAGTGCCCCTATGGAAAATCGGCTCTCCGTGGGGGCACTCACCGAGGAGGAGCCAGGAGCGCCACCAGGGGACCCCAAAAAAGGAGGATTGGGGCCACTCTGTGCAAAACCCTTGCACAGAGCAGGTAAATATGACACAACCTTTACAATCACTTTAACCCCTTCCCGCCAACTGTACGCAGATATGTGTACTCGGCTTTCCGGGGTTATACCGGGATGATGCCCGCAGCTGCAGGCATCATCCCGGTACCGTTGTTTAGAGCGGGCGATCGGCTACCCGTATATAACAACCGAGGCGGCTAAAAGCCGCTCGGCTGTTATACCGGAGGAGCGGGAGGGGACATCCCCCCCCCTCCCGCCGCCCTTACCGGGCCTCCCGTGCGATCGGGAAGCCCGGTGTCCAATCGGATGTCTTCGGCGGCTGTGGGAGGGCTGGAACGAAGCCGTGGGTGGCTTCGTTCCAGCCTTCTCAATGTAAACGCGGAAGCGACGTCATGAAGTCACTTGCCGTTTACTCGGCTGCCAATGTCGCCGAATTAAAAAAAATATACAGTGTTCTGAATCTCCGTTTTCAGCGATCTGAATACTTTGAAGAGTACCTGTCACCACCTATTACTGTCACAATGGATGTTTACATTCCTTGTGACAGCAATAAAAAGTAAAAAAAAAACATTTTTTTAAAAACACAATTTATAAGTCTAAAAATAAATAAAATAAAAAAAAATATATATTTTTTAAAGCGCCCCCGACCCCGCGAGCTCGCGCAGCGAAGAAAACGCATACGGAAGTTGCGCCCGCATATGTAAACGGTGTTCAAATCACACATGTAAGGTATCGCCGCGATCGTCAGAGCGAGAGCAATAATTCTAGCCCTAGACCTCTTCTGTAACTCTAACCTGGTAACCGTAAAAAAAATTTAAAGCGTCGCCTATGGAAATTCATAGCTACCATAGTTTGTCGCCATTCCACGAGTGCGTGCAACTATAAAGCGTGACATGTTTGGTATCTATTTACTCGGCGTAACATCATCTTTCACATTATACGAAAAAATTGGGGTAACTTTACCGTTTGGTTTTTTTAAAATTCATGGAAGTGTCCTTTTTCTAAAAATTTGCGTTTAAAACACCGCTGCACAAATACCGTGTGATATAAAATATTGTAACAATCTCCATTTTATTCTCTAGATTCTCTGCTAAAAATATATATATATATAATGTTTGGGGGTTCTAAGTAATTTTCTAGCAAAAAATATGGATTTTAACTTGTAAACACCAAATTTCAAAAATAGGCTTAGTCATGAAAGGGTTAAACATGCGTAGTGCCTTAGGCCCCTTTCACACGAATGTACTGTTCAGGTCCGCCTGTCAGTTTTGTCGGCGGACCTAAACGGGCGCTCCATGTAAGGCTATGGAGCGACAGATGTCAGCAGTGACATGTCTGCTGACATTCGTCCCGGTCCGATCTGCCAAAATCAGACGGATGGCTCTACGTTCACATCCGTCCCTGGCGGATTGGATGGGATCAGACGAAAACGAACATGCTGTCCGTTTTCGTCCGATCTCTCCATAGCAACCAGCGGCACTCGACAAGCCCCTCCCCACTCAGTGAACAGAGAGGGACCTGTCATCCGCCGGCTCAGCGGAGATCAATGGAGAGATCTCCCGCTGAGCCGGCGGACTTCGTGGCAGCGGATCTGCCTCGTCTGAACGAGGGCTTACTTTAAATAGCTTATTGAAAAAGAAAAAAAAAGTGGATACACCACAATATTCAGAAGTAGAAGGTACAGATTTTTACTGACTTGACAAAGTAAATGTAGTACCATTAAGCTACATATGATGAAAAATAAGCCCAATTTTCTTAAAACTTTGATAATATGTAGTAAATAAAAACGTGCACATGGGGCAGATATATTTGCTCGTAACAAGGGCAAGCTCTGCTTTCTGTTTGGTCGTGCTGCAAGTAAGCTACCTATGCACATAGGAAGGTTTCTGAAGAAACACGTAAACTCAAGATTGTTCATACAAAATATCTAGCACCATCAGAAAATGTGACAGTTAAAACCAGAATTTTAAACTGGGGGAACCCCATTCCCTGTTCCTAGAAACACTGCAACATTTACCACTACCAAAACTGTTCCACAAAAAAAATATTTATAGAATATTTTATAGAAAATGAAAGTTTCCAAGTATGGTACACACTGTCTTTAGGTAGCCTTAAAGTGTTACTAAACCCAGTAATATGAAAATAGTTCATCTGCGCCCCCCCCCCCCCCCCCCAGTGCCCACAGCTTATAAATCATCTTTTTACATTAAAATATTGGCTGATCTGTATACCACGGTCAGTGATAAACTGCATAGTTTCTCCATTGCTGAGAGTTCAGGAAGGTGGAGATTTCGACTGCAGCCTGTATACACACCCACATGTGTGATGCCAATATCATGTGACCTGGCTAGCTCTGATCAACAAATATTCTCTCCGGCATAAAAGACAACTGAGCATGTGGTCAGTGGTTGGCTATTCTGCTTCTGTTAGCTGGCTTTCCCCAGATAGACAGTGCAGGAGGGAAGGATCTATGCATACAAGATAAAACAGCCTTTTAACACAATGCAGAGGATTAACCCCTTAAGTTCCACAGTGAGTATAACAAGCATGCTATGCTGTATATATAGATTTTACCGTTGTGGGTTTAGTAACTTTAAACTGGGGAAAGATCTACCTTTTTCTCTCTTGCATTGGGATCTGCTGCCATTTCCCATGCAACATACCAAGAGGACAGAAGCAGAACACAGTTTACACCTTTTCTTCTTTCAAAAAGCTATAAACACCTGCACGTGATAAGACGCAATGTTAGAATAGAAAATAAACACTATGTGTTGCAGCGTGGCTGAGCCTTTCTTATAGCAGCTCTAAATGATCCGAAGGGCCTTCACGTTGAGGGTAGGATCGGTTTTGTTTATGACCACTTTTGCCATTTTTCTTGGTCCTATTACATGGGGTGGGGAGAGAAATTGTAGACCCCTTTGCTTTTAGCAGAAACAGGACTGTCTGGCTTAGTTATACAGGCTGCCAACAAGCATGCAGTCAATAATGGGATTTAGTTAGAAGCTACTTTTCTGCTATTTACCTTAGGAATTGGCAGCATGTAGCTGAATTCACAAGCTAGCATCCGCATATGAAGCAATGAACAAAGGTCACAATGGCACATTTGATGGTTACCCGCTCCCACTTCCAGGTCAGATCGCCGCAGTGATCTACGAGTCTCTTCGGCCCCTCTACTACACCCCCCCCCCCCCCAGCCTTCTGAGACACACACACACAAGTCCCAGAAGACTGCGGGACCATTCATAAAGCACAGCGCGACTCACATGTACAGTAGGAAACTGGCTAGGTGGACAGAAGGCTTCACTGCTGTTTTCCCTTACCCGCCTTCACCTGAAGCCAACTGAAGAATCAGCTCGGGTGCCGCCATCGCTGAATCCCTGGACAGATAAGTGTCCTTATATTAAAAGTCAGCTGCTACAGTATTTGTAGCTGCTGACTAAATTTTTTTGGCCCAGACTGGAGCTCCACTAAGTTTTTCATTGCCTAGACCAGAGGTCTCCAAAGTTTCTAAACAAAGGGCCAGTTTACTGTCCTTCAGGCTTGGGGGGGGGGGTTGTCCTATTATATCATAAAACAGTCACGTCAATATTTTCATATTAAAAAAAAAAAAAGTGAGATTTAGTTATAGGTGGAACCTGTGAGCTCGAAATCAGTCCTGGATGCTCCAACATCTTCCAGTCTTAATGTTATTTCTGTATACCTAAAGATTTTGGGGGTCATCTTGCCCATCTTGGGGTATGCCAACTCCTTGTTACAATTTCCATCAATTTGCAATTTTTTTCATGAAGGAGTTACCCTTTAATAGCCAGTTCACACTGGTGTGTTTTACCACACGTGTGTTGAACATGCATTATTGCATATTTTACGTGCGCCGCATTAAGAAGCCTATTAATTGAGTGGGCCATGACACACCTTAAAATGATGCAAGCTACAATTTCCTGTTTACATCTCTGCGCTATGGTGTATTACAAAGTACATTTGCTGCAGTTCCTTTTGGTGATATGAATGGCACCACTGTATAAGTGTTACTGTGCATTTTTGTTACATGGTAAAATTCACAGGGACTGGGATGATCCTTTAAGCCTCCTCCACAAAGGCTTACTTAAAATCATGTAGACACTAAATTAACACACTGTGATTCAGCTGCAAACGTCACAAGAAAAACCACTTTGCTTTGTTGAAGGCGCTGGTCTAAAGCCCAATCATTCAGTTTGGTTGTCCTAAATTCTACCCGGCCTAATGTCCATGACTAGAGTTTGGCATGAAGTGGGTTTAAGCCACACCTGAAGATAAAAGGTGTTGGCAAACTTACTGGGGGAGGGGGTTCTGGGGACGCCCAGCAGGAAGGGTGTGATAATTGTCCTAGACAAGTTTCCTCTTTCAAGAGGAGGATCAAACAGTCACCTAAAAAAATAAACACACACAAAACAATTTATATGCAAGTATGCAATCCAAGACATGGTCATGCCAGTACGCCATTCCTAGGACTGCTTGAAGCATCAATGCTGCTGAACGGGTTACCAATTCTCAGCACACATTGAAAGAATGTGTTACACTTCAATAAATGTTCAACAGATGTGGTTAAAGCAACTGCAGCATTAGGTAACAGCATCTATCCATAAGAGCCGTAACAATTTTGAAGTAGAAGATAAACTGCAATGGCCAGATGTACTAGAAATCCCAGAGGAACTGCACCAGAAAGTGGTGATATTTATGTCTCCCAAGATATCACTGTACAAGATTAATGTCAGAACAGCCATCTTTTACCAAGAAGGCAATTATGTATTTTTGTGTGATAAAATGTTCTTTTATGGCAATAACGGACAACGGCAGCCATATTCATCACCAGTCGCTAGTTGTACACAACACTGCTATACATTAAAGAAATCCTGTACAGTAGTAGGTACAGGACCTGCAATTTCTGGCCTGCTTTCCCTCCAGAAAATACTAGTTCCCTGGTTACTTGGTAAAGTGATTCTAAAGTCCAATTTAAAAAACAAACAAACATGTTATACTTACCTGCTCTGTGCAGTTGGTTTTGCACTGAGTAGCCTGGTCTAGCCTAGTCTTCTTGGGTCCCTCTTTGCTGCTCCTGGCCCCTCACTCCTATCGAGTGCACCCCTCAGCTCTCTATGGGGGGCACTGAGCGTCCATTAAGACACGGAGCCCTGACCTGGCACTGCCCTCTCGCTGAAGAGCTGAAATTCCTCGTAGTAGGTCACTATGTTCATGTTTGTTGCACAATTGTGTGCCGTTAGTATGCAAGACAAGATCCTGGCACACACCCTTAAGACAAAAATCAGATGCTCGGTTGGCCAACAATTGTACCGTGTGTATGAGGCTTTAGTGTGAGGAGGAAGGGCAAGCAGTAAAGATGAAAGTGAAACCTAAGTAGCTTAGAAACCTTGTGATCTTTCTGCACATAGCTTGAAGTGCTTTAAGCCTCCCTTAAGAAGCAAAAATGGCAGCAGGCTGTAAGAGAGACCCAGTTTGGGAATATTTACTAACCTGACAGCTTATTATTCTAAATAGAAAACCTTAATTTTGTTTGCAAATAGTAAAGATTCTAACTACCAGTAAGAATGAGTCCTTACATTTAAATAGCACCTGTCATTTCAGATCCTTCATGGCAGCACATGTTGGTGGGCATCTATCCACCTGCTGCTGCCACGTCCCTCACCTTGATGATTAAGCACCAGTAAGAGTGGTGTGAAACGCGTTAGCTTCAGTGCATTTTTATTCTGTTTGTAAGAACATTTTCGGCAAGACATTTTCTTGGAGTGCGGCTATCCGAATATTTTTTGCTCACACGTCCCTCACCCTGTTGTGTCACTACCGCATCACCAGCCGTTCCATTAAAGTGAATGGGACTATCGGTGAGTCAACAGAGGAGGAACCGCTGTGGGACAGCGATGACAGTTGCTCTTTAAAAATTAGGATGAAAATCAACTTGGTTTAAATCAAATCCACTGTGTTCAGGGCTGATTCAATGAGCACAGGGTATGGAGTAGCCATTTTGATTTGGGAGGGGAATCTTACTATGCGCAGTGATGAATGGATTGATCACACTATGTGTAGAGTATGGATTGACTCAGTGATTTGGGGTAGGCTGATCTCATTTTGCCCAGGTATAAATGGGCTCAGCATGTCGGGGGGGGGGAGTAATTTCATTACATGCATATTAAGAAGGGAGGAGCTCAGTGAGTGGCAGAAGGTTATCACTATGCGCAGGGTATTGGGGGGGGGGGGGTCGTCCAACAACTGTTTGGGAATTTTCACATGCAAGGTAAGGAGAAGGAGGAAGTGAGCTCAGCAACTGGTAGGGAGTTCTCATTATGTGCAGGGAATGGGGGAACAGGAGGCATAGGGGCTCAGTAATGGCAGGGTGTTATATACAGGATTTGGGGAAAGGGGGTCTCATGTGCAGGGAACGGAGTTTTGGGAAGAAGCTCAGTAATTTGGGGTGGGGGGGTACAAGGTATGGAGCTTAATGATTGTAAGAAAAGGGGGGGGGGGGCAGATTATGTACAGAGCATGGGGGAACATGAGGTTCAGTGATGGGTGCTGGTGAGGGGGTCTCATTTACAGCGGCTCTGTGATTGGTAGAGAGGGGGGTATGTAGGAATAGGAGGCGGCTCTGTGGTTGGTAGAGAGGGGGGTATGTAGGAATAGGAGGCAGCTCTGTGATTGGTAGAGAGGGGGGTATGTAGGAATAGGAGGAGGCTCTGTGATTGGTAGAGAGGGGGGTATGTAGGAATAGGAGGCGGCTCTGTGGTTGGTAGAGAGGGGGGTATGTAGGAATAGGAGGAGGCTCTGTGGTTGGTAGAGAGGGGGGTATGTAGGAATAGGAGGCGGCTCTGTGGTTGGTAGAGAGGGGGGTAAGTAGGAATAGGAGGAGGCTCTGTGATTGGTAGAGAGGGGGGTATGTAGGAATAGGAGGCGGCTCTGTGGTTGGTAGAGAGGGGGGTATGTAGGAATAGGAGGCAGCTCTGTGGTTGGTAGAGAGGGTGTATGTAGAAATAGGGGCTCAGTAATGATTAGTATAAACTGTGACTAGTTGGGAAGGGGTGTATTATAGACAGTGATGGGGGGTCATTATGAGCAGAGTAAGGAGGATGGGAGAGGCAGGTAATAGGGACTTCTGGTAAGCCCCTGTGCTGGGCGGGGAGGACCGGGGCTCCCAGGCAGTGACGTTGGGCACAGGACCCCCAGGAATGCCCTCTGGTATGTGGTGGGGAGGGTGTTCGATGCTAAGGCTAGAATGGGGGGGGGGGGGGTCGTCGGGGAAGCCCGTTGAGCACTGGACACTCTGGCAGGGTCTCCACCATTGGGGGGCGCTGCTCGTTGTGTCGCCGCTGACGTGTATGAGCGGTTTTCGAGGAATGTGAATTGAGTAGAGTGACCCCCCTCCTCCCCCTCTCTCTCCACACACACACACACTCCGGTGCCCGAACCCTCACCTGCCGGGAATGAGCCGCCCCACTACTCCTCACATCGCTCCGAACACCTCGGCCGTGCCCAGCGCGCTCCGCTCTCCTCAGCTGCCGGAAACACTCTCAGGCCTCGCCCCGCACACACTTCCGGGTCGGCGTCCCTCCTGCCAACCCCACCCATCGCGTCACGCAACTTCCGCTCCGACAAGGGGGGCGCGTCTTTATTACCTTATTTCAATCAACTTTATTGAAAACCCTTCTGTATACAGAGGCGCTTGTACACTTATCAGTTAGCAGCTTCCCTTTCTGCTCACAGCTGTTAAATGTCTGTGATTTGCAGGGACAGTCCCCGATCCTGAGGGTTACCCTTGGAATTGTCCCTGATTTAACCACTTAAGTCCGGAGCCAGTGGCGTCACAAGGGTTGGTGTCACCCCCGCCCTCCACCAAATATAGTCACCCCTCAGTACAGACTCCCCCTCCGCTAACTAAAGACCCCGCAGTATAGATCCCCCTCCCTCAGTATAGATTACCCTCACTAAGAACAGACCTCCAATCTCAGTGCAGACCCCCCCCATCAGTATAGACCTCCAACCTCAGTGCAGACCCCCCCCCCATCAGTACAGACACCCCCCATCAGTGAAGAATCCCCCCTTAGTGCAGACCCCCACTTTAGTGCAGACCCCCATCAGTATAAAATCACCCCTTAGTGCAGACCCCCATCAATATAGACACCCCCTCTTAGTGCAGACCCCCCATCAGTATCGAATCCCCTTAGTGCGGACCCCCATCAGTATAGAATTCCCCTTAGTGCAGACCCCCCCATCAGTATAGAATCCCCCCCCCTTAGTGCAGACCCCCCATCAGTATAGAATCCCCCCCCCTTAGTGCAGACCCCCCATCAGTATAGAATTCCCCTTAGTGCATACCCCCCATCAGTATAGAATCCCCCCTCTTAGTGCAGACCCCCCATCAGTATAGAATCCCCCCCTTAGTGCAGACCCCCCCATCAGTATAGAAATCCCCTTAGTGCAGACCCCCCATCAGTATAGAATTCCCCTTAGTGCAGACCCCCCATCAGTATAGAATCCCCCCTCTTAGTGCAGACCCCCCATCAGTATAGAACCCCCCCTTAGTGCAGACCCCCCATCAGTATAGAATTCCCCTTAGTGCATACCCCCTATCAGTATAGAACCCCCCCTCTTAGTGCAGACCCCCCATCAGTATAGAATCCCCCCCCCTTAGTGCAGCCCCCCCCATCAGTATAGAATTCCCCTTAGTGCAGACCCCCTATCAGTATAGAATTCCCCTTAGTGCAGACCCCCCATCAGTGTAGAATCCCCCCTCTTAGTGCAGACCCCCCCATCAGTATAGAATCCCCCCCTCTTAGTGCAGACCCCCCATCAGTATAGAATCCCCCCCTCTTAGTGCAGACCCCCCATCAGTATAGAATCCCCCCTCTTAGTGCAGACCCCCCATCAGTATAGAATCCCCCCTCTTAGTGCAGACCCCCCATCAGTATAGAATCCCCCCTCTTAGTGCAGACCCCCCATCAGTATAGAATCCCCCCTTTAGTGCAGACCCCCATCAGTATAGAATTCCCCTTAGTGCAGACCCCCATCAGTATAGAATTCCCTTAGTGCAGGCCCCCACAGTTTAGACACCCCCCTTTAGTGAAGACCCCCATCAGTATAGAATCCCCCTAGTGGAGATCCCCCATCAGTATAAGCACCCCTCTCCCCTCCCATAGCGCCCCCCTGCACATGTCCATCTACTTAGAGTGTACAGACCTCAGTACAGTGTGGCCGCGGACGTATACACACAGAAGTGTGTGTCACTCGGGCTCCTCCTCCTCACTGGATGTAAACAGAGGAGGAGGCAGCTTCAGTCCGCTCCACGGGGGACACAGAGTGAGCAAGACGAGAGGCACAGAGCAGCGAGCGGTATCAGTGGTTCTGCTATACATGGGTGTCACCCCTCTGGCGGTCCAGAGAAATGTTGTCATTTCTCATACACATGTAAAGGCTGTGTTCACATATAAGCAGCATGTGGCTCACAGCAGGGGTCCGGGTTCACCGTTTCAGGTCTGATTTCAGCCCGAATTTTGGGCTGAATTCGGACCGGAAACAGACCAAAAGACGCACATCGTTTTTATGCAAAACGCACCAGACCCGCTGCGGAGATATGTAAACTGGCTCCATAGAGAGCCGTTAAAAATCTCCTGCTATTGCGAATTGGATGCAGCGATTCCACATCCAATTGGATGTGGAATCGCTGCATCCAATTCGCAATGGTGTGAACCCAGCCTGAAATCAACAATTGTTTGCTAGAAAATTACTTAGAACTAGGGTAGCACTGATAGATACCCTTTTTTAAGACCGAGTACAAGTACAGATACTTTTTTTTCCCAAGTACTCGCCAATACCGATTACCGATACTGACAGTGGCACTAATATGTGTCAGTAGTTTTTTGTTTTTTTATTGTTTTTTACAATTTTTTTTTTACAAAAAAGTCAGTGTGTTTTTTATTTTTTTTATTATTTTTACAATTTAACCTTTTAAAAATGTATTTATTACAATTATTATTATTTTTTTATCAGCCCTGGGGGGGGGGGGGGGGCCTTGGTGAGATCCCCATCTCCCTTTTGAGACAGAGAAAGGAACTAAGGACAGAGATTCCCAAGTCCCTGTTCCTGTAGCCTGAAGATGAATGGAGAGGAGACAGCAGCTCCTCTCCATTCATAAACTGAAGCATTGTAAACAGTTTACAGCTGTTGCAATTTTTTTATGTCACACGATATCTGCGCAGCCATTTGTCAAATGAAAATTTTCAGGAAAAAATACACAAATAAATTTTAATGCATACAAACACAGTATAATACTCAATTGTTTGGTAAAATATAAAATATGATGTTGCGTCAAATAAATAGAAGCTTAACACGTGAAGATTTAAAATTGCACACACCTGTTAAATGGCAAATGGTACCTAAAAATTTCCATACACCACGCTTTATCCACTTGCACACCATGCTAAACCTGATATACCAAATTGTGCTAAACCATGTTGTGTCAACAATTAAACAAACACACTGGCCATATATTAAAATATTATGGTATTTTGTCCTCTATTAATGCAGTTATCCTATATGCAAAAATGGGAGCAAGATTTAGAAACCAGTTTGGAAGTTGAAGAGTGGAAAAAAACTGGTACAGTTTGCATTCAGATCTTATATCAATGCCTCGTTGATAGAGGCAAATTATAAGGTCTTGTTGCGGTGGTACATGGTGCCAGTGAGGGTGGTAACCTATGTCCCTGGGCCCCCCCCCCCCCCCCGCAGTGCTTCAGGGGGTGCAGTATGGATGGCACCATGTTCCATATATTGTGGACATGCCCAAAAGTGCAGAGGTTCTGGATACGCACGTATAACTTTATATACTCACTAACTCAAGTGAACCTCATTAAATCACCTCTTCAGGCACTGTTGGGGCGCTCAGTGGAGGGGAATCCAAAACATATTAGGAGACCTGTAGCCTTCATATTTGTAGCAGCAAGAATATTCATAGCCAGATCTTGGAAGTTCCCTAGTGTCACTTTCCACCTGATGAAATCTAAACTATCATGGATAATGGTAAATGAACGCCTGTCAGCAATTTTGAACAATCAAATTGCTCTGTTCGACAAAACATGGGACCCTTGGATTAAATACCTTTCGGATGCATTATGAGATGGGATTGGCTCTGGAGTGCACTTCTTCAGGGCTAGAGTGCACCCCTTTTCTCTGCTCTCTATTTCCTCTTTCTGTCATCTCCTTTCCCTTTCTATCTTCCTTCGATCTGAATTTGCCTTTCGCTGGACCCTCGGGCCAATTGTGGTCTTCTGGGCTACACAGGAGATAAGTCTGTACGTTACATCAAGCAGATGTAGTGGAGGGGGAAGGGGGTTCACCTCTCAATGTTTTCCCTGTTATGCATTAGGATACATCTGTGAAGTACAGAGAGCGAGAAGAGTAACCCTTGGAATTAAGACTATATTGTGTATGCATTTCCCTCACAAGTTTTGTATCTATCGCTAGTGGGATGAGAGGGGAGGGAATGAAATAATGGGTAAAATCATCGCTTGATGCTTCTTATACTGTATATTTTATAAGTTATATAGTGTTTCTTTATGGTTTATTTTTCATTCTTTGATTTTCTCACATAAGTCTAATTAATGTGGATGATTATAAGTCTAATATCAACATATACTATTCTGCGATATAAACAAATCATATACGGTTTTAGAATGAGCAATTACTCTTCGTTACAACCGCAAATGCTGATTTTGTACTTGTCAAAATTTTCTGAATAAAAATATTGAAAAGAAATTAACAAATGATTTTATTTTCGATCTAGTAAAAGTAAGTAGCTCAAGGACAGGTCTCAGGAGGGCATGAAATTAGAATGGGCAGGCCCACACACACATAACATTGACTCTCATGGTGACACTGACAGAAGTGTGCAGCAGCACAGATGATGACACCTCACCGACACGTCCTCTCCTGAGTCACAGTGACAGTTTCTCTCCACACTAGGTGGTTCCTTCAGTCCACAAAGCACTGACAGTCCCGCTCCTGGTTTGCACTGCTCCCATGCCGCAGACCCACATACGAGGTTCTGGCCACTCTGCTCGGCTCCCCTGCACCATGACATCACACAACGCACTTAACCACCGCCTCTGCCAGACCTGCCCCTGCCGAACACCCTGTAGCAGGCACTTGGAGAGTCTCAGCCTGCTTCAGGCTGGACCTGTGCGTCACAGCCATATTATTAACTGACGGTTGACAACACTGGACCACCTGCAGCAGTCACAGGCTTTCCAGTGGAACAGGGGAGCCCGGGAACGGCCACGGGAGAGGGGCCACTGTAATGCCCTGTAAAAGCTCAGATCACTTTCACCCAAAAGCTGGTCGCCGGCTCTAAAAGATGCAGCTGCAGCCATGATCCTGGTATAACCACTTTCTTCCAAGGATGTACTACATATATACATTCTCTTGGCTGGAACAGGTTAAATAATTCCGATCTCTACAATGCAATGCCTATATTTGTAACATGTGTTTGTTACAGCTGGAAGCTTACATTGCAGCCAGGGTTGTCACTTTTTCACTGAGGCCCCATTAACATATTTACGTTGGAACAAGCTAAAGCCTCCTGCACATGGATAGATGCATACCAGTTCCTGTATGCTGAGGTGTAAAATCACCAGTGCTTTCTGGTGCCCAGGGAGCAACATGTGCCACGTACAGCCAACAATACAACTAAATTCTACAAAGACTGTGTGTGTATGAGGCCTAAAACATATATGTCATCAAAGGCAATGTCATAGACAGAGCCTGCTCACATCTGTGAACTGTGTTCCAGTGTGTTTTTGAAAATACGGTAGTTTATTTTTTTGTGAAAACAAAAAGGTGTGATCATAGCCTGAGTGAAAAACGTATGGGAGGAAGCAGCAGATTGCAGTGTGTATAGTGTGCTGCTGCAAAATGTGGGAGTTGTTTATTATTGGGTGGGTGCAGCTTATTAGAATTGGGCATGGATCAAAATACAGTGCCTTTAAAAAGTATTCATACCCCTTGAAAGTTTCCACATTTTTTCATATTACAACCAAAAACGTAAATTTATTTTATTGGGATTTTATGTGATAGGCCATTACAAAGTGGCACATAATTGTGAAGTGGAAGGAAAATGATAAATGGTTTTCAATTTTTTTTACAAATAAATATGTGAAAAAAGAGGCGTGCATTTGTATTTAGCCCCCTGCGACGCTCACAGGGAACGGAGCCTGGCACAGAGAGGCTTCGGGCAGAGGACGGAGCCCGCAGACAGCACGGGGGGACATTGCAGGACCCTGGGGACAAGGTAAGTAACCTGCACCAGGATCCTGAGATGTAATCCCGAGTGTGGTTTGGGGTTACCGCTAATGGAGCTGAAATTAAACCCCGAGCCACACTCGGGAATACCATCAGGGAGGCTATGCATTAACTTGAGCCAGATCTCAATTCAGTCTGCAGCAGCTCTTCTCTGCTCTCTCGCTTCTCACAGGAGACTCAACAGCAGCCGGAGAAATTGTCTTCTGCTGCTGTCAGTCAAACCCTGTGAGGAGGGAGCAGGGGGGCCAGGGCCAAGCTGTCTGTAGACACACACAGCCCAATAGAGGATCAAGCCTGCACAAGTCCTACCATAGCAAACAGCTTGCTATGAGGGCACCCGGAGAAGAGGAGGAGCCAAAATCAGTGATTGGGGACCCCGGAGAAGGAGGTTCGGGCCACTCTGTGTAAAACCACTGCAAAGAGCATGTAAGTATGACATGTTATTTAAAAAAAACCTTTACAATCACTTTAAAGAAGACCTTATTAAAACAATTGGTCTATGTAACATGCAACATAGTGAATAGAGTGCAGGGATAAGCTTAAGTATGGGTTCACACTATTGCAAACTGGATGCGGATTCCCTGAATCCAATTTGCAATAGCAGGAGATTTTGACCGGCTCTCTATGCAGTTGGTTCACATATCTCTGCTGCAGCTCTGGTGCGAATTTGCACAGGAGCCCTGTGCATCTTTTGGTCTGTTTCAGGTACAAATTCAGCCAAAAATTTGGGCTGAATTTGGACCTGAAACAGTGAACGGGGGATGCAGCGGACCCCTGCTGTGAGCCGCATGCGAAGATCGTGTGAACCCAGCCTTATGTAATGTAATTGTAATGCTTACTCCTGGAGGGGCATAAAACCCAGGTCTCCCTTACTAGTACACCCACAAGAACAGTTCCATGCACATCAACAATGCAGGTTCAGTCTAGAGCCAGGTTCAGGAAACCGTCAATCGTGGGATATCTAGTAATATCATGCTTGATTTGATTGTAGCCGTATTAGTGCAATTGTGACAGAGAAAATTGAGTACTGTCCGTGATACTTTTTGTATTTGCACTAACATACAATTTTTCAGGACAAGCTTTCCGGGTATGTCTCCTTCTTCAAATTCCAAGCAGTACAGATTCACAAATTTAAAGCTTGTCCTGAAAAATCGTATGTTAGAGCAAATAAAAAAAGTATCACAGACAGTACTCAATTTTCTCTAGTAATATCATGGAATTTTATTGCTTTCTACAAGAGGTTTTTTTTTCTTTTTTTTTAAGTAAATCTGTCAAAACTGATGTGAGACTCTGCAGATGGAAGCTACCATTTTTTGACTCCTGCTTGTATGCTAGTGCCAAGCAGAGAAGCATGACAGATTTGCCTTCAGATTGCCTTTTTCAGCTTCCCAGCTTTAATTAGGATTAACAGTTGGTAAGGATTTAATCTATAAAGCTATTGGCTACTGCCCCGTTTATAGTCCTGACGTACGTGTTTTACGTCACCACGTTCAGGACGATCAGATTTTCCGATAACTTTGTGTGACCGTGTGTATGCAAGACAAGTTTGAGCCAACATCCGTCAAAAAAAATCCATGGATTTTGTTGTCGGAATGTCCGATCAATGTCCGACCGTGTTTATGGGGTATAACGGTAC
Source organism: Lithobates clamitans (assembly GCA_037952925.1). Classification (NCBI taxonomy): domain Eukaryota; kingdom Metazoa; phylum Chordata; class Amphibia; order Anura; family Ranidae; genus Lithobates; species Lithobates clamitans. Next base: position 4,693,455 of record JBBGZY010001526.1, read on the forward strand.
TTGGTTCTTTAGATTCCATCTACAATACATATTTGATTAATTACCCTTATAAACTGTATATACACTATGGGAATGGAAACAATCACAGCCATGATTATCCTGCAGGTGGATAAAACTTGTGAACTGTCAAGGCTGCTTTGTCAGCATATTACCCATAATCCCTTGCTGGTTCCATGCTTAAATGGAAATTAATTCTGGCTGCCTTGCCCAGTACCAATAAAACAAAATTAAAATAGAGGCGCTGGACTTTGAATGCAAATTGATCATGGTTTTGTTCAGTGGATCCAGCCCACTCAGAAAACATAAAGTTGGGGGAATTGTTCCACGGGAATAGGACACCTGACTAGAGAAGATAACATGAACAGAAGAAACAAAGTGCTAAAAAGCCCATATAACCTTTATTTTTGAGAATGATGTCACAACAGTAGTCAACGCACTTCAGGAGCCAAAAATACCCCTCTATCAGGGCTGAAATTTGATTGCTGGGGTTCCTCATATAGACTGTATTAAAATCTCCCAAACAAATATCTCATTGAAAGCATGCAGAGCTCAATGGCTGTATGATGCAAGAACCCAAGCAATCAAATATGGGTCATTATCAAGAATAAAGATTATATGGACTTTTGAACTGATCATTTGGTGCACCGTTTCCTCCATTCCTGCCCCCTGTTCTGAAGGCACAGAAGCATCTGACAACACATGCATTAGCTATGCAAGATCTCGGTAATATGTTTTTCAGGGCTGTTTTGCAGTATGCCCTATATACTTCCTGGTCTGTATAATCTAAGGGAACAGAGTACACTGCAGCGGCAGCAAGACTTCACCTTTGGACAGCATTCTAATGCCATTTAAGTACACTTGTACTCAACAGAGAGATGAAAGTGGTGCTGTGACACTGCCAGTGAAGCAAACATTGGGGATACAGTGAGTGAGAAGTCATTCCTGCTGGTTATACATTCCAGGAAGTTACTTTATATTAGGACTCAATGGTACCTATGTGTTTTCTGCAAACTTTTACCTAATATGTAAGTACATTTAAAATCCCACACTCCTATTTGAAAATGCCACCACTGTAGTGGCAGCAAAATGGTCCAAACTCCTGTATGTATAGTGCACCCTCTTAGGTTGCCTTTTCACAAAACTGAAACAGTACTTTAAAGTCTTTACACTCTAATGGATGAGCAAAAACATAGCAAACGGCCCAAAGAAAACTATAGTCAACAGATCCCAAAAATTCAGATGACAGTTTGAAGCACCCTTGTGGCCAAAGCTCGCATCAGCAGAGGCCTGTAGGTTCACTCAGGATTTTTTTTTACAAGGCATTAACAGGAGACCAGGTGGTGGCTTTGCAAATCTGAAAAACAGATGCTTGATGAAAAGCCTATGAAACACCGACAGGCTTCATGAAATAACCCTGATAGGGAAGGGGGGAACCCTTTCCTTGAGGACATAAACTCTGAAAATTAGCTGCCTGAGCCACCTAGCAATGGTGAAAGAGGAAGCAGGATGTCCCTTCTTGGGACTTTCAGGGAGGATAAAGAGCGAGAAGGAAGATTTTCTGAAGGAAGATGCTTGAAGAAGGTAGAATCCAACTGCTCTGATGATATCCATGCAGTAGAGTGAAATCTCCTTGGAAGCAGAAAGTTGTCTCCTGAAAGATACTGAGGTAATAATGCTGAATCTGTCCTCTCACTAGGTGGTCAGCATGTCACTGTAAGTTCACCTTTTTTTTTTTTAATTCCAGCTCCTCTATGTACCAATATAGCATTAATGCGCTTTTTTTTGCAAAAATATCAAAGCTTTCCATTAAATCTACAGACACTTACTTCACTTGTCCTCATCAATGTTTCCAAAGTATCTATTAGTTTTGCCTCACTTCCTGGTCAGACTTTAGGTCATGACACAGGAAGGAGTTGACCAGCTGACCTCATTAGCACACACCCTGCACCATCCACCCTCCTACCTACCCACCCATTCCCAGCTGCACATTGTTTAAATGAAATGCAACCATTCAGTGATTACACTTACTTTACTGTCCTCATGGATGTCTAAACAATCAGATTGTATAGTGTATGGTCATCTTTATGTCAGAACAATGTCAAAACATTTGAAAACAGAATCACTGAGTTGGAAAAAAGATCACCCCTTGTGTCAGTATTTTGTTGAACCACCTTTTGCTTTAATTACAGCTTTTAGTCTATTGGGATAGGTCTCTACTAACTTTGCACATCTAAACTATACAATATTTGCCCATTCTTCTTTGCAGAACAACTGATGTTCAGTTAAATTTGATGGTGACTGTTTGTGGACCGCAGTCTTCAAGTCATTCCACAGATTTTCGATGTGGTTTAAATCTGGGCTCTGACTAGGCCATGCAAGGACATTCACCGTTTCTCCTTCAACCACTGTGTGGTCATTTTTGCTGTGTGTTTTGGGTCATTGTCATGTTGGAAGGTAAACCTTCTTCCCATTAACAACTTTCTGGCAGAGGGCAGCAGATTTTCCTCAAGAATTTGATGGTATTTTGCCCCATCCATTTTTCCTTCTATCCTGACAAGTGCTCCAGTCCTTGCTGCAAAGCAACACCCCCAAAACAGGATATTACCACCTCCATGCTTTACTGTAGGAATGGTGTTATTTGGCTGGTGAGCTGTATTCGACTTCCGCCAGACATATTGTTTGGTGTTGAGGCCAAATAATTCAATTTTAGTCTCATCTGACCATTACAACTTTTTCCATGTGGCCTTAGAGTCTTTAAGGTGCGTTTGGGCAAAGCTCAGTCTTGACTGCATGCGGCTTTTCTTTAGGAGTGGCTTTTTTCTTCCAACCCTCCCATACAAGCCACATTTGTGGAGAATTTGTGATATTGTTGTTGGACAATGAGCACTCTTTTTCATAAATTCCTGCAACTGACCACTTTAAACGCACCTTGAAGATTCTGAGGCTATGTGGAAAAAGGTGTTATGGTCAGATGAGACTAAAATTTAATTATTTGGCCTCAACACCAAGCTGTCTGTGTTGATGGGGGAACCGAGTGAATTTCTTTCATGCACAACCTATGGTTGAAGGAAAAAAAATTGCTCCATCTATGGCCGGCCAAAATAGCGTCCTCTAAAAATCCAAAAGTGGATTTGTAGGGGACGCTATCAGGCAGAAGCTAATGGTCCTGTGACGCAATTCTCTGATGGTCTAGGTGACAGGGGAAGTACACTGAGTGACTAGGCCTGAGGACAGGGGGAAATCATCCACTGCAATAATTGAAATGGGACACTACATGGTAACAAGAAGAATCTGAAAGCACCTCACAAGACCCTTACCACTAATGTTATTAGTCAAACCTGGGTCTAAGATAGCTGATAGGTAGGTAGTGGGTAACAGAATCCAAGATGAACCGGGCTGGAACTAACAATTTGTTTTTGTTCTAAACTAATACTGGGTTGTCTTATATCATTGTTTCTCAACCTCCTTTCAATTTGTCCTGGTTCTGGACTGATATTGATTTGTCTGAGTGTTTCTCAACCTTTTTTCATTCAAGGCAAAAAAAAAAAACTAAAAGTTTTACATAACGCAGCAACATCCACACACATTAGACACTCAACATTAGACATGATTCATTCCTCCAAAGCAAATACACCTTTGCACACTGGTACTGGCTAGTATGCCAGCATTTCTGTTCTCCCTCACTTAGCTAATGTGTCCCACCTCAGTACCGATGGAGCAGGGCAGGAGAGAGACAAACAAGGATGCTGTAAAGGAGCCTGATGTCCTCTTGATCGACTGATGACATCATTGGTTGTTAGGACGCTGGCAGCTGGAAGGTTTTAATGGAGCACAATGAAAATCTGTGGCTTTGAGTAATTATAAAGCAGGCTTAATCCATTTGCTGGCTTGTATACAATTTTTAGGGAAGTTTTTAGGCATTTTGCCAAAGCATACCTGAAGAGCCCTGAAAGCACCTTGGTTGAAAAAAGCTGGTCTAAAAAAACAGACCCGATCTTCTCTAGACTTGGGTGTTTTCAAATTTGTTAGGGCACCTAGCATTGAAATAGCCTTGGACACCACAAAAACTGCAGAGTCCCTGTATCCTTCTTCTTCCTTTCTCCTCCAGGGAAAGCAGAGTGGCTCCTACCTGCATCAATTCCTCCTGGCACTGAGCTTCTGGGTAATATTGAAGTATTTATGGTATTTTTAAAGTGCAAAGACTAGTAAGTAGATCCAAAGACATACAAAAAGATTTTTTTAAATTTTAATTTAACATTGGTTAAAAAATGTTTAAAAACGGTTTTACAGGGGGGCGTGGCCAAGGCAGGCATGTGAGAGGACGCATCTCCCACAGCTCTCAGCAGCGATCTGGTAACCGATCCTCCCCCAGCCCACATACCGACTTTATTTTGCCCTATGCAGCACGGGCACGATCCCGAGACCCCAGGGGATCATCCACCGGCTCTCTGCACCAGAGGAAAATTTAGAAAAGGACAGACTGAGATGACGGGCCTGGAGATCCAAGATGGCGCCGCGGCGCCCTCAGTGAAGCACACACCGCGCGGACAGGACAAGCTGAAAGACTCTGGGCCTAAAGCAAGTAAGACGCCAAAATTCCCTGGTAAAGATGCCCCTAGAGACATGATATACTATGCACAGAAAATGGCTGGGACATTGGGAACAGAGCAGCCATCCAGCCAGGCTGGGACACATGCTATGCAGGAGGCCATGCAGGCAGATAACACACAGGTGCTCTGGGGAGAGGAGGAGGGGGAGCAGTCAGCCCATACATCTGGGGAACCACAAAGCTCAGCGGACCTGGACATTATGCAGCCTACTTTAGCTGACATACTCAGAGCTGTGAACAACTGTACAGCTTCTGTTAACACTTTAAAGGAGCAGTTTGGGGGTCTGAGAGAAGATATGTCACTACTAAGGCAAGACATGCAGAAGATACGTGAGCGGACCACGGCTGTGGAAAGCAGAGTCAGTGACATAGAAGATCAGTTACCACCTATGACACAAGATACCAGAACAGCACTACAATTAGCCAGGGATGCATATGATCATGCAGAGGATTTGGAAAATCGCTTAAGGCGAAACAATGTTCGCATAGTGGGGTTGCCTGAGAAAGTGGAGGGCAGGGACCCCACCACTTATGTTGAAAACTGGCTAGTGGAACTCTTTGGAAAAAATGCATTTTCCCCAATGTTTGCAGTGGAACGTGCTCACAGAGTGCCTTCACGCCCTCCTCCACCAAGGGGCCCTCCAAGATCCATTCTTGCAAGAATTTTACATTACAAGGACAGAGAGGCAGTGTTGAGACAAGCTCGGGGAAAGGCAAATGTTCTCCATAATGGCGTCCGGGTATCCTTCTACCCGGACTTTTCGGCAGAAGACCAGAGGCGCAGAGCTAAATTCACAGACGTGAAACGCAGATTGCGGCTTCTACAACTCCCATATGCTATGCTATATCCAGCGAAACTTCGGATTGTGGTAAGAGGCCAAGCACAATTTTTTGAATCCGCTAAGGACGCTTCAGTCTGGTTGGATAGAAATGAGCAGGCATTGAAACGGCAAGCTCCACAGGAAGAAGATTGAAAGGACTAAACCGGCTGCTTGCAGAGTGCTGAGCTACTTGAAAATGTCCTTCTATACCATTTTCTAGATGGGCAACCAGAGCATACCTTTTTCCTTCTTTTCAATGTTGAAAGATGTTCCTTGGCTGGGGGACAGAATATTCCTAAGCAGTGTAATGAGAGCGAATTGGAACAAAAGTTGAATCGCGAATGACCATTTTCATTGAAAAAGAGCGATGGAATATCGCATATGTTGTTAAAGTTGCCATGTTGGCAGAAAGTGCAGTTTATAGCACAAGAAAGTTTCCTTTTCCATTACCCCCCACTGTTGCGGGGAAGAATTTACCAATGAGAGTCACAAGCAGAACGGATAATATCTCAAAAGGGCACGAGTTCATCAACCTCACGGCAAACGGCAAATCCAGAGGAACCTTGCTACAGAAGTGGATCCACCATCTTGCACAGGTGCGCATAAATTACCGGTCAACATTACTTGCCTACCAGCAGACATGGCGGACATCCCGTTAGTATCTTGGAATGTTAGGGGACTCCACTCCCCACTGAAACGTACTATGATTCGTATGTGTTTGAAAAAGTACATCCCCGGAATTCTTTGCTACCAAGAGACCCACTTGACTGCGGACACTGTGAGCTTCCTAGGTTACTCCTGGGTGGGAAAGGCCTATCATTCTACGCACACCTCCTATTCTAGGGGGGTGAGCGTGCTGATTCACGGTAACCTGGACTATGAAGAATTTGCAAATGAAATTGATAGTGAAGGTCGATATGTTTTTCTCCATTGCAGATTGGGTACATTGACTTGTGTGCTGGCGGTGGTATATATTCCCCCCCCCCTTCACGGCGGCGCTTAGGTCTCTGCTAACATTTATGGGTGGCAGGCCTGATGCACCGCTGTTGGTAACGGGGGACTTTAACTGCTGTTTAAATCCAGTTGAAGATAGACACCCGGGACCCAGAGCCTCTGTCCTCTCCAGGGATACCCCCCTGGCGCGGTTGTTGCAAGAGGTGGGCTGGGTGGATGTCTGGAGACACAGGAACCCAGGAGTTAGACAATTCACATGTTTTTCTAAAACCCATGGCTGTTTGTCTAGAATTGACCTGAGGGTGTGCAGCTTAAACATGCTCCCGTTTGTTTCTGATATGATACATAGGCCTCGCAGTGTATCTGACCACTCTCCAGTGGTTATACGGCTTATAATTGCCCCAATAGTTACACTACCTAAAGCCCCCTGGAAATTCAACGCTTTCTGATTGAAACTATTTCGCTCACATGAGGGGATAGTAGGGAGCATGTGTGAGTTTTTCCGCACCCAGGATCCAAATGACTCGATGGTTGGGCAGTGGGATGCCTTTAGGGCATATTTGAGGGGTGTATTAATCGCTGAAATGAATGAGGTCAAACAAGACTCATCTGCTCTTAAAAATGAACTTGAAGCTAGAGTACAAGAGATGGAACAATTATACGTTGCGGATCCTTCCGATTCGACCAAGGAGGCATGGCAGGCAGCTCTGTCTGCATATTGTCCACTGCTATCCCCGTTGGCCGACAAGAAGAGATTCTTTGCAAAACAAGCTTTTTTTGAGGAGGGCGAGAAAACAGGCCGCATACTGGCGAGAATCGCAAATTCATACCAGAAGTCCCCAACCATAGGTGCTATTAGGACTAAGACGGGTAACATAGTTAATACGCCTGAGAAGGTGCTGCAGGAACTAACTACTTATTATGAAGACTTATATAGGCCGGGTACAGCTTACACACCTGAGGAGTTAGAACAATACTTAGGACAGATAGATTTCCCCAAATTAAACACAGATCAGAGGGTGCTCTTGGAGAACCCCCTTACAGTGGAAGAACTACAGACTGTGGTTGGATCTTTTCCTAACTGCAAAGCGCCAGGGGAAGACGGAATTCCCATAGAGATATATAAACAATATCCTACTGAACTACTACCCCAATTGCTTAAGGTCTTTAATAGAGCCCAGGAGGAAGGACGCCTACCAATATCAATGTCTAGGGCTAATATTGTTTTGCTACTTAAACCTGGTAAGGATCCAGTAGACCCGGGGGCATATGGCCAGATCTCTCTGTTACAGAGTGACGTGAAAATTTTAGCTAAAGCTCTGGCCATTAGATTAAATGGAGTTATTACTTCAATTGTACATGGAGACCAAGCTGTCTTCATGCCCAATAAATCAACTGTGGTTAATTTGAGAAGGCTATTCCTTAATATGCAATCCAAAGCAGACAATATGGGTTCCAGGGCCTTGCTGTCTTTGGATGCCACTAAGGCATTTGATAGCATAGACTGGGATTATTTGTGGTCGGTCTTGCGGAATTTTGGATTTGGTCCACAATATGTCTCTTGGATTAAACTCCTTTATAGTCAGCCTGAGGCTGCTGTGAGGGTGTCCGGCTTTCTGTCCCCGAGCTTCGCGTTGATGAGAGGTACGAGACAAGGATGTCCGCTGTCCCCTCTCCTCTTCGCGCTGGCTATTGAACCATTGGCGATCGGAATCAGGGCAAATCGGAGCATTACAGGCTTCTGCTATGGTGACATGCAGGAAAAAATTATGTTGTATGCCGATGACACCATGCTCCTACTTGGTGATACTGGCCCCTCCCTTCAGGAGGCCATGTCGACCATATCTAAATTTGGGAAGTTTTCTGGCCTTCTTATAAATTGGTCAAAGTCTGCCCTTCTTTTATTGGATGGAGATGAATCACAGGAGGTGTGCGCCACTTGCCCTATTCCGATTACTACTTCCTTGAAATATCTAGGGATTCAAATTACGTCCCAGCCCCGGGACTTTATACATTTAAATATATTTCCACTCCTACAACGCTTCCGAGACAAAATTAAGACCTGGAACTCTCTGTTAATGTCGGTAGCAGGTAGAGTAAATCTAATAAAAATGATTCTTATGCCCCAGTTACTTTATTTTCTGCATAACACCCCTATGGTTATCCCCTTAAAAATATTTCATATAGTTAATGCCATTTTCCGAACTCTTATTTGGAAAAATGGTCCCGCCCGGATAAAATTAGAACACCTACAGAGACCCAAGGACTGTGGTGGACTGGCATTGCCCAACCCATGGTTGTATTACCTGGCCTCCCAATTAAAGCACCTGATTGGTACATTTGTCCCGTCACAAAACTCATCCCACAGGTTAATGATTCATACAGTAGGTAAGGGACCGATTCATATGGCTTTAGAGGCTTTAGCCTTCACCAAACCACATAAAAAATACCCAACGTTCACTCTGATTCAAAAAGTGTGGAATAAGTCCAAATATCTCCAGAATGCTATATCCAGAATGGATATACGGAATATAGTCCCATTTGGCACAATGAAACATATGGGGAACTAGCTAAATTACAATGCGGAGCTCGTTGGAAGCAGTTTGGAGTCACTTATATCAAGCATATATTTAGGGATGGAGTATTACGAACATTTGCTGATTTAAAGGAAACGTATAATCTGCCAGCCTCAATGTTATTCTACTATGTGCAGCTTAGACATGCAATACACACACAGAGCCGCTCTTCGGAGTGGCATTTGTCCCCAACCCCGGTATTTAACCTACCGAGGGATGTTGACTCATCTAAAGGATTTATTTCTCAATGCTATGCCATCCTGCTATAGTCCGTGATGAGACACCATCCCTTGAGGGTGAGAGAGAAATGGGAAACAGAGGTGGGACAACTAGACGGGGATCAGTGGGAGGAGATCTTTCAGGCAGTGAACCAATGTTCACTCAATGTGTCACAAAAACTCACCCAATTATATATACTATTGAGAACATATTACACTCCACACAGATTACATTTAATGAACAGGCAGGCGGATCCAACGTGTACTAGATGTAAACGTGAGCATGGAGACCTTATACATATGCTGTGGAGGTGTCCCAAGTTACACATGTATTGGGCAGGAGTGGTGCAAAACATTAACTCAATTTTTAATGTGAATCTTCCACAAGACCCTAGAGCGTGTCTCTTGGGGGCTTTGGAGTAATACGAATGGGAAGGACACAACAGAGAAGCTGTGCATAGAGTACTTTTTCAGGCCAGAAGGCTGATTATGACTCACTGGAAGTCCGATAGGCCCCCGACTATTAAAGAGTGGACGGATAATATTAACACAACTCTAAAAATGGAAAAGTTGATTTATCAACATAGAGGTAGCATGCCAAAATATGAAAAAATATGGGGTCCATGGTTGGATGTGCCGGGATTAGCACCTATGGAGTTGGTATATGACAGGTTGCTAGGAATCAATGCCGGGTGAGACATGGATAGAGGTTGACTGTGATTGGAAAAAGGTCTTAGCCGTGTTATATCGAGACTGTTGATTGTTTACTGGATTATGTATTGTATAAGAGGAGCTATGTAACTCTCCTTACAATGTTTGTAATGTTCTTCCTGCAAACTCAATAAAATCTTGTTGGATTAAAAAAAAATAACGGTTTTACAGCAAGTACATGTAGTACAGTCCTTATGGATACAGCGAGATTTGTGTGGTTGCCAACATGTTTCACCCTAAACCTGGCTTCCTCAGGGGATGCTGTCCACTTGGAAACAAAAGCCTTCTAATATAAAAAGATATACAGTATAAACTAGTATCAATATATAGCATTTTAGCAAAGCAAAAAACAACCAAATCAATAAAGTATACAGATAATTAGATAAATAAACATACATGTGCATATTCAGCTCAGAGATGTCCCTACTCACCCCAGGATCTAAGATAGATCTATCAAACTGCAATCAATGGAGATTCAGGGATTCAAACTCCACAGCAAGCCAAAGACTGCAGGTGACCATAGGAGTCATTTAAAGCGGAACTTCAGTCATTATTTTAACTTTCCATCTATTAAATCTTTGGCCCTTGTTGTTTTAACTTTGGATAGTAAAACATTTTTTTCTGCCAGGAAATACCCTATACAGCCCACTTCCTGTTTCTTGTCTGGTCATTAATTTAGGCTTATGACATCATGCACAGCTCTCTCTCACTCTTGTGAGAGTTTGCCAAGAAGGGAAGGAAGATGAGTCATAAGAGGGCCAATGAAAGCTGCAGGGCTGCAGAGCTAGAGGTGTGTGTCTGTGTAAATCCAGGAAGTGAACAAGCAGCAGCTTTAGCTGCCCACAGTTAAAATGGCTGCAGCCAGACTCAGTGGAGGGAGATTTATGCAGCATATTTGGCAAGTACAGAATCACAGTATATATAAAATAATATGCAAAGTGGTTGGAGGGAAGCTTTAGAATGGCAAAGATGTTTTTATTACAAATTATGTGAGCAGACTGCAGTTCCTCTTTAAGGACCAACTAAATGAATAGTAAAAAATATTGGAAGCCAAAATATATAATAAAGAAAAAATGGACAAACATCTCCAAAAAATGGACTTACAAAATATGGTTTGCAGAAACGCGAAAAACCCAGAGACAAAGAATTTCCAAAGCAGGATACTCATATATGGAGCTAAGCAGTCAGATAGAAAAAGACTTAATTTTTATATGCTGGTAAAATAAACCAATATCCAAACATTTGAAGCAGGTGCTTCATACTGAAACAAGTTAATCCCCAAAAAACAAGGGATAGCACTGAAAGAATGCTGCATCATTAACATGCAATATATAAAGAATCTCTATTTAGGAAGCTAATACCTGAAGTCCTGCAGTGTGTGAGCGTGTCCCTGTGGATCCGGCAGTTGTAATAGCCAAAACAAGCGACCTTAAAGTGGATGTAAACCCCAATTTTTTTTTTATATATATATATCATACTGTAGAGTATATGATTTCCTATCATTTGAACCCAGTCTTGCCACACAGAGTTAATCCATCTCTAAGCAATCCTCTTTTATTGTTCAGTGAGAAAAATCTTGACAAACTGAGAAAAACGTTGTCAAATCCTCCCCCTTGCTGTGAGTGACAAGTGATTTACATCTCGTGCACTAGCCTAAGAGACAGGCATTATTTTTTAATTCCCACCCCACTCCTTTCTTCAGCAGCTCTGCAAGGATTGGCTGTTCCACACCTCAGCATGATTTGGCATGCTGAAGTCATGTGGTTACTTTCCTGTCTTTTCACTGGATGTTAGAGATCATAGCAGAAGTTCAGTGTAAGAAATACACAGGAGAAAATGCATTTAGACAAGGGGAGTGTAGAGGTGGCCGGGGAGTCTCCTGACATCACGACTCCACCTACCGAGCTCCAGACAACAGACCCACCCACAAAATCTGCAGTTTTTTGGGTCTCATAACAGACAGAGGGGAGACATTTGACAGGTAAAGATACATGCAGGAGGCATGTATATCCTTATAGATAACCCCTATGGCAGTAGTTTAGAAAGGATGACATTGGGTTTACATCCACTTTAAATACCCCCCATCCGACCAGTAACCAGCGCAGCCGGGTGCGGACAAAAGGACCGCAACGCGCATGCGTCACTCGACAGGAGCGGGCCCTATCTTGGGGGAGGAAATTCCTCCAGATAAGATGCCCTGGGCGTCCGTATGGACACCCAATTGGTCCAAAGCGAGTGGGCATGAATGCAGAATCCCTATATATGTACAATAAACCAAAGTAAAAAATAAATCAATCATAATATATTTTTTCAAAATGACAGGGAAAACAAAGAAGACAAAAGGGGGCGAGAGGGGAGCCAAGGCGATGAGCATGCACATATATGTACATATTTTTTCTTTCCGGGTTCTATTAGAGGAAGGGGTGCTATAAGGACACTGGGGGATTGGGATTGGGAAACCACTTTCTCAGAATGTCTCTACTGCAGATGTCTGTCTACCCTGATAGCTGGCTGCAAGGCCTCTTTCAGGGTCTTGGGCACCGGGTAGTGCACCAGGGAGTCTTTAATGGCATTGGCCATCCGCAGTCTGACCCCTTATGGCTGGGTCATTCCACCTGGAGTAGGGAGGAGTCTGACATGCTTTTTCCTTGCCACAGGGCTCTGATGGAGGACATGGCCATGCAAGTACAGTCGGGTCATCATGAAAGAGACCAAGGGCTTTAAAAAAAAAACAATCAATTGAGGTGACAGCAGGGTTCTCCAAAGTAAAACTGAAATCACAGGACTGGGGGTCCCTCGACAACAAGGATATGATTACTGCTTCTGGTTGGCCTCAGAGCCAGTAGAGCATTGCTTAAACTGGAACTACACCTTACAACTATGGATAAAGTTGGAAAACAAGTGATGGCCCCCAGAAAAAGCAGTCAGGGGGCCACAGCTTGTTGAAGATAACTCCTGGACTGGGCAAGTCAATTGACACAGGTGGTGTTAAAGTGGGCTTATGATAAGGTAACACACAGCCTGATGCCTAGGTCATGCTTGCCTAGCTAGCAAGCATTTCTTCTGCCTATTGTAGTCCTCATTCCCTAAAGGCAAGTGGGCCTTCCAGTAAGGCCTTCCCAGGTCTTAGTACACAATGTTATAGTTCCTGGTCATACAACACTAGGATTGAATGAAAATAACAGGAAAGGGTACCTGTAGTCTAGAGGCAGATCAGGCTGGGCCTGTGGCACCACTGGTGACAAACCAAGGTCAGGGCAGGTTGTGGACAAGCCTGACCAAGTAAATGGCTCAGAAGACAGGGGTGGTAGTAGGCAAGCACAATGCAGAAGATGGTTCCAGGCTTGTGATGCTTAAATCCAGGACCAGAGGAGTGCAGCCAATCAGAACATGGCAGCCAGGGATAGGGGTGTGTGGCCGCTGGGCAATCCATCAGAGGAGAAAGACTTGGCAAACAAAGCTACCTGATGGCTAGCAATGAGGACAACCAGCAGGGGCCTGCCACTGCCAGCAAACAGTGCAGAGCAGACACTGTCCTTGTTGCTTGGCAATAAGGATGCAAGCAGCAGCAGTAGTGGCTGAATGGTGCCAGGGGTAGGAGCGTTGAGACTCACTCATCCTTCTAACACCTTGCAGTGGAAAAACAATTATATCAGAGTACTTAATACCCTTGATAATGTTATTGATAATGTTATCTTTGTATCAACTGTCTCCTCTATACCATGCTGATGTACATTGGGGAATACAATGATCACAGGAGCAGGCTCGGTGTCAAAGGCAGGCTAGTGTACACAGCGATAACAAAGCTGGGATGAGTGATGACACCAGTAAACGCTGGGACCTCAGACACACATAGGAACTGGATACAGGTTCAATGGACACTGGGAATACTCTAGGTTATAAAGACTATAGTGGAAGACACTGAAAAAACACTAGGCAAGTCTCTTAGGAATGCAGGGGATCAGTCTGCAAGCATTTGGACATGTTGTTTGAGCAGTGAACAACCCGCATAATAGCCCTTTAAGTCTGTGCCCTCTTCTGTGATTGGCTGGAAGAAAAGGTTGCACACAGTGGGAAAGACGTGCTGGAGTGTGAAACAGGTGAGTGCGACAGTTCCAGCTCTTCCTGTTAGATTTTCCATTGTGTTAAAAAGAATTAAAAATCCAGCAGGAATTGCAGGAGCCCCTCATAACAACCACTTCAGATGTGCAAACCCGAGAACTCAAGTATCTCAGCAAACAGTCTCAAGAAACAGAAGAAACTGTCAGCTTAATTTAGAGCTCTAGGAACTACCAAAGACTGGATGGCAGTGGAAAGTTCCAATATGACAGACCCTGACAAGATTAGATGTGTACACAAAGGTATGCATTAAGAACTGGCAAAATGTCAGGAACATCATGTCAATTGTCAGAGAAATCATGCGAGCTAGAAGTCTCATGTACATGTGCATAAATATGTACATGTTTTCGGCATAGGAGCCTAACAAAGTGGGAAGCGATGCGCATGCATACGTCTAGCACAAATACTGGCACTTAGTGGCCTATTTAAATCAGGGCCATTTATCATTGCTAAATGGTCTTTCAGCTTGAGTTCCTGATATCCTTAATCTGCTTGACCCGGTTATTAACCTGGCTTTTGTCTGACCTGCTTCTGAGTACCCTTTTCTGTTTTCTGCCTACTTTTGTTACCATCCTCAGTCTGGACACTTGACCAAGATTTTGCCTAACGATTCGGTATCTAGCTGCCTGCTTTACTGTTACCAAACTTGGCAAGACTGGACATGGTGAACTTTGAGTGCCCTCTTTGTTGTGTTTCTGCTCACCTGATACCAGCACTCCGAAGTTCAAGTTTTGGATTCAAGCTTTCTGGCAGCTACACCCTTCCATTCCCCCAGCAGCCCCCGCCCCAACTTCCAGGGGTGCTTGGACAGGAATTGTGAAAGAGGCCACCCTCTCATACTAGTGCATGAAACAAAAATACAAACTTTTAATGCAGAAAAGGAGCAGGGTGCATAGAGATGTATGATATTCAAAGATGAATATGGTAGGCCCTTAGCATTGAAAAAAGGCAAAACAATGAGTCTACATGTGAAAATGTAGGACACTCGGTGATAGTACAGAGATAATTGGACCAGCCTAATTTATGTTTATAGCAATCAGAAACATTCTTATATAAAACTAAATATAAATATATATAAATACACACACAAACACACACACATACAGATATATATATAATATATATATATATATATATATATATATAAAATTTGTCACAAGAGCAATGCAAATTTGCACAAGGGAATTCCTTATATGCTACATCTCCCAAGGTAAGGGCTAAGCCAATTTACAATCTGCTTTGGAGGATTCTTTAGCTATAATCTCACTAAAGAGGGATAATCTATCCTTTCCGGTTCCTAGACATACTGGGCCTAATGCACACCAATTGTCACAAGTTGCAGAGTTTCTTTTCATAAGAATGTTAGACCAGTTAGCCAGCTGAAGTACTGTATGTGGGATTAACGCCCAGCCCCAGCCAAAAGTTAAAACACCTGAACCCATCACAAGAAAAAGGTAAAATATACTTACCTTACACCCTGGTTTCTCCCTGCTTTACAATGACCACAGCACTGGTGCACCTTCCCATTATCCTCAGCTTTCCCAGGACCCCCCTGTGTTGTCACCAGCAGCTGGAAGCTGTGGTGTAATGTAAATATCTTTTAACAAGTGTTTTTACATGATGGTGGAGCTACTGAATTGCGGTACCTTGAACATTGTAATTCATTACTTTTATCAATGCAGTTCTGATTGGTCCAGAAAGGATCCCTTCTTTCTCTTACATGATGAAGGCAGTTTGTTTTTCCTCATTAATTAAGCATTTAGTGTTGGTATTATTGCTGGGAAAGTACTTGCTTTTTAAAAAAATCCTTGATATCTGATTTTTATGCTCTATTAAAGAGTCACAAAACAATAAACAATCTTCCTGGTCCGACAGCTGTAGTTCCCTACTTCCCTTGGGCCTACTTAATTAAGGTTGGTCAATTTCTTCAACCTCACATTTTCTTTTTACTGTTGTTTCTTTTTATTGACTTTACTCAGTCACAAGCTGTCTTCTCCTGGTATTTAACTGAAATGTATGAATGTGGAGTGTATACATTGTTGTGGTTTGCGGGCTGAAAATGCATTCCTTCAAGAACAATGGTGTCTTTTTTTCTGATCATCAGCATGAAACTTCATGAATAGTGTTTTAAACATGATGCGGGTACATTGATGATATTGAAGAGATAGAGCAAGAGACTCCTGCGCTGCTAGCGGACTCCTAAACTAACAGGGGGGCACTGCTGCAACACCTAAAAACTGCTCCACACAGACAAAAACGCATAAAAACTAGAGGGGGGTGGTGGTTGCGCTGTGATGGGGAGGGGGATGGGAAAAAAGGGGGGGGATCTACACTAAAGTGTATCTGGCAAATAAGCCAAGTGACCTGAAAGTAAAATATATAAAACAAACACAGCACACTAGTGTATAATAAATGACTAAAAAAGTGACTAGTGCATATAGTAAACGATTGGATAAAAAGCACTAAATATTGTAGGTTTAAAGACAAAGTGGTGATGAATCACATAAAATTGAGCAATGCACATGATGAAAAGGGCAATCACACTGATGACATATAATGCATATCCCACTAGGTGCACAAAAGAACTAGTGAGTGAAAAATAGCGAATGGTCTTAAACATAAAATCTGAAACGCTTGACCAGTAAATCAATAAATAATAATAAATGGTGATGGCAAAAGGAATTATAATTCCAAACAAGTCTAGAAACCGTGGATCTCAAAATAAAAATATAATGATGGTGTTGAATATAAACGACAGTCCCACCACCAGGTGTAATAATGCTGGATCACAATTCAAGTAGACATCCAAACAAATTGACAGGTGAAGGGAGGGGGGTGATCTTTGATGGGGGCACCTCAGTGAACACAGGCCCCTTACCTTACAGCTGTAAGGTATACAGCATAAAAGACACTCAGTGGAATATGGAATCCAGAATGGTTGCGGCTGCCGGTATGGCTTGTGAATGCAGTGGTATCACATGCGGAAAAAGCATATAGACAGCATATAGTGTGATACCATATGGCACTGGGGGGATGGACGAGCTGAAGGAGGAGGGGGGGTTGCACTCACTTTGTGGCAGATGAGCGCAAGCCTCAATCCACGAGTGCCGAACTCGTATAGTCCACACTGCTGGCCGTAGACCCCTCTAGCGTCTCATATCTCCTATGGCTCTCCACCCGTCATCCGTCATAAAAATAATGTAGTAACAGGACAAGAAGACCGCATATAGCGTAATCCAGTACAGTAAACACACTTTATTTATGTTAAAAACAGTGGTACACTTACAAAAAGCAGACAGCTGGGGGGTAAAACTCCGCGAGCGCCATGCTCGTAACATCAGCTGTTGTGTGGCAGCGTCCCGTGCTCCTAACGCGTGTCGTCACGTCACGTGACTGAAGTCCCGTGAAGTTCGGCACTCGTGGATTGAGGCTTGCAAAAGGAATAATTCCTTTTGCCATCACCATTTATTATTATTTATTGATTTACTGGTCAAGCGTTTCAGATTTTATGTTTAAGACCATTCGCTATTTTTCACTCACTAGTTCTTTTGTGCACCTAGTGGGATATGCATTATATGTCATCAGTGTGATTGCCCTTTTCATCATGTGCATTGCTCAATTTTATGTGATTCATCACCACTTTGTCTTTAAACCTACAATATTTAGTGCTTTTTATCCAATCGTTTACTATATGCACTAGTCACTTTTTTAGTCATTTATTATACACTAGTGTGCTGTGTTTGTTTTATATATTTTACTTTCAGGTCACTTGGCTTATTTGCCAGATACACTTTAGTGTAGATCCCCCCCCTTTTTTCCCATCCCCCTCCCCATCACAGCGCAACCACCACCCCCCTCTAGTTTTTATACATTGATGATATATCTTTTTTTTCTGGCTGGTTTTGAAGTTATTTGTGCAATCTTGACTGAAAAGGGAGACAGTTGTGACAATGAACCATTAGGTTTGTATTTGTACTGTATGATACTGCAAACCTGCTTCCTCCAATAATTTGTTATGGGCTGCTAGTTTTCATCTCAAATGTGAAGGCATGTAATATTCCTGTGGACAATTCAAGGGCAAGAAGTAACTATGAACTATCTGAAGATTTTCAGAGAAGGTTGAGGATCAATGTTCATGTTTTTTAGATCAAGATTATTAACCAAGAGTTTTGCCATTGGTATATGAAGATGCGTTGTCATGTCCTAGACAAAACACATTTTTTTTCCCTATCAAATGGGAAAGTAGAATGCTGTGGAGATTTGTGTCTATTTCTTATAACAGATTTAAATAAATTAAATCAAATTTTATGGGGAGGGGTCCCAACACTGATTTTACAGGTAGTTCCAAATTGCCAGAAGGACCCTTGTGTTAAAAGTGACACTTTCTCATGAAGTAAAAAAAAAAAGAACAGTCAAAGCTTGTAGTCACTGCTCTATGTGTCAAGATATTTTGCAAGATTAGGAAGGCTGTCTTTGGTGATGTGCAACTTGGTTCCTTTTATGTGGGCAAACCGGTATGTGCATTAAACACATTAATAATTGTGTGTATGATTATGTCATTTTCGGTCTCTGTTTTGGATGTCATGTTTAAACACGACAACTCTTTGGACCATATTAAACTTTGGGCAGTTGAAAAGGTCCTCCAGAACGCCTGAGATGGAAATTTTGGTAAGATATTGTCTATATACAGTCAGGTCCATAAATATTGGGACATCGACGCAATTCTAATCTTTTTGTCTCTATACACCACAATAGATTTGAAATGAAACAAACAAGATGTGCTTTTACTGCAGAATTTCAGCTTTAATTTGAGGGTATTTACATCCAAATCAGGTGAACAGTGTAGGAATTACAACAGTTTGTATATGTGCCTCCCACTTTTTAAGGGACCAAAATTCAAAATCCATAACAAAATGTGGAAAATTGAAGTGCTGTGAATACTTTCCGGATGCACTGCATACACCAATAATGTACACAGGATACAGAATATGTGATGTATACACTCAGTCTGCCAAAAAGAAAGCAAAAAAAGCCAGAGATATACCCACTGAGCTGGAGAAGTTGATCACATTTGCCATCCTCATTGATTCCAGACTCAGAGAAAGATTCTCTTTTAGGGAGCGCTTGCGGACGCCTCCTGTAAGTTTGCCTCTGAGCTTTGCAGTCCCACCCGTGCCTCCCTCACCTCCCATGCCTCCTGATACCGAGTCGGTCAGTGAAGATGAACCCATGCACTTGGGCTTAATGCATCTCTCTGCAGGTGAGAGAACCTTTAGGAGGAGGGAGAGATTGTGCCTTTATTGTGGCCAGGCAGGTCACTTTTTGAAGTCTTGCCCTACTCGTCCAGTGAACGCCCGAACCTTGAGGTCCTGTCATGGACATACCTTAGGTGGCGTTGTTTCATCCCCAGTTATCCAGAAGGATAATCCCCTGGTTTCGGTCACCCTTTCTTGGGCTGAGTTGTCCGTCGAGATACAGGCTCTAATCGACTCTGAGGCTGCAGGCCTGTTCATTGATGCTGCCTTTGTATCGAAGCATTTGATTCCACTGCAGCTGCGTGACACTCCACTTACCATGGAGGCTCTTGACCGGAAACCCCTACAGCCTGCCCATGTGACTCATGAGACGGTTCCATTGTCCATGGCCGTAGGGGCTCTTCACCATGAGATAATCTAATTCCAAGTTATTTCCTCACCTAAGTTTCTGTTGGTTATTGGTTATCCTTGGTTACAGAGGCACAACCCCTCTTTTGATTGGCTCCATGCTGAGGTTCTCTCATGGTCGCCACAATGCAATGAGACATGCTTCCAGAAGGTAGCCAGGGTCCTGTGCACCTTTTCACTCTCCTCCCTGCTGGAGGAGTACCGCGATTTTAGCGGTGTCTTTGACAAAGTTCAAGCCGGTAGTTTGCCTCCACACCGGCCGTATGACCAATTGACCTTAAACCTGGTGCCATAGCCCCACGTGGCCGGGTTTACCCTTTGTCAGTCTTGGAGGATAAGGTCATGGAGGAGTATGTTGCAGACGCACTTTCTCGAGGTTTCATCCGCAAATCCTCGTCCCCGGCTGGTGCTGGTTTCTTCTTCGTGAAGAAGAAGAGTGGTGAACTGAGACCTTGTATTGATTATAGGGGTCCCAATTGTTTCACGATTAAGAATGCCTATCCAATACCGTTAATTACGGAGTTATTTGACCGCCTCAAGGGAGCAACGGTTTTCACGAAGCTTGATTTGAGGGAAGCATACAATCCTGTGAGGATCAAGGACTGCGACAAGTGGAAAACTGCATTTAATACCAGAACAGGTCATTATGAGTACCTCGTAATGCCTTTTGGCCTTTGTAACGCCCCAGCAGTTTTCCAGGAATTCATTAACGATGTCCTCAAAGATTTGTTGCAGTTATGTGTGGTGGTTTATCTCAATGATATCCTCATATTTTCCAAGTCCCTGGAGAGCCACCACACAGATGTCTGTCATGTGCTTCAGAAACTAAGAGAGAATAATCTCTATTGTAAATTGGAGAAGTGCGAGTTCCATAGTGAACAGGTTAAATTCCTGGGTTATGTCATTTCCACTGCTGGTTTTTCGATGGACCCAGAGAAACTTTCAGCAGTCCTACAGTGGCCCCGACCCATGGGTTTATGTCCTTTGCAGAGTTTTCTTGGCTTTTCCAACTATTATCGGAAGTTTATTCGTAACTTCTCATCTCTGGTCAAGCCCCTGACTGATATGATCAGAAAGGACTGTAACCCACAGAGTTGGTCTCCAGAGTCCGTTAAGGCCTTGAAAGTCTCAAGGCTGCCTTTGTTTCTGCTCCTGTGTTGGCTCATCCTGAACCTAGGTTACCTTTTATCCTTGAGGTTGATGCTTATGAGACTGGTGTTGGCGTCCTTCTGTCTCAAGGTCCTACATCTGAGAGCACTTTGCATCCTTGTGGCTATTTCTCCAAGAAATTTTCACCTGCAGAGTGTAATTACGAGATTGGTGACAGAGAGCTGTTGGCGATCATTTTAGCCCTGAAAGAATGGAGGCATCTTCTCGAAAGTACCACTGTGCCAGTTCTCATTCTTACTGACCATAAGAATCTCACATTCTTGTCTGAGGCTAAACGCCTCTCTCCCAGAAGGGTGCGATGGGCTCTTTTCTTGTCAAGTTTCAATTACTTTGTCTCATTCTTACCCGGTACTAAGAATGTAAGGGCTGATGCCTTGTCACAACAATTTTCCTCCACTTCCAAGTTGGAGTCAGTTCCGGTTCCTGTGATTCCTCCTGATCGTATTCTGGCTACGGTTTGCACCCGTCTCACTTCTCCTTTGCATGACAAAATTCTTGATGCTCAGGTCCATGCTCCTCCTGAGAAACCTTGTGATCGCTGCTATGTCTCAGAGAGTCTCCGTACTGCCGTGCTCCAGACTTACCATTCTCCCAAGGCTGCTGGACACCCTGGGAAGAATCAACTCTTTTGGGCCATTTCCCAACAATTCTGGTGGCTTAGTCTACGTGCTGATGTAACCACCTTCGTAGGTGCCTCTTCCGTGTGTGCTCAGAGTAAGACTCCACGACACCTTCCAGTGGGCCTGCTACAACCCATACCCAATGGAGAGAAGCCTTGGACCCACCTGTCTATGGATTTCATTGTGGAGTTACCCAACTCCCAGGGCAACACAGTTATCCTTATGGTGGTTGACCGGTTCTCAAAGATGTGTCATTGTATTCCACTAAAGAAGTTGCCCACTTCTAAGGAACTGGCTTCCATTTTTTCTCGGGGGATCTTTCGCTTACATGGGCTACCCAAGGTGATTGTCTCGGACAGGGGTAGTCAGTTTGTGTCCTGGTTCTGGCGAGCCTTTTGTGCACTGTTGGGAGTTCAGCTTTGATTTCTCTTCTGCGTATCACCCGCAGTCTAATGGTGCCACAGAACAAGCCAATCAGTTCTTGGAGCAATTCCTATGTTGCTATATTTCTGACCATCATAACAACTGGTCAGACCTATTACCGTAGGCAGAGTTTGCTCACAACAGTGCCTTGAATACCTGCCTGCCTGCGCCTTCCTACCAGGTTGGGGACAGGGCCTGGCTGTCATCTTGCAACCTCTGACTTAGTGTTCCCTCACTGAAGTTCGCACCTCGGTTTATTGGACTAACCCAGTGGCTTACGCATTAGACCTTCCTTCTAATATGTGTATTTCAATTGTATTTCATGTCTCCTTATTAAAACCTTTGGTCTGCAACCGCTTTACCACCTTGATGCCACGTCCTCACCCTGTACAGGTTGAGAACCATGAGGAGTATGATGTACAGTTGATTGTTGACTCCTGTAGGTTCCGTGGGCGCATACAATACCTGGTGCATTGGAAGGGGTACAGTCCAGAGGTCTCATCCTCGGATGTACATGCCCCTGTCCTCCTCCGTGATTTCCAAACATAACAAAATGTGGAAAAAGTGAAGCGCTCTGAATACTTTCTGGATGCCCTGTATATTATATTTTGTTTTGGTCTGTTTTTGATCATTCTTTGATCATTGTTTTTGATCATTCACTAATACAGTGTATTTATAGAATTAGCATGGTAGAGGTAAATGGTAACAGCTCCTTTGGCTCCTCTTGAACTACAATTGGTGTCTGGATGTCTATGTTGTAGCATTTTGGTCAGACTTGCAAACAATTATCTACTGAGACAAAATATCAAGAAGACTGTGGTTTGTGGATTTAAAGATCTACATCTTCACACTTAAAGGGGTTGTAAACCCTCATTTTAAAAATAAAAATTATAATCCTCTTCTTCTGGGGTGCCCCGCCGACGCTCCAGGCCTCTCCTCTTTATCTGGTGCCACCACAGAAAGCCACTTTCCCTGGGGGTACCCATGCGGGCTCGTTCCTGAGTCCCGCTGCTACATCCATTGACAGAGACAGCGGGACTTGGCCCTGCCCCCTGCGTTCTGGATTTGATTGGCAGCAGTGGGAGCCAATGGCTCTCGCTGCTATCAATCTGTCCAATGGGGAGAGAGACAGCAGCTGGAGCGGCTGCACTCAAGCACATCACTGAATCAGATCGGGCTCAGGTAAGAAAAGGGGGGTCTGGGGGGAGCTGCAGCACAGAAGGTTTTTCCCCATAATGCATAGAATGCATTAAGGTGAAAACCTTTGAGACTTTACATCCACTTTAAGTGAAAGACTTTCTAGGAAGTGTACTTTAAACCATATCTAAACACTGAAAATTGAATATATTGTGCCTTACTAGTCCTTAGATGAGGTGGCTTCCCTAGTTTTCTTCTTTCATGCCTTTTACCCCTATTTTGATCTGCGTGACAGATGAACAGTTTGTCATTGCAGTGTTTTGCAACCTTATTTAAGTCAAGGCACCCTTTAAAAGTTATGGACAATATCAAGGCAGCCCATTTAAAAATGTGAAAAATTTAACTAATAGGTTTACATAATGCAGCAGCATCTACACATTGTAGGGCACCCAACATTGGAGATGATTTATTCTTACAAATCAGATATACTTTTGTACTGACCAGTGTTTCAACGTTGTTCTTCTCCAGCTAACGTCACCCCAGTGCTGAAGGGGAGGGAAAAACAAGATGCCATGCAGGAGCCAATGTCCTCCTTATCAACCAATGGCATCAGATGTTAGGATGCCAGCATCTGGCCCGCACAGTGCCCATGGTTGTAATTCTGCACATCAAAAGCCCATGGCTTTGTGTAACAAAAAAGGAGCCTTCATCCACCTGTCTGGCCTGTTGACAATATTTGGCCAATTGGGGCAATTTCTGAAATTTTAAAAGGCAGCCCTGAAGAATCCAGAAGACACCCTAGTTAAAAAAGGCTGTGTCATTGTAAAAAGGTGCAGATAGTCCCTGTTTCAGCAGTAAAGGGTTCATGAACAGATGTGTAACTGATTGTCTGGTGTGTGGTGCTCACAAAAGAGAGGCTTCTCTAGTCAGTCTTTGCTCATATGTGCTGAAAGTGCAGTTAGAAGCCTGACACATGGGGGTCACATGTTGCCAAGCCAAACTAATGTCTGGGAGAGTTGAGGATTGTGGAGGGACAAATGTCCTCCTTGTCTGAACAGACAGGGTGTCTAAGCCAAGCAAGTGGCAGTCTGTAAGTGAACAGACAACTGATTCCGTTTAGTGACTGAAAGAACCAACTTGGCAGAGAATAGATAGAACTAAAGAGGAATAGACAGAGCTATACAACAAAATAGCTGAAATACATTTGTGCTTGTTGCTATGCTACACAACCCCTGGATGGGCAGAACACTGTACTTTTGAGGTATGGATAAATAAAAGTAAAAAAAATTCCTAAAATGGACTTTGCTGAGTGGACGGAGTCCTTGGAAAGACCAATATTTCAAGCTAAACTTCAAAACAAGTAATCTTGCGAATAACACACTTCCTGTCTCTGGAGGGCTATGCTCATTTATCCACTGTTTCCCTGGAGGTTGGCCATAGTTGCCACCAAAGCTGGACCTCAAGCAGTCTACCTTCATTTCCATAACATAGGGGATGGGAAGACAAGTAGTTTACAGAAGGAAGATAACATTCCACTTCAGTTCACAAGAATAGACAAGGACACTGCATTTTTGGCAACATCAACAAGTATTTTCTGTACTTGCTTCAAAATTTTCTAGCCTGAAAATAAGAATACAAATGCACTCATCACATTTAGGTGCTGCCAAACCAATAGATTTCATTTTTGTTCTTGGGTTTATTTATCCTTTACCCTAACTATTATTATCAAGTTAAAATATATGTCTTATAAGGAACAGCTGTGTTATTCTGGATTTTATATTTTTATTTAAAGCGTAACTCCACTTTTGTTGAGAAAAAACATTCCCCTCTAGATGATATATGTACTATGTACATTGCAATGATTATAACAACCTTTGTTGCAGATTCCCACCTTTTGTTATTCTGAGGAAATCCCTGTGTGTTTGTCTGTGCCTCTGGGCTGAGTGGGTCTAATGGGAGTGATTTCATAATTATCAATCAGCTGTGGCAGCTGCAGGGCATTAATGAGGAAATTGCTGGGCATGCATCCATTTAGATGTGTTCCTATTGGAAGTATCGCACCAAAAATGACATTTTTGTTGCAGGGGATGCCTGAAATATGACTTGTATCTTAGGCAGACTTCTGTGAAAATTGGTGAGCCAATCACACAAGCAGGAAAATATGTTTCTGGGGAGAGGTCAGGACACATTCTGTGTACAGGATGGGGTCATTTTGTGGGTAATTCCACTGTCCTGGTGCTCCGGGGCCTTCACAAATGTAATAGGTCGTTAGGAAATTAGAGGTGTATTTTATGCTCCTAGAACCCGTGATGGTGCGCCCTGCATGTTGGACCTCTCTGTGTGGACAGGTTGTGAAAAGTCACACACATGTGGTATCGCCATACACAGGAATAGTAGAATGTATTTTGAGGTGTAATTGGAAGTATGCATATGCTGTGTGTGAGAAATATCTTGTAATTATGACAATTTTGTGGGAAAAAAAATTAATTTTCCCAAGAATTGTGGGAAAAAATTACAACTTCAAAATACTCACCATGCCTCTTACTAAATACCTTTGACTGTGCACTTTTTAAAAATGGGTCATTTGGGGGGTATTTGTATTTTCCTGACATTTCAGGGCCTCAAGAAATGAGATAGGCCGTCAGTGCATCAGGTGCGATCAACTTTCAATGATTTGCACCATAGCTTGTAGACTCTATAACTTTCACAGAGACTAAATAATAGCCACTAATTTGGGTTATTTTTACCAAAGAGATGTAGCAGTATAAATTTTGGCCCAAATTCATGAACAAAAATGACTTATTTGGAAAAAATTTTATCATAGAAACTAAAAAAAAAAAGTGTTATTTTTTCCAAATTTTTGCACTTTTTTCATTTATGTCGCAAAAAAATAAAAAACCCAGTGGTGATTAAATACCACCAAAAGAAAGCTCTATTTGTATGAAAAAAATGATAAAAATTTTTTTTGTTTGGGTGCAGTGTTGCATGACTGAGTAATTGGCATTCAAAGTGTGAGAGTGCTGAAAGCTAAAACTTGGTCTGGGCAGGAAGGGTGTATAAATGTCCTGTATTGACGTGGTTAAGGGGGTAGTAAACCCCAAACCAAAAATGTAATATATTGCCAATCCTTAGATGTGGTGGCTGCATTAGTGTTCTTTTTTAGGCTTTTCCCTCTCTTTTCACCTGGTGATCTGGCCAGTAACACACTTGCTGTATTATAATGTCCCCACTCTAGATGAAGAAACACAGGGACAAGGCAGACAGCAGCATTGTTAATCTGGGGGAGGGGAGTGTTAGATGGATTAACAGATTTAAATACACTAACAAATTGAAGCCAAGTTCCAGCTCACATTACACACACGCAGTTACAGCAACAGTTTTTTTTTTCTTTTGGGGTAAAGGCTTTACATGAATAGATAAAAAATGATAATTGTAAGCACCCCCATCTGATAAGTGGTTTGTCTCAGCCCTCTAACTGCTACATTTTGCAGGACAGTTTGTCTCGCTGAAAAACAACAGACTTACTGGCTAGATCACCAGGTGAAAAAAAGAAAGAAAACAAATTGGTAAACTGCAATTTAATAAATGTTTGCTTTTGGGTTTAATACCACTTTAATTAATCTGGACAAAGTTTATTCATAAACTTGATTGTTTTATGACTTCCTGAGCAATTATTTTCTTTGGGTAGGGTATGCTTTTAAATAAGAAATGATGATTATGACCTTGTGCTTCCTATGAAATGGAATGGATTTTATTTCTTATAGATTAAATTACTCACAGATATAAGACAAATCCGAGGAGATTGTATATAGGTCATACTGTACAGGACTGCGTTTAATATTTAGATAACAACCCAAGATTGTATTGCGTTTATAAGTGTTTTGCTTATTATGTTTGTGTAATCTGTGTTGAATTTTAAGAACATGTATATGAATGATTTATTTTAATTTTATTTTTGATTTGAGGTATTCTTAATTATAATGTGTGACATTTCACAAATTCAGTGAGAAAATTGTTTATAATCCAAGTCGGGATTGTTTACGACAAAGGTCCCTAACCTTTGTAATCTCAGTATAGCTTTAAGCGGCAAAGTAGGACAGAGTAATGGTAAAATATAAGAGAGACTCTGGCCGTACTTAAAAAAACAAACAATACAAAACCATGGAACTGCAATATATTCTCCTAAGATTGCTTTGTCGAGGGGGCCAAGTTAATGTCGA
This sequence comes from Lithobates clamitans, assembly GCA_037952925.1. Classification (NCBI taxonomy): domain Eukaryota; kingdom Metazoa; phylum Chordata; class Amphibia; order Anura; family Ranidae; genus Lithobates; species Lithobates clamitans. The sequence continues at coordinate 4,720,696 of JBBGZY010001526.1, forward strand.
TGGTTCCAGAACAATAGCATTTGCTGCCTTGTACCAGCTCACATAATTTTGTTAGTTTATAAAACAGTGGCACATTCTACAGCACTTTATGGAATATATGTGCTTCTCTGAGGTATGTGGACTACCTCACGAGTACTGCCAAGCTGTCATTATAAGACACGGCTGTAGAAGGTTGCTTACAGGTAGGTAATTTTTTCCAGCCCTGTCAGGGTTAGGGCTTTTTCCCACGAAGAACACACAATAACTTTGACCAATGGTTCTCCAAATGTGGTTACAGTGTAGTCACAAGGAGTCCAAAGAAAATATTATCACTACTCTTTTTGTAATGCATATCCATTTTCATTGCATAGGTTTTGGAGAGGTTCCTAATAGTTTATCTTGACCCTATCGACTCCCAGGTTGACATACTAGTCAAGTCTACTTATGACATTAAAGGACCATTAGGTAGCATTAGATACCAGGACAGATGGCCCCACTCTTAAAGGAAAATTTGACTTTTGGATACAATTTCAGCTGCCTTATTTTCTGATTGCATTGACATGCAGTTACATTGATTTATTGTTTGCTAAATTTGCAATTCCCAGTTTTGTGAAAGGTATTCAGGCGGGGAAACAGGCATAATAGACTTTGTCTGAAGTGCTTTTTGGTACTTTGGGACAATTTACATCAGTCTCTAGCTACAGAGGAGCATTCAGTCTAATGCAACTATCACAAACACATCAGGGTCAGCTTGAGTGGGAACCGGTTAGTTTTTGGGGGCTACAGGAAAAAATTCTCATATGCACAGGGAGAACCAGTGTCCTTGGTGGAAATTGACTGTGACACCTTATTTTACAGGCATTCTGGAAGTTCTGGATCACTTCAATGAAACCAAATATTGGCCCACATGACAAACTTTGAGAAGCTCCTCTCTTTATACCAGCTGTTAAACAATATCTGATGCCTGAGGCATGGTTACGTAAACAGTTCTTTTTGCATTTTAGGTATCTCCAAACAGGAACTGGCAAGAGCACTGAAAAAAAAAAAAGGAATCAAAGGCACAGACAGAGCCAGTGATGTTTACACAAAGCAATAAACCAAATACTATAGGTACACAGGTCTTGCCAAGTTGGGATTGCCGTAAACTAATTGGCAGACTGAATTATATACTTTGGCACTGGCAGATAATTGAAAGGTTGTTTTATTAGTGAGGTAAAGTTAAGGTTGCTTGCTGCAATAGACATACCTATGTTAATCAAGTCTAATTTTGTAATGTAGGTCATGCAAGGATATGCTGGAAGAACAAGCTTTGGGACAGTAGCTGGGAGAGTAATTTGCTGGCTGATTAATGCTCATACTCTGTGCTAATATACAAAAGTGCCTGATTGGCTTTGGCTTACATATGTATTCATAATCAACCTGTGATTTTTCTTGTGGGGCAAAGCAACAGGTTCACTTTAATGGCAGACCCACCAGCAACATATACTCACTTTTTTTGCTCCCCAACTGCTTCATTCAACTAATGATGGAGAATAAAAACACCCCATATGGGAAACACGTGACTCATTTCTCTTCCTTTTAGGAGACTGTGCTGGTCGTATGGCTATTCAGAGACCCAAAGCTGTTCCATGGGGATAAAGAGACAATCCTCAGCCTTTTAAAAGTTTGAGAATTGGAGCTTATATTTTTCTGAAGCGGAGCACTCCTCTACTCACCATGCTAAGAGGCAGGTACTGGTTCTTTTAACTCCTTTCCCTACAATCCCTGGGTTCTCATAATCTTCTAGCGTCCTAGACGTACCCAGGAGATATATGTTTCCCTGTCACCTGCCCTTAAATGCTTGGAGACACTACCCTTGATGAAGCTGAGGTGACTGGGCATGTAATTTGCAATAAGGTGTATTGTTCTCCACTGTCAGTCCTAGTGTAAAGGCAGCATGGGCAGGAGCCCAATAGCACACAGCTAAGGAAGGCCTCAGTCACAGAAGAAAGCAGTTCTTCAATTGCTACCAGAGAGTACTGCGCTTTAAGTGACGTGGCTTGCATCTCCGGTCACTCGCCCGTGGTACCAACACCTTGAGACTCCTTCAGCCACTCGCCTTTGTTGCCAGTGCTTAGATTCCTTCAGCTTGTTCACCTGTACTACCAGACCTGGCCTGCACTTTACTGTGAGGGATACTGTCTAACTGTCCAATAATTGTAATGTGGGTTATGCGAGGATATGCTGGAATAACCAGCTTTGGGACAGTAGCTGGGAGAGTAATTTGCTGGCTCATTAATGCTCATACTCTGTACTAATGTACAAAAGTGCCTGATTGGCTTTCATCTGCATTTATAATCAACCTGTGTTTTTTTTCTTGTGGGGCAAAGCAACAGGTTCACTTTAATGGCAGACCCACCGGCAACATATACTCACTTTTTTTTGCTCCCCAACTGCTTCATTCAACTACTGATGGAGAATAAAAACACCCTGTATGGGAAACACGTGACTCATTTCCCTTCCTTTCAGGAGACTGTGCTGGTCGTATGTAGTTGGCTATTCAGATACCCAAGGCTGTTCCATGGGGATAAAGAGACAATCCTCAGCCTTTTAAAAGTTTGAGAATCGGAGCTTACATTTTTCTGAAGCGGAGCACTCCTCTACTCACCACGCTAAAAGGCAGGTACTGGTTCTTTTAACTCCTCTCCCTACAATCCCTGGGTTCTCACAATCTTCTAGCGTCCTAGACGTACCCAGGAGATATATGTTTCCCTGTCACCTGCCCTTAAATGCTTAGAGACACTACCCTTGTAGTGGGGTGTTTCTGCAGCAAAAATACAATTGGTTAGAAAAGTAGTTAAAAAGAATTCTTTATTGAAAAATGGCAACGTAACATGGACACAAGGGCGTTTAAAATATGAGCTCTGGGCGGGGAATGTAACACCATTTAAATTTCTACAAGAATATGCGAACATATAATATTACACAATATTATATCAAAATATCTGGTATGCAAATTACCAATGCGTTTCGACCTGCTTGGTCAAAGTCGTCCTCAGGGGATTGATTTGCGGCCAAAAAATATATATATATTGTTTACATTTGTTAACATGATTTTATAGAGTATACAAAAAAACAGTTTTCCTTGTATTATCAAGAAAGAGTAGAATTTTCATGGGATATAGTTACCAATGAAGGGTGTAGATAAACAAACAATCTCCTGACCAGAGTTCCTCTAAAATCGATCAGATAATCCCGTGTGTTCGTACCATGCGTTTTCCAAGGGAGGGCACCTCCGCCCCTGATGTGACATATAAAAAAAAGGATGAAACGATAACGAGGAGATGAAGAGCTGAGGCATATGGCTATGTGAAAAAAATGAAGAAAAAGAATGTGTTGATAGTGAGTGTGCAGGTGTGGTTGAATGAATGCAAATTGTGTTGGGTGTGGATACGTGAGTAAAATGGTGTTGAGAAAATAATGAAACACAAACCAAAACACCAACAAAATGTGAAGAAATGGAAGACAACGTGATGGGGCTATGTGTCAATAAAAAATGATTAATACTGGATAATGGTGTGATGTGATAGTGTAAGTGAGGAAATAAAAAATGTGATGGAAGTTGTTTGTTATGGTAAATCCTGTTTTGTGTACCTAATGTGCTGAAAAATATGTGGCTATCATTCCAAAAGTCAATAAGCTTAATTGTACCTTAATGATGAGGATGGTATCGACCAATATTGAAGGTGTATTGGTTAGTACCAAATCGAGATTAACGGAGACCTTTTGCGGCCCTGTGATTATCCGGCTGGTATTGAAAATATCTATTAAAAAAGTTTAAATGCGGGGGCGTGGCTAGCCGGCGCCGAAGATGGCTGCTTGATTTTACAGCTCCTCAGTGAGGGAGAGAACCGGAGCGTCCAGCGCCTGTCAGAGTCAGCGGATCGGAGCCATCTCTACCCCACAGCTCCAGAACGACCGGAGCCATGATGTCCCGCAAACGGATGGGCGATCATCAGCCCAAAAAGCTCACAACATTCATGTTCCCTCCGGACTCCCAGGTCAGTGATCCGCAAGATGGCGGCGGCCACCTCACGCCGCGGGAGGCCTACACAGACCTCCCGGATGATAATCAGGGAGAAATGGAGGCATTGGCACTTCCCCTGTCCCCCACACAAGCCACAGAGTCTGATCCCCTCACTAACAGCCCAGCCAAAGCCAGGATGCGGATGGATGCACCGCTTCCACAGCAGCCCCAGGCAGTATCTACTATACAGGCCTTCAATCCATTCCAATCCAACCAGGCCCTGCACAGCTCCATGGCCTCTTTCCCCACCTCAGGGCAACCAGTCATGGACACTACATTAAAGGACATGCTCATGTCCCTGCAAACATCCTTAATGACAGATCTCTCCTCTCTGTTTCAAAAAATCAATACTGATATGTGTGCGATCGACCAGAGGGTCACTACTATAGAAAAGGGCATGACAGAATGCACAACGACTGTGAATGACCTGATCGATACATATGCAGAAGTGAGAGATGAGCAGGAATGGGTTAGGGCCAAGCTGGCCGATTTGGAGGACCGCTCCAGACGCAACAATGTGAAACTGAGGGGGGTCCCTGAGAGCGTACCGCCAACAGACCTTCCAAAGTATGCCAGGGACCTGCTACACACCATTCTACCAGACGCCTCACCTAGAGACATTATCGTTGATAGGATACATAGAATAGCAAAGCCCTCACACTTGGCGGCTACAGTACCAAGAGATGTACTCATGCGGGTACACTTCTTTCACGTGAAAGAGAAGCTGCTGTATGAGGCCAGGAATAAAGCCCAGCTACCCCGCCCGTATAATGAAATTCAAATATTCCCGGACCTCTCCAAGTACACCCTCCAGCTCAGGAGAAATCTGAACCCCATTACAAAAGGGCTCTCCAATCACAAAATCGTATACAAATGGAGATATCCTGCCACCCTCCTCATAGCAAAAAATGGCACTACCCACATTGTCAATAACCTACAAAAAGGGTTGAAGTTACTACATGAATGGGGCATCATCCTAGACCCTCCGGCTAACCCTACGCCACCTCTACCGCAACGCAAATCACCACAACCTCGCCGCCACCAAGGAACCAAAGGGTACCAATCCCGGAATATTACCTGAACTTGATAGGCAGAAATCAACAATGATTACTCTCCCTCACTGCTCACTGTTTACTGTTGAACACTAAGTTCTTGCTAATTACTAACTTTTTCCCCCAACAGCGGTTTAGCTGATTTCAGCTTGCTTATAGGTTTACCTACGCCGCTTCTATATACCTATATTGCCCGACTCACAAGTACAGGAAAGTTATAAGTGATACACTTGTGTTCCTACTGTTTTCTTTTTTTGTTGTGGGTGTTACTGCAGTTCCTCTGAAGTGTTATCCTCTCCTCGGTTCCTGCTCTGAACTCCTATCTTCAGCACCACCCTCACAGCGTGGACATCACATCTTTGGGCAAGTAACTCCTCTACACAACTCAACGGCAGCTAAGGTACTGTAAGTGTTTTCCATATAATCTCACATTTTACCATTCACTGCCGTCTAGACATGCCGCTTAACATTTTATCACTGAATGCAAAAGGACTCAATCACCCGGCCAAAAGACACTCCCTATGGCGCACTGCGGAAAAACTCCAATGTGACATTATATGTCTCCAAGAGACCCATTTACTGTTCCAATCGACATCCCTCTGCTCCAACAGGACGTTCCCTAACATATACCACTCTACTTTCACGTCAAAGAAAAGAGGAGTCCTCATTGCTATCAAACACAATGTAGACTTCCGACTAACACAAGAAATCTCTGACCCTCAAGGAAGATTCGTAATTCTACTCTGCATCATCAATAATATCAAATATACCCTTTTGAATATGTATGCCCCTAACACCCAACAGATGTCCTTTATAAGGAAGATCGTGCGCAAAGCAAGAGAAAAAAAACATGGTCACCTACTTCTCTGCGGGGACTTTAATCTAGTGATTGATATACATATGGATACTACTTCTGCAGCAAAAAGGAGAGACTCCCCCCTGAAGCAATTCCTCACATCACAAGACCTATTTGATGTCTGGAGATGCCATCACGGATCGGAAAGAGATTACACCTACTTCTCTTCACACCATAAATCCTACTCCAGGATTGATATGTTTATTGTAGACAAATGGCTGTTACAAAAAATCAGGGCTTCCGAAATCCACACCATGACGTGGTCGGACCACGCTCCAGTTACGATCTCCATTTCTGACACTGCCCACCAGAGGAATACCTTTCTCTGGCGCGCTAACAACTATGTATTGCAACACCCAAACTACTCTCAGGAAATATCAGAACGTCTCAAAGAATACTTTGAGCTTAACAACGGATCGGTGGGGGATCCCGCCATGGTGTGGAATGCACATAAGGCTGTTATTAGAGGTACTATAATGAAGTTAAGCCATCTATGTAAAAAAAAGAGGACGCAGCGTGTTGACGATCTGACTTCTCAAATTGCCCAACTTGAATCTCTACACAAATCTGACCCACGCCCACAAACATCGGCCAAATTGTTGACATTAAGACAGGAATTGAGGTCCCTTCTCCTCCACTCCTTTGAACAAATACAGAGGAAAATTAGAGCTACACATTATGCTACTTCCAACAAAGCAGGGAAAGTATTAGCACAACGCTTGAAAGGTAGAAGGACCAAAACCAAGATACCCCACATGACCCACCCACATACTAAGCAGATGTTGTCTAACCCGCAAGCCATAGCCGATGCGTTTAGTACCTATTATAGTGATCTTTATAATATCGGTAGAGACCCCTCCACACCACAACCCTCCCATGATGAGATTGATGCATTTCTACAACACATTACACTTCCCAAATTGTCAGATGCGCAACTTGACGTTCTAAATGAACCCTTCACTGATAAAGAAATCCTGGCCACCATAAATTCACTTCCTCCAAGTAAAGCCCCTGGACCAGACGGCCTAACAGGGGAATACTACCAGAAATACTCCGACCAACTACTCCCATACTTAACTCAATTCTGCAACAACGCTGCCTCCTCTTCTAAACTCCCTACAGAATCGTTGAATGCTATTATTGTAACACTCCCGAAACCAGGGAAGGAGCCCACTTCCCCCCAAAACTTCCGCCCCATATCACTTTTAAATTTGGATGTGAAAATATATGCAAAAACTATCGCCAGACGCCTTCTAGACATAATGCCGGCACTCATACATTTGGATCAGTCAGGCTTCACTAAAGGAAGACAGGCCCCTGACGCCACGAGACGCATGATCAACTTAATATATCATGCTGAGTCCAGCGGAACGCCTTCTCTGCTACTCTCTTTGGACGCAGAGAAGGCGTTCGACAGGGTTCACTGGTCATATCTACAAAAAGTACTTACCAAGTTTGGTTTCAAAAACCATATCTATAGGGCCATTATGGCACTCTATACCAATCCATCCGCACAAGTCTATTCCGCGGACATGCTGTCCCGGGCGTTCAACATAACCAATGGTACACGCCAGGGATGCCCCCTGTCACCACTAATCTTCAACTTATTAATGGAGCCCCTGGCGGAACATGTCCGTTCAAACCCTTTAATCTCGGGACTAACAATTGGAAAGACCTCACATAAAATTAGTCTTTTTGCGGACGATGTCATACTAACCCTGTCCAATCCGACAACCTCTTTAGCTGAAGCGTACAAACTACTAGAATGGTTTGGTAGGGTCTCTTATTATAAACTCAATGCATCCAAATCCCGTATTCTAGATATCAAACTTGACGCCACAACGAAAATACTGCTACAGACGCAATATCCGTTCTGGCCGGATAGGAGCATCCCCTATTTAGGGATACACCTTACTAGGACTGTCAAACACCTATTCTCAGACAACCACAAACGTCTCCTCGCCAAACTGCAACTAGACACCCAATCCATAACCAAACAAGAACTATCTTGGTCCGGGAGACTTGCAGCTTTTAAAATGCTCTACCTGCCACAAATCCTCTATCTATTTAGAACAATCCCTATTCCCGTTCCTAAATACTTTTTCAAATCTCTCCAAATTTTATTCAATAAATGCATATGGAACGGATCTAAACCCAGATGTGCGCACTCTAAGCTTCTGAAACACAAATTAGCGGGGGGATCAGGAACAATAGATTTTGAGGACTACTACACTGCCTCACTCCTAGACCAACTTAATGAATGGTTCCGCCCAGATCCCTCCAAACTATGGAGCAAAATAGAAAATCTGTCGTTGGTACGACCAAATCTGAAAGAATGGCTGATGAGCATTCCCCTGGGCATTAAAATTCCTTCAGCATTACCCCCCACCATGATGGCCTCAGCTAAAGCCTGGAAGGCTTTGATCCATGACAATGCTACACGCTCCACCAACCCGGGGATACCAATCCCCATACAATCTCTCCGACATCTTTCACCAGATCTACCTCTGCTTAGATGGTCCCAACTTGGCATAGTGCACATTCAGGATCTCTGAGATGGTATCTCACTCCATCAAAACTGGCGTCGTTCACTTCAACATTTAAAGACAAATGTTGGAGATGCAACTCGGACAAAGGGAATATCTTCCACATAATGTGGGCATGCAATTGCCTCACGAAATTTTGGGACACTACATTTCGCATCATATCGGATATTTCCAACCAACACATACCCCCTACGCCTGACCTAGCAATTTTAAACCTGAACATAGATCAGATACCCCAACAGAACAGACATGTGGCCACGCATATACTATTGGCCGCTAGATTGAGCATAACTAGATTATGGAAAAGTACTACAGTTCCAAACATAGAACAAACCTTAGACTTGGTAAATGTACACTACAGCTACGAAACGATAATGGCATCCAGTGGTGATTACTTGCACAAACACAAGGCCCAGTGGTCTTCATGGGAACACTGGGGAGTGGCTGAAAAATTTCTTCTTTAACAAACATGTAACTAAGTGATCCAGTCATGATATGGTAACACACTAGAAATGCGATGTATATTTATTGTTGGAGTAGAGGTTATACATATCTCTATACATTATAACCACAATATTGTCTCCAGGCAACAAAAGAGATCCCATTTGGGGTTCCTGGGGACAATATTAACGTACTCTACCTATATTCAAACCCACACTTATTGATTGAATCTCGCTATAAACTTTCCTGTTAAACATTTTACTTATAAGAAGTTCTGTTTAATAATAAAATGCAACTACTAAACATGTACAATGTACACATTGTATGTATATACACCTGATTTAACTCAATAAAAATCTATTGATGAAAAAAAAAAAAAAAAAAGTTTAAATGCATATATCAGTCAAAATTAATTGAATAGATATTGCTGCCCGATTTTAAACAGGCAGGTAGAGAAGTATGTAAGTGCACAAGCTCAACCAGCCAAACCATATGATGTGCTTAGACTAACCTGTGTCAAAATGTTTGATGTATCATGTTTGTGTGCAATCCTCCTCATCCAAACGCTAGGGATCAGTGAAAGATCCTCAGACGTTTTTGTTTTTTTTATATTAGTGTGGATGAGTGGCAGATTAGGTGCAATGAGCCACAGGTACTGGATGACCACCCCCTCCTGCTAGGTGCTTCTGCCGCACCGGCGGCACGTGTGGCTCCCTCGGCGTGCTGGAAGGTCAAAGACCCCAGCCGCCGACGTCACTTCTGCCGCAACAGCGGAATGCGATGATGTCATGGGCACACACAAAGCGTTGCGTGCACGTGTGGCATTCAGACGTCCTGAAGTGATCTGGGACACCGCCGGCAGATAAACGGCTCCCTCTGGCGGACAGAAAAGAATCTGACACAGAGGCCTGGTTACGTAAACAGTTCTTTTTGCATTCTAGGTATCTCCAGACAGGAACTGGCAAGAGCACTGGAAAAAAAATAATAAATAAAAAAGGAATCAAAGGCACAGTGATGTTTGCACAAAGCAATAAACCAAGGTACACAGGTTTTGCCAAGTTGGGATTGCTGTAAACTAATTGACAGACTGAATAATATACTTTGGCACTGGCAGATAATTGAAAGGTTGTTTTATTAGTGAGGTAAGTTAAGGTTGCTTGCTGCAATAGACATACCTATGTTAATCAAGTCTAATTTTGTAATGTAGGTCATGCGAGGATATGCTGGAAGAACAAGCTTTGGGACAGTAGCTGGGAGAGTAATTTGCTGGCTGATTAATGCTCATACTCTGTGCTAATATACAAAAGTGCCTGATTGGCTTTGGCTTACATATGTATTCATAATCAACCTGTGTTTTTTTTTCTTGTGGGGCAAAGCAACAGGTTCACTTTAATGGCAGACCCACCAGCAACATATACTCACCTTTTTTTGCTCCCCAACTGCTTCATTCAACTACTGATGGAGAATAAAAACACCCCATATGGGAAACACGTGACTCATTTCTCTTCCTTTTAGGAGACTGTGCTGGTCGTATGGCTATTCAGAGACCCAAAGCTGTTCCATGGGGATAAAGAGACAATCCTCAGCCTTTTAAAAGTTTGAGAATTTGGGCTTATATTTTTCTTAAGCTGAGCACTCCTCTACTCACCACGCTAAGAGGCAGGTACTGGTTCTTTTAACTCCTTTCCCTACAATCCCTGGGTTCTCATAATCTTCTAGCGTCCTAGACGTACCCAGGAGATATATGTTTCCCTGTCATCTGCCCTTAAATGCTTGGAGACACTACCCTTGATGAAGCTGAGGTGGCTGGGCATGTAGTTTGCAACAAGGTGTATTGTTCTCCACTGTCAGTCCTAGTGTAAAGGCAGCATGGGCAGGAGCCCAATAGCACACAGCTAAGGAAGGCCTCAGCCACAGAAGAAAGCAGGCCTGCATCTCCGGTCACTCGCCCGTGGTACCAACACCTTGAGACTCCTTCAGCCACTCTACTTTGTTGCCAGTGCTTAGATTCCTTCAGCTTGTTCACCTGTACTACCAGACCTGGCCTGCACTTTACTGTGAGGGATACTGTCTGTGAAGATAAGTGCAAGAAGCTGTTTGTGTACTGTACTGTTTTACTGTTTACTAGATTTTTCTTTAGTCTGTTACTACAGAGCTTTAAGTTGACCATACACTATACAATCTGATTATACAATCTCTTTTAGACCTACCATCAACTATGTAGTTCAAGAGCCTGTCTGATTTGGGCCTCTTTCACACAGACGTAATCCATGCAGTCACATTTTTTCAAAGAAAAAACAGTTTACGTCAGTCTACATCCATTTTTTTTTAGCCGTTGCAGAGACTAATCAGAGGTGACAAAAGTATAAACAAAAAATGTTTCTTGTCTAAAAAAGAACATAAACAGAACGGATGTGAAGGGATGGCATCTGTTTACATCTGTTCCAATGGATCTGAGCTTCGGCTGTTCCATTAAAAAAACTGGACCTGAACAGACATGGATGTAGGGTGATGTAAACAGATAATCATTCGCTTACATCCACCCACCCATAGACATACAGTGGGGACGGAAAGTATTCAGACCCCCTTAAATTTTTCACTCTTTGTTATATTGCAGTCATTTGCTAAAATCATTTAAGTTCATTTTTTTCCTCATTAATGTACACACAGCACCCCATATTGACAGAAAAACACAGAATTGTTGACATTTTTGCAGATTTATTTAAAAAGAAAAACTGAAATATCACATGGTCCAAAGTATTCAGACCTTTTGCTGTGACACTCATATATTTAACTCAGGTGCTGTTCATTTCTTCTGATCATCCTTGAGATGGTTCTAAACCTTCATTTGAGTCCAGCTGTGTTTGATTGGACTTGATTAGGAAAGCCACACACCTGTCTATATAAGACCTTACAGCTCACAGTGCATGTCAGAGCAAAATAGAATCATGAAGTCAAAGGAACTGCCTGAAGAGCTCAGAGACAGAATTGTAGCAAGGCACAGATCTGGCCAAGGTTACAAAAAAATTTCTGCTGCACTTAAGGTTCCTAAGAGCACAGTGGCCTCCATAATCCTTAAATGGAAGACGTTTGGGACAACCAGAACCCTTCCTAGAGCTGGCCGTCCAGCCAAACTGAGCTATCGGGGGAGAAGAGCCTTGGTGAGAGAGGTAAAGAAGAACCCAAAGATCACTGTGGCTGAGCTCCAGAGATGCAGTCGGGAGATCGGAGAAAGTTGTAGAAAGTCAACCATCACTGCAGCCCTTAACCAGTCAGGGCTTGATGGCAGAGTGGCCTGACGGAAGCCTCTCCTCAGTGCAAGACACATGAAAGCCCGCATGGAGTTTGCTAAAAAAAACACCTGAAGGACTCCAAGATGGTGAGGAATAAGATTCTTTGGTCTGGTGAGACCAAGATAGAACTTTTTGGCCTTAATTCTAAGTGGTATGTGTGGAGAAAACCAGGCACTGCTCATCACCTGTCCAATGCAGACCCAACAGTGAAGCATGGTGGTGGCAGCATCATGCTGTGGGGGTATTTTTCAGCTGCAGGGACAGGATGACTGGTTGCAATCGAGGGAAAGATGAATGTGGCCAAGTGCAGGGATATCCTAGACAAAAACCTCCTTCAGAGTGCTCAGGACCTCAGACTGGGCTGAAGGTTTACCTTCCAACAAGACAATGACCCTAAGCACACAGCTAAAATAACGAAGGAGTGGCTTCACAACAACTCCGTGACTGTTCTTGAATGGCCCAGCCAGAGCCCTGACTTAAACCCAATTGAGCATCTCTGGAGAGACCTAAAAATGGCTGTCCACCAACGTTTACCATCCAACCTGACAGAACTGGAGAGGATCTGCAAGGAGGAATGGCAGAGGATCCCCAAATCCAGGTGTGAAAAACTTGTTGCATCTTTCCCCAAAAGACTCATGACTGTATTAGATCAAAAGGGTGCTTCTACTAAATACTGAGCAAAGGGTCTGAATACTTAGGACCATATGATATTTCAGTTTTTCTTTTTTAATAAATCTGCAAAAATTTCAACAATTCTGTGTTTTTCTGTCAATATGGGGTGCTGTGTGTACATTAATGAGGAAAAAAAATGAACTTAAATGATTTTAGCAAATGGCTGCAATATAACAAAGAGTGAAAAATTTAAGGGGGTCTGAATACTTTGTCCCCACTGTACATTGTGGTTCAGTCTGGATCTATCTGAAAAACCAACAGAAGGGCATATGGATCTAGACTGAACACCCATGTGAAAGGGGCCTTCAGTGAGTCCTTATATTACATAGTAGAAGATTGTGCACAGATTGTACAATCAGATTGTATACTGCAGTGCATCCCAACCTTTTTTCAGTCAAGGCACCTCTAACAATATATACACTTTCAGGGCACACCAGTCTAAAAGGTAAAAAAAAGTGATTCAGTGGTCAGTAGTTTGTAACAAAGTTCAAAGGTCAGTAAGTTGTAATGCAGAATTCAGAGGTCACTAGTTTGTAAGACAGAGTTCAGTGATCAGTAGTTTGCATTGCAGTGGTCGGTAATTTTTTGTGTCAAGTTCAGTGGTCAGTAGTTTGTAACAGAGTTGCTTGTGTCTTTACAATATTTAAGTTTCCAGAATTAATGGTGAGTGGCTCAGTCACAGTTAAGAGCAGCTTTGCAGTGCGCAGAAGAGCTCAGCATAGGCAGTCCTTATCCAACCTTTCTCCCTCAGTTTCATTCTGTCATGCAGCTAGCCTGTCCCTGGCACTGGGAGAGAGGCAGAGTAGGGATCAGTTTTTATGGATGCAGACGGGCGACCCAGCCCAGGGTCAGTGCTTGTAATGCTGCAGTAGTAATAGTAGAAACAACCTGTGGCGGCACCCCGGTTGAGAAAGGCTGCTGGCATATAGACTGTGTTGTACTGCCACTTAGTGACCACATTGAGTCACACAGACACTGCTTTGAGGAACTCCCGTTTACATAACTTTATAGACCGTTTAACATGGTTCTGTACTGTATGCATATTCTGCTATTCTGACCCAGTTTACATTGTGTAATCCTACTCTGTTCCTACTTAGTAAACTTCAAGTTACACTTACTGTCTGATCATTTGGTCTATTACAGTTCTTCTTCTCTTTGGTCCCAGTGGACGAATGGAGTTGATAATGGAGTGAAGGGAGGGTGAGTATAAACAGCCAGTGACCCCATCGTTGAAGTAAACCTGCTATTGTATTTTGCCTTACATGGAAAAAGCACACATTCACTTTAAAGTAGTAGAAAGCCTAAACATTTTTTACCTAACTATAGCTTGAATATGTTTTGGTAAATACCCAAAAAAAACTAAAATTGTGGCTGTGTTCAAATATATATGGACCTAACTGTATTTAAGGTATAGCACTACTCTTATGAAGAGGTGGCCTACAACCTCTAAATACTTGAGGGGTGTGTGTCACGGGTGCATTTGGTGCAAAAAGTGACAATAAAAGTGCAGAAAATAAATATTTGTATATTCACAAAAATCCACAAAAAAATCCTACTGTGCAAACTTCTTAACCGCTTAGGCCCCTTTCACACTGGGGTGGTGGGGGCGTCGGCGGTACAACAGCACTATTTTTAGCGCTGCTGTACCATCGTTCTTGCAGCGGTATTCGGCCGCTAGCGGTGCAGTTTTAACCCCCGCTGGCGGCCGAAAAAGGGTTAAAATCCCTCGTACAGCGCGGCTATAGCCGCGGTATTGCCGCGGTATAGCCGCGCTGTCCCATTGATTTCAATGGGCAGGAGCGGTGAAGGAGCGGTGAATACACCGCTCCTTCACCGCTCCAAAAAAGCGGTTTGCAGGACTTTTTTCACCGCCCTGTCCTTTGTTCTCCAAGTGCCTCCTTGTCTGCGATGTAGGTGGTCTTCTCACTGTTAACCTCTTAAATGTTGCCCAGAGAGGAAAGAAACTCCATAGTGTGATACCGTACAAATATCCAAAAATGTATTATTAATACTGATGGGTACTCACATTTGATAAAAACCATTAAGAGCGAAAACAGTGTTTAACCACTTCAATACCAAGGACGTCATATGACGTCCTTGGCTTTGAGCAGGTATATCTGAATGATGCCTGTAGTTACAAACATCATTCAGATATTGCCGGTTTCAGCCGGCGAATCTCTACACCATAGGAACGATCATAGCGGCCGTTCCGCCGCTTGATCGTTCCTATGGGAGGCGAGAGGGGACATCACCCCCCTCCCGCCGCCCTCCGGTGCCTGCTCCGACTCACCGTTACGATCGGTGAGGCGGAGAGTGGATCCGCCGGCGCTGGATGTAGATCATAGAGATTTCTGGCGGACCAGATGGTCCTCGGAGTCTCTATGATCGTCGGAGGCCGGGCGCGATGTTATGACATCACGCCCAGCCTCTCCATTCAAAAAAACGACGCCGCTTCGGCTTGGAAGCGGCGATCGTTTTATTTTTTATTTTTATTTCAGGCTTCCCAGCCTAGTGGTGAGATATGGGGTCTTATTGACCCCATATCCCACTATTAAGAGCATCTGTCATGTTATATTGCTATTACAAGGGATGTTTACATTCCTTGTAATAGGAATAAAAGTGATCAATTTTTTTTTTTCAAAAAAGTGTCAAAATAAAAAAAATATATAATTAACAATAAAAAAAAAAAATTTTTTAAGCGCCGCTGTCCCCGTGTGCTCGCACGCAGAAGCGAACGCATACGTAAGTCCCGCCCACATATGAAAACGGTGTTCAAACCATACATGTGAGGTATCGCCGCGAACGTTGGAGCGAGAGCAATAATTTTGGCCCTAGACCTCCTCTGTAACTCAAAACATGTAACCAGTAAAAAAATTTCAAGCGTCGCCTATGGGGATTTTTAAGTACCGAACATTGGCGCCATTCCACGAGCGTGTGCAATTTTGAAGCGTGACATGTTAGGTATCTATTTACTCGGCGTAACTTCATCTTTCACAAAATGCAAAAACATTGGGCTAACTTTACTGTTTTGTTTTTTTTTTAAACACAAAACTGTTTTTTTCCCCAAAAAAATGCGTTCGAAAAATTCCTGCGCAAATACTGTGTGAGATAAAAAGTTTCAACAACCGCCATTGTATTCTCTAGGGTCTTTGCTAAAAAAACATATATAATGTTTGGGGGTTCGATGTAATTTTCTAGCAAAAAAATGATGATTTTTACATGTAGGAGCAAAGTGTCAGAATTGGCCCGGTATTGAAGCGGTTAAAAGCAAGAAACTGGAGCGATCTGCGGTCCACGGCTCGAAACCGGAAGTGATGCAATGACGCTGTATAGTCCCTTCCTATGCGTTTCGTCAATGGGACGTCATCTGGAGCAGTGTCATCTTGCTACACCATCCGGTTTTTATATGGTATGAGGTGTGTCCTAAATTGATGGCCATGTGACCACGGCCATTTTTGGTTAGTCCAGGCTTCGGCATGGCGGATGCTATTGCTAGTAGTGTGATTTAAAATGCCAATAGACAACACTACTTCACAACTTGACGAGGGATAATTTTAAAGGACTACTTAACTCCAAGTTGTAATGGACACACCGCATAATACCAAAATACATATCATAATACACAATATTACAAAAAATATACACCAGTCATATATGTTGGATTTTTTTGCACAGAAATGTCACTTTGAATTGCAGGTTTTGCACACAATTGTGTTTATTTTATTTTCGTTTGAACATAACAATATATATTATATATAAGCAGTTAGGAAGTTTACACAGTAGGATTTTTGTGTGGATTTTTGTGAATATACAAATATTTATTTTCTGCACTTTTATTGTCACTTTTTGCACTAAATACACCTGTGACACACACTCCTCAAGTATTTAGAGGTTGTAGGTCACCTCTTAATAGGAGCAGCGCCATACCTATTCCCTCTTTTTCACATTTCTTCTAGATTTACCTTAGGGTGAATTTATTGATAGAGGATGCAGCTCCTCACTTTTCATTTTCACCTTAAGCGCGGGGGTCTAATAATTTTTTCACTAACTGTATTTAAGTCTGTCTACCTTGAGCAGCAATTAAAATGAAACATATTCTGGGTTTAGCATCACTTTAAGAGTGTGTAGAAAGGGCCAGGCTAAAGCTCCTTGTGCATCCGTAAAGTATTCACAGCGCTTCACTTTTTCCACATTTTGTTATGTTATAGCCTTATTCCAAAATGGATTAAATTAATTATTTTCCACAAAATTCTAAAAACAATACTCCATAATGACAATGTGAAAGAAATTTGTTTGAAATCTTTGAAAATTTATTAAAAATAAAATACAAAAAAAAAATCACATGTACATAAGTATTCACAGCCTTTGCTCAATACAATGTTGAAGCACCTTTGGCACCAATTACAGCCCCAAGTCTTTTTGAGTATGATGCTACAAGCTTAGCACACCTATTTTTGGGCAGTCTCTCCCATTTTTCTTTGCAGGGCCTTTCAAGCTCCATCAGGTTGGATGGGGAGTGTCAGTGCACAGCCATTTTCAGATCTCTCCAGAGATGTTCAATCAAGTTCAAGTCTGGGCTCTGGCTGGGCCACTCAAGGATATTCACAGAGTTGTTCTGTAGTCACTCCTTTGTTATCTTGGGTATGTGCTTAGGGTCGTTGTCCTGTTGAAAAATGAACCTTCGCCCCAGTCTGAGGTCCAGAGCGCTCTGGAGCAGGTTTTCATCAAGGATGTCTGTGTACATTGCCGCATTCATCTTTCCCTTGCTAAAAAACATCCCCACAGCATGATGCTGCCACCACCATGCTCCACTGTAGGGATTATATTGGCCAGGTGATGAGCGGTGCCTGATTTCCTCCAGACATGAAGCTTGCCATTCAGGCCAAAGAGCTCAATCTTTGTTTCATCAGACCAGAGAATTTTGGTTCTCATGGTTTGAGAGTCCTTCAGGTGCCTTTTGGCAAACCTAAGGTGGGCTGTCATGTGCCTTTTACTGATGAGTGGCTTCTATCTGGCCACTCTACCATACAGGCCTGATTGGTGGAGTGCTGTATAGATGGTTGTTCTTCTGGAAGGTTCTCCTCGCTCGACAGAGAAATGCTGGAGCTCTGTTAGAGTGACCATTGGGTTCTTGGTCACCTCCCTAAGGCCCCTCTCCCCCGCTTGAGCGGCCCACTCAAGGAAGAGTCCTGGTGGGAGACCACTTTGCTCATTGGGATCTTCAATGCTGCAGAAATGTTTCTGTACCCTTTTCCAGATCTGTGCCTTGATACAATACTGTCTCGGAGGTCTACAGACAATTCCTTGGACTTCATGGCTTGGTTTGTGGAGTGACTTATATAGGCAGGTGTGTGCCTTTCCAAATCATGTCCAATCAACTGAATTTACCACAGGTGGACTCCAATCAAGTTGTAGAAACATCTGAAGAATGATCAGTGGAAACAGGATGCACCTGAGCTCAGTTTCGAGTGTCCTGGCAAAGACTGTGAACACTTATGTACACGTGATATTTTTCGTTTTTTATTTGTAATTTTTATTTTTAATAAATTTGCAAAGATTTCGAACAAACTTCGTTCATATTGTCATTATAGGGTATTGCTTGTACAATTTTGAGTAAAATAATTAATTTAATCCATTTTGGAATAAGACTGTAGAATGTGGAAAAAGTAAAGGGCTGTGAACACTTTCCGGATGCACTGTAGGTCTGCACACATCTCAGGAGGGATTTTGTCCCACTCCTCTTTGCAGATCCTCTGCAAGTCAGTAAGGGTTCAAGGCTGATGCTTGGTAACTGGAACCTTCAGCTCCCTCAACATATTTTCTGTGGGATTAAGGTCTGGAGACTGGCTAGGCCACTCCAGGACCTTAATGTGCTTCTTCTTGAGACACTCTTTTGTTGTCTTGTCTGTGTGTTTTGGGTCATTGTCATGCTGGAATACCCATCCACGACACATTTTCAATGCCCTGGCTGAGGGAAGGTGTCACGTACCTGGTGGTAGAGTCTGATATGCAGAGGAAGGCCTCTCTTAAACCTCTGACTCGAGGCCCCTGATAGAGCAGACAGGAGGTGCGGGATTGCAGAGTCGCACGAGTGCCTGGAGGGGTTGCTAGCGGAGGAACTGGACCGGAACTTCTGACGGAGTTGTGGATTAACACTGACATAGCAGGAGGACCAGGAACAGCAGACAGGCTGGAGGCTGGAGCAGGCTGGTACTTGGATGCCTCGGACCAGGAAGCAGGTACAGCAGCTGGTGGGATAGATACTCTGTGTGGACTGGAACACAGGCAGGTACAGGCAGGCTGGGTCATACACTGACGGGCAGATCAGGAACAGGTGTGGAGGCTAGAGCGGAGTTAAGGTGCAGGCTGGGTCGGTAACAGGCTGGCAGCGAGGTAGTGGATGGAGAAGGCAGGTGCAAAGTCAGAGAAAAGCCGGGGTCAGATGCAGGCAGATAGCAGGAGGGATCAGGAACAAGCCGGGTCAATCAACTGGAACAGGAATCATCAACAGATAGCAGGGAGCACAGGTAACGCTGTAGACCAGACAGTATTGATCCTGGGTGCTGACCCTGCTTAAATAGCCTGTTTGGCGCTATGACTTGTCACAGGACTCTTCTTAATGGAATGGGAAGTTCAGGACATCTTCTGCAGCCGCCATCTTGGTTGCTGGCATGCCCTTCCTGACATTGCCCCCTCCCAATGGACAGCCACTGGATGCCCAACTGGGCCAACTTGGCAGGATGAGAGCCTGAATAAGCCTTTTAGCGTAAATTCTGGTTCCCATGAGTTTTTCTCCGGCCTGTACCCTATCCATTTTTATCAGGTACTGAATTTGGTTACTCCTCTTCCTACAATCCAGGATCGCTTCAACTTCAAATTCCTCTTCCCCATCGACTACTACTGGTTCAGGTGAACCAACATTTTGTCCAGGAAAGGAATCAGGGATAGTGGCTTCAGTAAGGTTACATGAAAAACAGGATGAACCCTGAAAGAGTCCGGCAGTTCCAATTCTTAGGCTACATCGTTGATACTCTTCTTTACCGGAAACGGCCCCACAAACTTAGGACTCAATTTCTTTGACAGGCAAGCTAATTTCAGATTTGTTGTAGACAACCATACTTGATCGCCAGGATTCAGGATCAATTCTCCTTTCTCCTTTTGTCAAAGATCTCCTTGTTGCATGCCCGTATCTTGTCCTGGCCATTGTCTCCTGCAACAATTTGTTATTAACACTGAAGAAATTCATTATCTCAAGGACAGCTGGTATGGATGATTCCAGTAGTGTATTAGACAAGAAAGAAGGATTAAACCTGTAATTTGCAAAGACTGTTTCGTGGCCGAGTGGACAAAGTTATTGTAGGCGAACTCGGCTAAGGGTAGTAATGAGACCCAGAGAAAACGAGGGGAAACAGCACAAATATTGTTCAAGAGTCTAATTGGTTCTGTCTGTCCATTCGTTAATGGGTGATAGGCTGAAAAGAACAATAGTTCAATCCCAAGGGCTTCACACAAGGCTCTCCAGAATCTGGAGGTGAACTGCACCCCCTGATCTGACGCGATATTTGCTGGAACCCCATGAAGCCTTATAATCTCTTTGACAAGAATGTGTACAACCCCGTGGGCCGATGGTGTACCTTACATTGGTAGGAATGTGCCATCTTAGACAACTGATCCACCACCATGTATTGTAGCCCTCTGACGGGAGAAGCTCTACAATAAAGTCTATTAAAATAATTTTCCAGGATCTATCTGGGACGGGTAGCGGTTTCAACAGACCCCATGCCTTGGTTTTGCTGTTCTTGTTCCGGATGCAAGTGGTATAGAATTCAACATACTTCTTGCAATCCTTTTCCACCTAAGGCCACCAGAATGTACGTTGCACAAGTTCAGAGGTTTTGCTAATGCCAAAATGTCCAGCTAACACATGATCATGGCACAATCTTCTCGTACAAAGATCTTGTTCTTGTACCAAAGCAGACCATCTTTTGCCTGTAAGGTAGTTCTTGAAGGTGGGGGAATACCCACTGAAGCTTGTTTGATCTGGGACAGCAAGTCTCCTTGTAGTAAGAGAAAGTTCCCTGATGACAGAATAGTATCTGGAGGTAAAGATTCTTCAGACTCACTAAACATGCGGGATGGCGCATCTGGTTTAGTGTTCTGCGACCCAGGCCTGTATGTTATATGGAAGGAGAATCTGGAAAATAATAGCGCCCAGCTGGCTTGTCGGGGTTTCAACCTCTTTGCTGCTCTTAGATATTCCAGATTCTTATGATCTGTATAGATCAAGATTGGGTGTGGTGCTCCTTCCAGCAGGTACCTCCATTCTTCTAATGCAGCCTTGATTGCTAGGTGTTTGCGATCCCCGACATCATAGTTGATTTCAGCTGTTGATAACTTACGGGGAAAAAAGCGACTGCGTGTAACAGAGCCTTGGATCCTTATCTTTGGGAAAGCACTGCTCCAACTGCTGCTTCTGATGCGTCTACTTTCAGGACAAATGGCAAGGCTGGGTCGGGTTGTTTCAGAACGGATGCAGAAGTTAATAGTCTTTTCAGGGCCTCAAAGGCAGTCTGAGCTTCAGGGGACCAACGGAATTGAATGACTTGTTGCGTCAACTGCGTGATGGGGGAGACGATTTCTGAAAATCCCCTGATGAATTTCTGAAAGAAATTTGCAAATCACACAAAACGTTGAATACCTTTCTTATCTGCAGGCGCTGGTCAGTCCAGAATGGCTGTGACCTTTTGGGAATCCATCTTAACACCTTCAGTAGATATAATCAGTCCCAGGAATGGAATGCTTTGGCATTCAGATTCGCACTTCTCGGGTTTTGCGTATAGGCTATGCTGCCAAAGTCGACCCAATACACTCTTAACATGTCTACGGTGGTCGTCCAGGGATGGAGAAAAAAATTATTATATCGTCCAGGTACACTATGACAAACAGACCCAGGAAATCTCTAAAAACATTGTTAATGAAGTGCTAGAATGTAGTGGGGGCATTGCATAGTCCAAAAGGCATCACTAGATACTCAAAATGCCCGAATTGGTTGCGGAAAGTTGTCTTCCATTCACCCCCCTCCCGTATACAAACCAAGTTATAGGCTTCTCAGAGATCCAGTTTTGTGAATATGGTTGCAGCTCTGAGCCTCTGGAACAATTCGGGCACCAATGGGAGGGGATAACAGTTTTTAATGGTAACTTTATTAAGTTCATGATAATCCACACAAGGCCGTAAAGAGTGATCCTTCTTCTCCACAAAGAAGATGCCAGCTCCAGCTGGAGAAGTAGATGGGCGGATGAAACCCTTCTTTAGATTATCGTCCATGTAGTCTTCTAATGCAACAATTTCTAGTTTAGTCAGAGGGAAGATTCTCCCAAAAGGAACTTCAACCCCAGGGAAAAGTTCAATTGGGCAGTCATAGGGCCGATGGTGTGAAAGAGTCTCTGCCCCTTTCTTGCTGAACACATCCAGAAAGTCATGATAAACTGCTGGTACAGATTGAAAAACTTCAGAGTCAGAGTCCAGGCACAGCAGGGATGGTGGATCACAAGAGACTTCCTGTAAATAGTGTTGGAGGCAGTAGGGAGAGTGAAACTTGATTTCCCCTGTGACCCAATTGATATGCGGGTTATGTGCTTTTAACCATGGTATGCCAAGGATGTCTGGAAACAGGGGTGAGGCAATGGCATCCAGGTGTACCAATTCTTGATAGTTCTTGGTAATAGTGGCGGATAATGGACCTGTGTTTTGGGTCCAGATTTAATGGCAGACCCATCAGCTAAATGTATTGAAAGTCCCTGGGCCTTAGGTTGCAACGGGATATGATGCTCCAAAGCAAAGGACAAGTCCATGAAACAGCTGCAGGCTCCAGAATCAATTATGGCTTAGATCTGGATAGTCTTTCCTGGAAGCTGTAACAAAATGGGAAGCGCAAGACGAGAAGAGTTACTTGGCAAGGTGGGTGTAGAAATAGCAGAGATTGAGAGGCATCTACAGAGTTTGGCTGGGCATGACCTCCAGCGCCTGAACTCTGCGACCTTGCTGAAGTGTATGCAGAGCTGCTTCTGCGGTGGCAGTTTGCTGAGGATCCTCATATAACTGAGCCATAGAATTAAAGAAGGTGGCTAGGCCTGGTAATGGTGCAGCCTTCTGTTCAAGTAGACGGTGAGCCCAGGATTGAGGCTCACCCTGCATCAGGGAGATGACAAAGCCAACCTTGGTAGCTTCCAAGGAGAAGGTGCATGGCTGCAGCGTAAAATAAAGTTCACAAGCATTACGGAAAGCTCTGAATTTGCTGTGTTCTCCAAAAAATCTTTCAGGGTTGGAATTCTGGGTTCGGGAGGTAGCATGACTACTGCAGGTGCAGCAACAGTTCCAGGAAAGGTGGTGGATGGTTGCATAGATCCTTGAGCAGCAGTAGGGGAGGATAGGGCCTGTACACACTCCTCCATTTGGGTATAGCCCTCTTGAAGATTCTTAACAGCTTGTGTAAGGCCTGCTAGATGCTGGCAAAGTTCATCCATAGGAGAGGGTCCTCGCCCAGGCTCAGACATGGCTGTCTGGTACTGTCACGTACCTGGTGTTAGAGTCTGATATGCAGAGGAAGGCCTCTCTTATACCGCTGACTGGAGGCCCCTGATAGAGCAGACATAGGCATGGGAGTGCAGAGTCGCACGAGTGCCTGGCGGGGTTCCTAGCGGTAGAACTGGACTGGAACTTCTGACGGAATTGTGGATTAACACTGACACAGTGGGAGGACCAGAAACAGCAGACAGTTTGGAGGCTGGAGCAGGCTGGTGCTTGGATGCCACAGACTGGGAAGCAGGTACAGCAACTGGTGGGATAGATGATCTGTGTGGACAGGAACACAGGCAGGTACAGGCAGGCTGGGTCTTCAATTTTGTCCCTGACATCCTTGGACAGCTCTTTGGTCTTTGCCATGGGGAAGAGATTGAAATCTGATTAATTGATTGTTTCTGTGAACAGGTGTCTTTTATACAGTTAACAAGCTGAGATTAGGAGCACTCCCTTTAAGCGAGTGCTCCTAATCTCAGCTTGTTACCTGTATAGAAGACACCTGGGAGCCAGAAATCTTACTGATTGATAGAGGATCAAATATTTATTTCACTAATTAAAATGCAAATCAATTTTTAACTTTTTAGAAATGCGTTTTTCTGGATAATTTTGTTGTTATTCTGTCTCTCACTGTTAACCACATGCCGACCGGGCCATAGCCAAAAAACGGCTGCAGCGCAGTCAGCTTATTCTGGGAGGGCAGCCATGGATGTCCTCCCAGAATCTTGCTCATTGTAATTGAATGTTATTAAAAATTACCTTTCCTCTTCCATCTGCAGTTCTGTAATTTTCTGTAAAATGCAATATGGCTACCTGGAAGCGTTCTGTACACAGATGATATGCAAAATGCCCTCGAGAAATGTAATTTTCTGTTTGTGTGATTGAATTACGGATTTTCCCAGAAGTCTGCAAGATACAAGTTAGAGTGTGAGCATCCCCTGCAACAAAAATGTAATTTTTGGTGTGATACTTTCAAAGGGAAATCACATTTCTCCCACTCTACAAGACTTTGGTCCGGCCTTCAGTTCTGGGCACCAGTCCTCAGGAAGGATGTACTGGAAATGGAGCGAGTACAGAGAATGGCAACAAAGCTAATAAAGGGACTGGAGGATATTAGTTATGAAGAAAGGTTAAGAGCACTGAACTTATTCTCTCTAGAGAAGAGACGCTTGAGAGGGGATATGATTTAAATTTACAAATACGAAATACAGCGTTTTCAGATATGTGCTGGGACGCCCTTGAGGCCTTTCCCTGAGGTCAGTTTATTAAATCAATTTCCTCCATACAGACCAAGACCAAGGCCTAGGAGCTCTCTGTATTACAGGAACTTAGAGCACAAAATATGGCTGAACCGATTACCTTAACGAAGGCAGAAAACAAAAATTATTTTTTGCAACAAAAACTCTATGAGGAGGGTGAGAATACTGGGCACATGCTGGCCATTAAGGCTAAGTCCAGTAGAGGCTCCTCCTTCATAGCTGGTGTCCAGGATGTCACAGGCCCGGTAGTGAATTCCCGCTCTGAGGCGATGATGACATTTCTGGCCTTTTATGCAGACTTATAATCCTCTAAGGTCTCATCTACTCCCATGGCTGACCGGGACTTTCTCCCAGGGTGTACTTTGCCGCGACTCTCTCAGTCTTATAGGGATATGCTGAATGCCCCTCTCACAACCGATGAATTACTGGAGGCTCTGGCCCTTTCCCCTTCTGGAAAAACTCTGGGGGCGGACGGGCTACCGGCAGAGGTATATAAAAAGTATGCCGACTCTCTGCTACCACAACTGAAGCAAACTTTAACGGAGGCCCTGGAATTAGGTCAACTGCCTCTGTATATGACGGAGGCTACTATAATTCTTATACTTAAGCCAGGCAAAGACCGCCACCTTCCGGTTTCCTACAGGCCCACCTCATTGTTAATGACGGACATGAAACTTCTGGCCAGAGTATTGGCTACTCGTCTAGCGTCTGTCATTCAAAAACTTGTTCACCATGATCAATCAGGGTTTATTCCCTCTAGGTCAACAGCGTTAAACATAAGGCGTTTATTCCTCAAGCAGATCCCGGTGGATAACCAATAGGGCGGTGCTATCACTCAACGCAGCCAAAGCCTTCGACAATGCTGAGTGGTCGTACCTGTGGGAGGTCCTGGGGAGGTTTAGCTTGGGGGATAATTTCATCAGATGGGTCCAGTTGCTCTACACGAATCCCAGCGCTAGGTTATGCATTAATGGTGATCTCTCTGACCATTTCCGTCTGCACAGAGGCACGAGACAGGGGTGCCCATTGTCGCCCCTGTTCGCATTAGGCCTGGAACCTCTGGCGGAGACGGTGAGAACGTTGCCATTGGTCTCTGGATTTATAAGAGGCCCTGTAGAGGATAAAATCTCCTTATATGCAGATGACACTCTCCTTTACTTGGGAGATACCTCCATCTCACTGCAAAATGCGACAACTCTAATAACACAATTAGATACCTTTTCTGGCCTCTCCATTAACTGGAGTAAGTCAGCTACTAGTCTCCTACCTCTAGATGAGCTTCCAGCCTCCTTACCGGACCGTGCCCAGTCTCTCCAGATTGTCTCCTTCTTTAAGTATTTGGGGGTTCAGGTCACTCCAGACACTTCCAGGTATTTAACTCTCAACTTACTCCCTATTCTTACTAAACTACAAATCAAATGCACTGCCTGGTGCAAGCTGCCTATTTCAGTCACCGGTAGAGCCAACCTTATAAAGATGGTGTGGGCACCTCAGATAGTCTGCATACTCCATAACTCCCTGCAATGGATTCCCCGTAGATGGTTCACACGCATTGAAACTCTATTTAGAAGCCTTATTTGGAAAAAGAAGATTGCTAGAATCAAACTCTCCACGTTGCAGTGCAGTAAGGGCCAGGGTGGCCTGGCAGTGCCCAACATCAGATTCTATTTCCTGGCTTCACAGCTTCAACACCTGGGTGCCTGGGAGGAGGTAAATATGGCGGATCCTATCTGTAGTTTACTATTCTCTAGCACGCAAATTCTCCCCGCTGTTTCTCATCTTGAGCCTGATTTGCCCCAGTACCCTAAATCGATGCCCACCATACTTTTACTGACAAAACTATGGGCCCTTATGAAATACAGTCTGGGTATGATGGGCTTCATGGTGCATACCCCATTGTGGCATAACCCTCGCTACACGGAACTACATAAACTAGATGGTTTCAGTCCTGGGAGGCCAAGGGTATTCGCAGGGTAGTCTCCCAACTCTATAATCAGACCATTTTTAAATCCTTCATGGACTTACAGGAGGAGTTTGGGCTGCCAAAACACAATTTTTATAGATATCTCCAACTTCGGCATGCTTTACAATCACAGGTACAACAGTCTAGGTTAGAACTCATAGAACATCCTTTAACAACTGACATACTCACCGCACAGAATAAACAGATATATAGTACTCTCTCCTCGAGGACACGGGATGCAGCTAGACTACCGTGTAGATGTAGGTGGGAACAATACCTGGGCGAGATTGGGGGTGAGGACTGGGAATTATGTTTGCAGTCTATGCCAGCCATCTCAGTCTCACCCTCATACAGGCTCTCTCAGCTATTCATCCTGCACAGAACTTACCGTACTCCGGTGATGCTTCACAGATGGGGTGGGAGGCAGTCCCCTCTGTGTCCCAAATGTGAGGGGGCTAATGGGGACCTCAAACATTTGCTGTGGCGCTGCCCCAGACTCTTCAGATATTGGAAAACTTTAACCGATATTATATCATCTGTTTATCGAACCACTGTTCCATTACATCCAGTCACTTGTTTACTAGGCGCGGTTGTTGAGGAATTTTTTACCCCTTCAATTAATGTGGCAGTATTGGTACCCCTCCAATTAATGTGGCAGTAGTGGTATATTGCCAGCAAGCAGATTGCTCGTTTATGGCTACCACAGCATAGTCCAACGACGAAACAATGGATTGAGCAGGTAAATACCATTCTTATTAAAGAAAAGCTAACGTATCAACATAGAAACGCTGTTAAGCTTTAAAAAATATGGCAACCTTGGCTAGACACCCTAGGCCTAGCACCCTCCCAAATAGTCCTCAGTCGACTTCTTCAAATGCAACCTCCTAGCTCCCCAAAACCATTACTAATTACTCTCACTATAGTACAACAATTTATAGGCTTTGGGTTTGATTACGGGATTAAAGTTCAATCCAAGTATCCCCTCTCTCACTGGCCAGCTAACGGAGATAACCGCTATAATCCCTTGGGTCTTTGTTATGATAGAATTTCTAGTTAGTTTACCTTACCGTTGGAAAGTAATTAGTTCTTCTACAGTACCTTTGCTTATTTGACTATAATGTGTCCGCTAATCTGTTGTCTGCTCATCGTTAGTGTACAGTGATAAAATCTGGGAAGGGGTTCGTCTGTCATAAGTATTCTCTGCTGTGACTGGAAATGACAAATCTTAGCTTTATGTACCCTGAACCATTTCATGTATAATATACTGTTTTTAAGTTATACACTGACAATATTTTCTTATGTGCTATCCTTTTTGTACATCTGACTTTGTGACACAATAAAAGCTTTTTCTGATTTAAAAAAAAAAAAAAATTACAAATACCATACTGGTGACCCCACAATAGGGATAAAACTTTTCAGCGGAAGGGAGTTTAATGAGACACATGGCCACTCATTAAAATTTGAAGAAAAGAGGTTTAACCTTAAACTGCGTAGAGAGTTCTTTACTGTAAGAGTGGCAAGGATGTGGAATTCCCTTCCACAGGTGGTGGTTTTAGCGGGGAGCATCGATAGTTTCAAAAATTATTAGATAAGCACCTGAACGACAACAACATACAGGGATATACAATGCAATACTGACATATAATCACACACATAAGTTGGACTTGATGGACTTCTAACTATGTGACCTACATCTAAAGGGATGCAGACCCTGCAGCTTTCCTCTTTAGAGCCCTGCAGGTCTAGCAGCTGACTGATCATTATAAAATCTCTCCCATACAGACTGACGAAGCAATGGACACAGACAAACAAAAAGCAAGTTCTTCAGAATAACAAACGGTAGGAATCTACAACAAAGTTTGTTAAAATCCTTGCAATGTATATAGATCACCCAGAGAGCAATGCTTTTTTTCTCAACAAAAGTGGAGTTACTCTAACTTTTACTCTAAGTGTTGATGGTAAATAGGACAACTAAATAGGATGAATATCCCCAAGGGGGGCACAGATGGCAATTAAAACCTGACAGGTGTTCAAATCCCTATCCACTGCATCCAAAACTAAAAAAAGTTTTGCCTTTAGTTATAGTTTAGAGAAGTGTGCATTGAAAAATAATATGTAATTTTAAATACAGCCAATGTGAGTTTTGACTTGATATCAGCTTCTTGTACAGCAGCATTAGGATTGGAATTGGGAGGAGCAGAGCTATTATCCAGTCAGGCTATGCTTCAGTGGTCATGAGCTGGCAAACAACATTGAAGGGAGGAATAAGGGTCGATCCATGTATGGGCAGAGTGATTGTACATGTCGATCTACCAATTAGCTTGTGTAGAACTGCCCTGTTTCATTGCTGCTGCTCGATCAGCGCTGTCGGCCATACCCGGCAACCCTGATCAGTGTATTCTGACAGTGGGGAAAACTACCTGCTGTCAGAATACAAAGGTATAGCAGGGAGGATTCCCGCATCCAACTCAATTGTGTGAATGGGGGATCTGAGTCCTTTTTTTTTTTCATTCAACCCGCTGGTTGAACAAATAAAAATGACTAATGTATGGGCTGCTTTAGTGGAGGAAACACAGAGATGACTCATCACTGTGCTGCTGCTTTGCCTTCACTATTCAATCACAGGTTGGGAAGAAGTAACCCAGCTGTATTTGTTAAACTGCAGTGGAGAAAAGTCTCAACCTGGCTCTGATTTTTGGTACAGCTGTGTGTATATTTTTTAGGAGTCAAGACTGAATAGACATAACTACAAATATGTATATATGTAATAAATATGTACCCACTGTTTTACCTGTAAAACATGGCCCACATCTATTGTACATTTAAAATGCGTATTTAGCGCTTTGCTTGGAGTTTAGCTTTAACCACTTCAGCCCCGGAAGGATTTGCCCTCTTACTGACCAGGCCATTTTTTGCGATACGGCACTGCGTCTCTTTAACTGACAATGGTGTGGTCATGCCACGTTGTACCCAAACCAATTAATGTTCTTTTTTTCCACAAATAGAGCTTTCTTTTGGTGGTATTTGATCAACTCTGCAGTTTTTATTTTTTGCGCTATAAACAATAAAAAAGTGACAATTTTGAAAAAAAAAAACATTTTTTTTTTTACTTTCTGCTATAATACATATCCAAAAAAATTGTATTCATCAGTTTAGATCAATATGTATTCTTCTACATATTTTTGGTAAAAAAAAAAAAAAAAAAAAAAATCGCAATAGGCGTGTATTGATTGGTTTGAGCAAAAGTTATCGCATCTACAAACTATGGGATAGATTTAGGGAGCTTTTTTTTTTTATTATTGGTAATGGCAGTGATCTGCAATTTTTAGTGAGACTGTGACATTGCAACGGACAAATCTGACCCTATATTACACTTTTTGGGGACGAGTGATATTATTACATTGGTCAGTGCTATAAAAATGCACTGATCAATGTATAAATGACACTGGCAGGGAAGGGGTTAACACTAGGGTTCGATCAAGGGGTTAAATGTGTTCCCTCAGCATGTCCTAACTGTATGGGGGATGGGCTGCCTGGGACATGATAGAGATTTCGGTTCCTGATCACTGGGAACAGCAGATCTCTATCATCTCCCCTGTCAGAATGGGGATCCGCCTTGTTTACAAAGGCAGATCCCCGTTCCGCCTCTGTACAGCGATCGCTGGGGCGGTCAGTGGACATTGAGTTTGCCGGGCCCGTGCGTGCCCGCAATCTCACATGCACGGACCAGCGTATGGGTACGTCGGTTTGCACAGGAGAGCTGACCTGCTGCAGTTTTTGTGCGGTGGCTGGTCGGCAAGTGGTTAAAGTGTATTTTAAACTGTAATTTTGCAACATCACTATTTGCAATGGATTTTTTTATTTTATAAAAGACACTTTCCTTCTCCAGAGAGACCTACTTTCACCCTAGAGATGATACTAAGCTCTAAAATAATTTAGAGAATAAGGCTCAGCCAGGCTTTGGTGTTTGCAAGGTTTGATTTTCACAGCAGAATGCAGACAGCAAGAAACATGCATTAGATGCACTAGTAGGGGTAAAGTATTGCTATTAATATTTCACCAAAACCTAGCATGTCCCCCCCGCCCGTGTAAACAAAGAGTCAGTGCTTTGCAGGGAAAAGAAAAAAAAGTCTTCATTCCCTCTGTAAAGAGCCCCTGTATTGATTGTCAACACAGAGTTCTGGGCTGTGATTTGATACAGCAGATTAGCCTGTCCCAGCCATGAATCATTGGCTAGAATCTGCTGACAGTCTCCTGATGTGTCAAATCACAGGTAAGTAGGTGGGTGGGAGCATGCCCCTGACACCCTGAACCAGGCAGCATCATACATCCGTAGCTACCACCCCATAGCAGTATATGTACTGTGATGGGTCGGTAAGTGGTTAATTACCAATGGTATTTGTAATATGCATCAAATAAAGCAAAAAACGGTGCTAATTATTCTAAAATAAACACGAACATCTAAAGCAGCCGCAAACTCTACTGTGAGATATAACACAGTCCCAAATCATAAATTCATAAACAGAGTTGCGCTACTTAATATTGAGTCAAGCACCAGTGATAAAAAAAAGTCTCAATTTGATAAAAAATGTTCTTTGGTAACATCCGCACCATACATCCGCAAAATACAAAAAGGCTTGCTAGCCATACTGTAAAAATCTTTAAATACTTTATTCAAAGTATAAAAATTTGCTTTTACAGTAAAAACATGTAATCGCATAGGGATCAAAACAAGCCGTCTGGCTAATCGCAGATACCTGTCCTTCCGGGATTCGCTCCATCACCTGACGTCACTGCGCTTCTCAAATACCGGAAAGACGGGTAGCTGTGATTAGCCAACCAGCTTGTTTTGATCCTAATGCGATTACATGTGATAGGAGGTCCATGCAATGCTGTAATTGGGACTTTGTTTTTAAGCTGCAATCATCTGCTTACTTGTGCGATACACACTGCAGTGTTTAGTGCCTCCTCCTCGGCTCCTCTTGGTCACAGCACCAGAAGCACTCTATGATGCTCCTCCCATCCCGCCTCCCATCATCGCCGGCCTCTCAGTGAGTGACATCACGCCGGGACGGCCGGAACTATGAAGCGCCTGTCAGGGGGGAGTCCGAGTATCTCCACTGACAGAGAAGGCAAGTGAAGGGCTGGCATGTTGGCTTGTGCCAGGTGCAGGAGCGCACACGGTACATCTTTGCAACTGCAGCTATTAGCGGCTGGTGTGTACAGTCGCACACACAATTCCAGCCAGTTTTTAGAAGCCCACTTCACCTGCACCCCCCCTCCCTGCAGTAAACTGTACCGCCCAGGGCATCTGCCCCTTCCATCCCTGCCTTGTACCGGCCCTGCCTCCAACAGTTTAATAAAATAAAAATGAACAGATTCCTTCATCCACACAATGAGGTGGATGGAGGAAATCCCTTACCAGGACATTGTATTGTATTGTATTGTAGTAACTCTCCACTGTCAGAATACACTGATCAGTGGTTGCACCTGGTGATTAACAAGTGTTTTCCAGCTCTTTTAATTATTGACACTTGTCAAATGGGGATGGTCACACACAAATTGCTGAACCGGCCGAATTTCAATCCATCTATGGCCAGCTTTACTTTTCCCCACTCTAGCCAAAATAAAGTAGAGTAATCTACTGCAGTCATGATTCAACCATGCCACACGTTCAATAGAAATGTACTTCATTCTCTCTGCTTTCTGTATCATCAATTATATTCAAACTTGGATAGCAGGTCGAAATCCGATTGGTGGCTTTCGAACCTAACCAAGGTTCTAATCCTTCCCCACACCATCCAAAACTCCATTTAACGTTTTTGCTACGTTGAGATACAGAGGTCTATATATCAAACCAAAAGAGGACACAAGAGTTACAGGGGGATTTGGTTCCAATTTTGGTGCCATTCAATGGAAGGTCATCAGATGTAAAAACTGATTGTGATCTGTTTTATATAGGTACCATTTCTACACTTTACACACTGCCACCACCTAATGAAATAAGAGTTGGGATCACAGTTTGCATTCCAGAGTGGAAAAACCGGCTTTATCTTTTGCAACCTTCGTGTCATTTTACCAATAACAAATCTCAGCCTACCTAAATTGGCTGACCCGGGGACTGCTGTGTACAGTGTTTTCCTCACCTTGTGTGAACCTGGTAGGACAGAAAACCTGTTTGGTGAGATCCCTGCGCATTCTGCTCAACAGTCACTGTGTGTGTCATTAGGACTGTGCCTGGGGCTAAGGAGCAAATAGCAACTCCTTGACAGCAAGGAAACGGGATTTAGAACTAGACTCAAATAACCCATTGTAAATCCCTTTCAGGGAGAAAACAGAGTGTAAAAGTGATCTAAAACCAATCTACACACAAACTCTTAAAGTGGTTGTAAAGCCATTCTATGCACTAAGATGAAAAACCTTCTGTGCTGCAGTTTTTCTTACCGAGCCTGATCTGTTCCAGTGATGTGCACGAGCGCAGTGGCTCCAGCAGCTGTCGCTCTTCTCATTGTACAGACTGATAGCAGCGGGAGCCATTGGCTCCCGCTAGTGTCAATCAAACTTTGTGACATGGGAGCGGGGCAGAGTCTGTCTGTGTCAATGGACGCAGCAGCAGGAGCGAGCCTGCAAGGGTACCCCCATGGAAAGTGGCTTTCCATAGGGCACCCGATGAAGAGGAGGGACCTGGAGCACCAACGGGGGACCCCAGAGGAAGAGGATCAGGGCTGCTCTGTGAAAAAATATTTTACAGAGTAGGTAAGTATAGGCATGTTTGTTATTTAAAAAAATAAATAAAAAAACTATGTTTACAACCACTAAATCAAATACATGTCATCACACCTGTTTTTTTGCATGGAGGAATTCTTTAAAAATAAATCTCAGGGCACACCAATTAGGGCTGGTTCACGCCGATGTGCTGAGTTAACATGCAATGCCTTCGTGTTCCTGTGCAGTGCTTTTTGACAGCCCATTCATTTAAATGGGCTGCAAAATGGACTGGACCACTGGAAAAGTAGTGCTTGCACTACTTTTAAAAATGCACTTCGCCAAACCATGTGGTATTTGGGTACCATGTGATTTGGTGCCCACAAATGTACTGCATTTGTGATCTGCATTTGGGGTGCCAGTAACAATACTGTATATTGTCACCCACATGCAGATCGCAAGGGTAGCACAGTCACCTGTACTGCAGGGAAAAAAGCACAAAACACACCTTTCTCGTATCGCGTTATCGTGTGCAGCGGTTTTTAAAGATGTAAATGTTTCTTACGATCAATGGGAGACCTGAGCCTGAGATGGTCCCCAGCCTACAAAAACTCCAGCATTAATGTCAGTGGACACAATGAAACCCGCTATCATTGGTGTCTGTGAGCACAATAATAAGCAACAGCACAGGTGTCAGTACTACTACCCCCTTCACCCCACATTGGTCAGTGGCAGTGAAATTTAACCCCCTTCCTGCTTTCTTAGTCAGTCAGCTGTCCTCAGTCAGTCCGTGACTGGTGTTGTGGTGGTGGCCTCACCTACTCTTGCACCCAAATGCACAGGTGCCACTGCACCTCCCCCTCAAAGCTGCAGAGTACAGGGACCTAGGCATATCAATCTGCCTCAGAACTGGAAGCAAAGCCCTAGTCCCTGTCAGCGCTAGGTACTAAGCATTGGCATGTTTGGCCCGAGCTGCTATATCCCTCCACACAGCCACAAGTAGTTCCCTGCTCGATATCTCCCACACACCTTATATTAAAATTAAACTACGGAAGTAAAAAAAAACAACAAAAAAAACACAGCTTGATCCAGCAGAAAGAAAGGTTTCCCTCAGCTGCCTGCCTTAGTTGGGGGAGTTTTAAATGCTTTTGCTGCTGAACCCCTGAGGAACCCTGGTTAAAGAAGACTGCTCTAAAGTCACAAATTGTATTCCTTTATATGTGTACTGCTTTTGGTTAAATCCAAACTCCAGGTTTCCTGACGCCTTAAATAGTAGTTTGGGCCAGCTTGGCTCAATTTTCTTTCAAGGCAGAACAGTCTGGCCGCTGGGGCTGCTACAATAAACTGTAATAACTTGTGCTACATAGCTCTACTGTATTTAGCATGAGTACCAGGGACTTCCTGTATGCTGCTGGAAGGAGGAAGAGTCACTTGTATGGCAGCTCAGCAATTCTGGAACAGTTGAATATAAGGAATACAATGAGTACAAGACATTTTCTTAAGGTCGAGGTGGGCAAATTACGCCATGGTCTTGACTTTAGCCAATCAGAGAATACCTTGTGTTCACTGATAAAAAAATAAAATGCTGCTCCTGAACAGCTGAGATACCATACAAGTCTCTAGTACCCGTGAAGAAAAACTACAGTGCTTTATGTAGCACAAGCTACTAGTCTCTTACAGCGTTCCCAATGACCAGCCAGTTCTACCATGGATAGAATTGGTTAGAGCCAATCTAGCCCAAGCAAAGTAATAAAGTAGCAGGAAACAGAGTTCTGGCTTAAATCATACAAGTGTATCCACAGGCACTTCCTTCCCTAAAGTGACAACACTCATTCAGTTCAGCTGTAGGGTTATCACCATTTCCTGTGCACTCCTGAGTTGAGCTACAAGCAGCCATGCCAACACTCAACATGCTGACACGTGCTACTGTAGTCACATTGGTTATATTGTAATGTTCAGCCAGTGCTGGAATGTGAACAGGTCCACAGGAAGATCTGCAAGAAGTCTACACTGAGGCTGCATTCACACTACAGCATTTGAATCGCGGGCAGATTGATGCAGATTTTCCTGCGATTTGACAGCTCCGAGATGTGAATGACAAAATGTGGGACTGTCATTCGAGTTAGTCTCATTAGTTTGAAAGACACCTCAAATTGAGGTGCAGGTCTGCCGCGATTGTAGTTTGATGAAACGTGCTGCATTGCGGCAAGCCGCATCGTGGGAAGCATGTTGCCCAAAAATAGTTCAGGAGAGACGTTTGGGCGACATGCGTCCCGCGATGAGGGTTGCCGCGATTGCAGCACGTTTTATCACGTGTCAATCGTGGCAGACTGGCACCGCGATTTGATTCATTTAAATTAAAGGCATCTCGAATGTGAGTCCCGCATTTTGTCATTCACCCCTCGACAATATCAAATCGCGGGCAGATCGGCGGCAAATCTGCCCGTGATTCAAAACACTGTAATGTAAATGCAGCCTAACAGCACAGGGCATGAAAACAAGAAAAAAGTAACACAAGTAACATTTTTTGTTTAACAAATACCATGATCTACAAAACGAAGTTTTCTTAAAAAAACAAACAAACAAAAAAACAAACAAAGTTTTCTTCTAGTAGAGTTCTACCAAAAGTGGACTCCTGTTTTTTAACTCTTGTGAACCTAAGCTTTACCCATGCAATACAAAAAAGGTAACAGGCTCATGTAATTGTTCTCCCAGCAGCACTCAGGAGAAGGAAGGAGAGGCAGCACTAGGAGCCAATGAGGTGTGCTGCATACATATGTGCTGACAGGGAACATGTTCATAGGAGAGGGCAGATGGACAGACTCATCAGTATATGCTGTTCCTTCACTGTCCAATCATAAGCTGAGGAAAGGAATGTATCCAAGCCATATTGTTTTACTGCCACAGAGAAAAATCCGGTAAAAAACCTTGTTGTGCTCTCTGACAGGGTTGTTTAAATCCCAGGACTGGGCAAACAACAATGTAAATTGATTTTGCAGGTAAACAGCTACTATAAATATATATCAACTCTGTATTTAGCTGTTTACCAGCAGTTCAGGTTTATTCTTAATTTACCAAAACTACATCAGGATGTGCTCACTAAAACTACCATTAGTGAGATTATCGCAGCCATGAGGCAAAACACTCAAATGTATTGCAGAGTACACCAGGTGAGGGAAAAAAGTATTTGATCCCCCTGCTGATTTTGTACTTTTGCCCACTGACAAAAACGATCAGTCTATAATTGGTAGGTTTATTTTAATAGTGAGAGACAGAATAACAACAATAATATCCAGAAAAAGTGCATTTCAAAAAAATTATAAATTGATTTGCATTTTAATGAGTGAAATAAGTATTTGATCCCCTATCAATCAGCAAGATTTCTGGCTCCCAGGTGTCCTCTATACAGGTAACAAGCTGAGATTAGGAACACTTTTCTAAAGGGAGTTCCCCTAATCTCAGCTTGTTACCTGTAAAAAAAACACCTTGTCCTCAGAAGCAATCAATCAGATTCCAATCTCTCCACCATGGCCAAGAACGAAGAGTTGTCCAAGGATGTCAGGGACAACATTGTAGACCTACACAAGGCTGGAATGGGCTACAAGACCATCTCAAAGCAGCTTGGTGAGAGGGTGACAACAGTTGGTGCGATTATTCGCAAATGGAAGAAACATAAATTAACTGTCAATCTCCCTTGGTCTGGGGCTCCATGCAAGATCTCACCTCATAGAGTTTCGATGATCATGAGAATGGTGAGCAGTCAGCCCAGAACTTCACGGGAGGAATCTTGTCAATGACCTCAAGGCAGCTGGGACCATAGTCACCAATAAAAAAATTGGTAACACACTACGCCGTGAAGGACTGAAATCCTGCAGTGCCCGCAAGGTCCCCCTGCTCAAAAAACACATGTACAGAACCATCTGAAGTTTGCTAATGAACATCTAAATGGTTCAGAGGAGAACTGGGTGAAAGTGTTGTGGTCAGATGAGACCAAAATCAAGCTCTTTGGCATCAACTCAACTCGCTGTGTTTGGAGGAGGAGGAGGAATGTTGCCTATGACCCCCCAAGAACACCATCCTCACCGTCAAACATGGAGGTGGAAACATTATGCTTTGGGGGTGTTTTTCTGCTAACAAGACAGGCCAAATTCACTGCATCAAAGCAACGGGGCCATGTACTGTCAAATCTTGGGTGAGAACCTGCTTCCCTCAGCCAGGGCATTGAAAATGGGTCATGGATGGGTATTCCAGCATGACAATGACCCAAAATACACAGACAAAGCAACAAAGGAGTGGCTCAAGAAGAAGCACATTAAGGTCCCGGAGTGGCCTAGCCAGTCTCCAAACCTTAATCCCATAGAAAATATTTGGAGGGAAAATAAGGTTCGAGTTACCAAACGTCAGCCTCGAAACATTAACGACTTGGAGAGGATCTGCAAAGAGGAGTGGGACATCCCTCCTGAGATGTATGCAAACCTGGTGGCCAACTACAAGAAAAGTCTGACCTCTGCGATTGCCAACAAGGGTTTTGCCACCAAGTACTAAGTCATGTTTTGCGAAGGAGTCAAATACTTATTTCACTCATTAAAAAGCAAAGCAATTTATAACTTTTTTGAAATGCGTTTTCTGGTTATTTTTGTTGTTATTCTGTCTCTCTTTTAAATTAACCTACCATTAAAATTATAGACTGATCATTTCTTTGTCAGTGGGCAAACGTATAAAATCAGCAGGGGATCAAATACTTTTTTCCCTTACTGTATGGAAAGATATGCTTTGCTTGCCCTTTAAAGCGGGGATTAGCAAACAGTAGATTGCAGACAGGTGACTAGTACATTGCAGTCTGGGCCATCCCAGAGCATAAAACAGTGTGCAATGCAAACGGACTACTTGTAAAGTTGGAGCTGTAGTAGGGAGCAAGAGCCGCATAAGCGGATGTCACCTCGGTAGTGTTGGGTCCTGTCCCATGCGGATCGATACCCACTGCAGTCCACCTCTTATCCCGGCTTGCAGTCTCCAGAGTGGAGCCAGCAGCAGGAAAGAGGAGATCTTCAGGTCAGTGAGAAGCAATACACTGGGCATAATAGTATAGGGCTGCTTTCACACTGATGTGCTGAGGTTCACCCACACCGCGGATGAAGTGCAGTGTACCTGTAGCTTTCCTGTGGGTTTGCTGCGCTTAGCCGAAGACTTCTACTATATCCTGCAGGTTTGGTGCACTTTCTGAAAATGCACCAAAAGTCCTGAATGCACGACACCTGCAGGATATAATATAAGTCTTCGGGTAACCCAGGAAAGTTGCAGATGCACTGCATTGTAGTGGCCAGGGTGTATACATGTCACAGCTGCAGCAGGAGTTATACTTCCTGTCATGGTTGGTGGGTGTAGCACCTGTCAAGCATGACCCATTCAAATGAATGAGGCCACTCTGCAAGTGTAACTTTGTGAGTACAGCAAACAAGGGGTTAAAGCAGGCAGCATTGTCTTGCTTTCTCACCCCCTGGTTTAACCCCTTGGGCCCGTAGAAGCATGCAGTTGCGGGGCACTTGCAGAGTGGCCCCATTTACTTGAATAGGTCGCAATTGGCAGGCAGCAGCACCCACCAAAAGCAACAGGGGGCTTATTTCCTGCTGCGGCATGTGTACACCTTTGGTTGCTGCCTCAGCAGGTAATTGGGTTGGGATTGGGTTTTTTTTTTAGATTGAACGGACTGGGAAAGGTTAGAACAGGGGTTGGCAATCCCCAGCACTCATGTCAGGGGTGGCACTTAAAGTGGATGTAAACCCAATGTCATCCTTTCTAAACTACTGCCATAGGGGTTATCTATAAGGATATTCATGCCTCCTGCATGTATCTTTACCTGTCAAATGTCTCCCCTCTGTCTGTTATTAGAGCTGAAAAACTGCATATTCTGTGGGTGGGTCTGTTGTCTGGAGCTCGGTGGGTGGAGTCTCAATGTCAGTAGACTCTCCGCCCACCTCTACACTCCCCTTGTCAATATGCATTTTCTCTTGTGTATTTCTAACTGAACTTCTGCTATGATCTCTAACATCCAGTGAAAAGACAGGAAAGTAACCACATGACTTCAGCATGCCAAATCATGCTGAGGTGTGGAACAGCCAATCCTCGCAGAGCTGCTGAAGAAAGAAGTGGGGGAGGGAATTAAAAAATACTGCATGTGTCTTAGGCTGTCACTCACAGCAAGGGGGATTATTTGACAAAGTTTTTGTCAGTTTGTCAAGATTTCTCTCACTGAACAATAAAAGAGGATGGATTAACTCTGTGTGGCAAGACTGGGCTCAAATGATAGGAAATCTTATACTCTACAGCAGGGATATGCAATTAGCGGACCTCCAGCTGTTGCAAAACTACAAGTCCCATCATGCCTCTGCCTCTGGGTGTCATGCTTGTGGCTGTCAGAGTCTTCCTGTGCCTTATGGGACTTGTAGTTCTGCAACAGCTGGAGGTCCGCTAATTGCATATCCCTGCTCTACAGTATGATATAAAAAAAAAAAAAAACATTTTCGGGTTTACATCCACTTTAATGCCTTTTCTACTGGATTAGGATTTTGCTCTGTAGCCCAAACGCTGAAGGCCCCTTTGAGGCTCAGGATTCGCCCAGACTGGGCATCACTGCTGTGCCCAGCTTGTTCTTCCTCCCCATGGATGATTAACAGGGCCACAGGGAGATAGAAGAAGATTGTGATCGGCTACATACAGTGGACATAAAAAGTCCACACACCCCTGTTCAAATATCAGGTTTCTGTGATGTAAAAAAATTATAATAACATAATTTCAGAACTTTTTCTACCTTTATTGTGACCTATAAACTGTACAACTCAATTGAAAAACAAACTGAAAACTTGCAGCATGAGTGTGCAACCACATTATTATAATTGGGGATGTAGCTTTGTTCAGAATTAAGCAATCGCATTCAAACTCATGTTAAATAGGAGTCAGTACACACCTGCTATCATTTAAAGTGCCTTTGATTAACCTCTAGTAGGTCTTTCCCAACATTTTCTTAGTCACATCCTACAGCAAAAGCCATGGTCCGCAGAGAGCTTCCAAAGCATCAGAAAGATCTCATTGTTAAAAGGTATCACTCAGGAGAAGGGTACAAGAGAATTTCCAAGGTATTAGATATTCCATGGAACACAGTAAAAACAGTCCTCATCAAGCGGAGAAAATATGGCACAACAAAGTGATGCCATAATCAGACGTTGTGTTCTCACTCAGGTGCTCACCTCCATGTAATGAAGGCTCACATTA
Organism: Lithobates clamitans; assembly: GCA_037952925.1. Taxonomy (NCBI): domain Eukaryota; kingdom Metazoa; phylum Chordata; class Amphibia; order Anura; family Ranidae; genus Lithobates; species Lithobates clamitans. The sequence goes on from JBBGZY010001526.1 coordinate 4,761,375, forward strand.
AGGTGTGTGACCGTGCTGTTAAGCTTGGTCAATACACGCTTTGGACCCACTACAGGTTCAGCAGTGCATTCGGAATCCTGGATCAATCGCCAATGTGCCTCAGTAAATCAATGAAAAAAGGATCTCTTAGTGTAGTATGCTTATGCAATGTATTGAAACATAAAAAAAACAGGTCCCACACAGGGTACACACAATATCCAGGCGCTTCAGTGCGCCATTCTACATCAAGCAAAAAACGAATGGTTGAAAACAGCCGGTAACGGTATGGTAAGCTGATCGTTCCTAACAGCTGATCTGCTAAGCGTGCCGTCTTGTCCCCTTCCCCTACATGTTTCGATACAAGGGAATTTCGTATCTTCCTCAGGGGGTGATGTCGTTACCGGCCGTTTTCAACCATTCGTTTTTTTGCTTGATGTATAATGGTACACTGAAGCGCCTGGATATTGTGAGTACCCTGTGTGGGACCTGTTTATTTTTGTTTCAATAAATTGCATAACCATACAACACTATGAGATCCTTTTTTCATTGATTTACTGAGGCACATTGACGATTGATCCAGGATTCCGGACGCACTTCTGAACCCTGTAGTGGTTCCAAAGCGTGTATTGACCAAGCTTAACCACTTGCCGACCGCCGCACGACGATGTACGTCGACAGAGCGGCACGGGCAGGCAAAAGGGCTTACCTGTACGTCCCTGCCTGCCCGCGGGTGGGGGGTCCGATCGGACCCCCCCCCCGGTGCCTGCGGCAGTCGGATCGAGGTCAGGGTCGATCAAAGGTGAGGGGGAGGCCACTCATTCGTGGCCCCTTCCTCGCGATCGCTCCTGGCCAATGACAAGCTTCCTCGGCTTCTGTGAATGTAAACAGAAGCAGAGGAAGTGATGTAATCTCTCCTCGAGCCGGTCTTTTCGTCCGGCGCCGAGGAGAGAAGACATCCAAGTAAGTGCACCAACACTACACATACAGTAGAACACGCAGGCACACTTGTCACCCCCCTGTCACCCCCCGATCACCCCCTGATCACCCCCCTGTACCCCCTGTCACCCTGACACCAATAGCAGGTTTTTTTTTTTTCTGATTTATTGCATTGGTGTCAGTTTGTGACAGTAACAAGTGTTAGAGCAGTTAGGTTAGGCCCCTTTAGGTCAGGGGTACCCCCCTTTAGGTCCAGGGTACCCCCCTAACCCCCCTAATAAAGTTTTAACCCCGTGATCACCCCCCGTCGCCAGTGTCACTAAGCGATCGTTTTTCTGATCGCTGTATTAGTGACACAGGTGACGCTAGTTAGGGAGGTAAGTATATAGGTTCGCTGTCAGTGTTTTATAGCGACAGGGATCCCCATATACTACCTACTAAAGGTTTTAACCCCTTGATTGCCCCCTAGTTAACCCTTTCACCAGCGATCACCATATAATTGTTACAGGTGACGCTGGTTAGTTGGTTTGTTTTTTGTAGTTTATTGTAGTTTATTACAGTTTTAGGGCACCCGCCGTTTATTACCCTATAAAGGTTTAACCCCCTAATTGCCCGGCGGTGATAGAAGTTAAGTTTTTAGGATCAGATAAGGTCTGCGTCGCCCCAGGCAGCGTCAGGTTAGCGCTAGTACCGCTAAAACCCACGCACGCAGCATACACCTCCCTTAGTGCTATAGTATCTGAACGGATCGATATCTGATCCGATCAGATCTATACTCCCCAGCAGTTTAGGGTCCCCCAAAAAAACGCAGTGTTAGCGGGATCAGCCCAGATACCTGCTAGCACCTGCGTTTTGCTCCTCGGCCCAGCCCAGCCCACCCAAGTGCAGTATCGATCGATAACTGTCACAAAACACTAAGCACACATAACTGTAGCGTTTGCAGAGTCAGGCCTGATCCCTGCGATCGCTAACAGTTTTTTGGTAGCGCTTTGAATCAGTCGCTGACAGTCAGGAGCTTTTTTGCCTGTGAGTCTCACTAGTGTACCCCTAAATTTAGAGCCCAAAATGGCAAATAGAAGGTACACTAGTGAAGAGGCCTACAGGATTCTGAGCATGACAGATAGTGAAGAGGAAGTCACTCATCTGTCAAGTTCAAGCTCAGAATACGAACCTGTAGAGGACAGCGGCTCCATGACAGATAGCTCTGACGACGGAGTTGTGGTCCCTGCTAGGGTCAGGCGTACCAGACCCCGATCTTCTTCTTCTGTCCTTGACGTGCAAGAACCGCAGGGCTCTCGTAGGGAGCAGAGAGGTACTAGTGCCGCTACTCCTTCTGGTGAACTGGCAAGCACCAGCGGCCTAGTACACCCTGGTCGTACATCCAGCACTGCAGTATCACGTGGTGACGTGGCGAGTCCCATAAGTGCAGTTCAAGCTGGCGAGGTGGCAAGCACATCTAGTGTCCCGCTGCCACCAATAAGACAAAGACAGGCCCGTCGTGCCCATAGTGCCCTTCCTGCTGCATTCGCCAATCCGAATTGGGTACCCACCACTTCTGCAGCACCCGTACTTCCCCCTTTCACTGGCCAACCCGGAATTCAGGTGGAAACAGTTGACTTTATGCCACTGGATTTTTATTCACTGTTTTTCACCGAAGATCTCTATAGATCTATTGTGGACCAAAGCAATTTATACGCTGGTCAATACATCGCCACTATGCCCCAGTCCACCCTTGCCAGAGATTGGAGACCAATTACGGTCTCCGAATTTAAGATCTTTCTGGGCCTTTCCCTCAACATGGGCATAACCAAAAAGAGTGAGTTGCGGTCATATTGGTCCACTGACCCTATTCACCATATGCCCGTGTTCTCTGCTTCAATGGCCAGGGCACGATACGAGCAGATTTTGCGGTTCATGCACTTTAACGACAATGAACTCTGTCGTCCTCGTGGAGACCCTGCATACGATCGGCTCTACAAAATTCGGCCCCTCGTAAACCACTTCAACCAACGTTTTGCAGACTTGTTTACCCCCCATCAAGTTGTCTGCGTTGATGAGTCCCTGATTAAGTTTTCTGGCCGCTTGTCCTTCAAACAGTACCTTCCCTGCAAGCGTGCCAGATACGGGGTCAAGATGTATAAGCTCTGTGACAGGGCCACAGGCTATACATGTAGATTTATGGTTTACGAGGGCAAAGATAGTCACGTAGAGCCGATAAACTGCCCTGACTACATAGGAAGCGCTGGCAAGATAGTGTGGGACTTGGTGTCACCCTTATTCGGAAAGGGGTACCACTTGTACGTGGACAATTATTATATGAGCGTGCCACTTTTTAGTCACTTGTTTGATCAGCAGATTGGAGCATGTGGCACCGTGCGACCTAATCGCCGGGGCTTTCCCCAGCGGCTTGTAGAGTCCCGTCTTAGGCTGGGGGAGAGAGCCTGCTTGCAGTATAATAATTTGCTCGCTATGAAGTGGAGGGATAAGAAGAATGTTTTCGTTCTCACCTCCCTTCATACAGACACGACGACCCAAATTACTACGGCGACTGGTGTTGTGGAGAAACCCCTCTGTGTCCACGAATACAACCTTAATATGGGAGGGGTGGACCTCAACGACCAGTTGTTGGCGCCGTACCTAGTTGCCCGTAAGGCCAGACGCTGGTACAAAAAAGTGTCTGTTTATTTATTTCAATTGGCTTTGCTGAACGCTCATGTGCTATACAGAGCTTCAGGACGGACTGGATCCTTCCTTAAATTCCAGGAAGAGATCGTCAGAGCCCTTCTGTTTCCAGACGGTGCTCCACCTCACCTTCCCAATCCAAATGCAGTAGGCCGGCTGCATGAGAGGCATTTTCCTTATGTCCTCCAGAGTACCCCTACCCGACGAGCCCCCCAAAGAAAATGTCGTGTCTGCAGAAAGCGCGGATTTAGGCGTGACACCCGGTATTATTGTCCCTCCTGTCCTGGCAATCCTGGTCTTTGCATTGGTGAATGTTTTGAACGCTACCATACACTAGTTGAGTATTAGCGTAGGGTACAGCACTGTACAGACTAGGACACACTTCCACAGGGTCTCCCAAGATGCCATCGCATTTTGAGAGACCCAAACCTGGAACCGTTACAGTTTTAAAAGTTACAGTTATAAAAAAAAAAAAGTAAAAAAAAAAAAAAAAAAGTAAAAAAAAAAAAAAATACACAAAAAAAATATAAAATAAAAAAACCAAAAATAGTTGTCGTTTTATTGTTCTCTCTCTCTCTATTTTCTCTCTATTGTTCTGCTCTTTTTTACTGTATTCTATTCTGCATTGTTTTATTGTTATGTTTTATCATGTTTGCTTTTCAGGTATGTAATTTTTTTATAGTTTACTGTGTTTTAAACATTTTTTTGTTTTCAGGTACGCCATTCAGCTGCAGCGCGGATTTATTTATCTTGACAGCAACAGCGTTTGCTCCCACGATACATAAAGCCGTGACTCCAGCACTGTCGGAGGTGATTTCACCACCACAGTTACATACTTCAGCATATATGCCGAAGCGTGGGGGCAGAAGTGGGTGGAGGAGCGATTTGCTCCTGCCTTTTGCGGGAGGATGCCCCCATGCTTCGGCATATATATATTTTAGGTAGGCACAGGTTGCGTTAAATGTTTTATTTTTTACTATGGGTTTTTTTTGTATTTGCTTTGCAGGTATGGTAAGTATTACTGTTATACTGTAATGTTACTTTGTTTTTTGTTAACCATCATTTGCTTAGCAGGTACGCCATTCAGTTGCAGCGCGGATTTATTTATCTTGACAGCAACAGCGTTTGCTCCCACGATACATAAAGCCGTGACTCCAACGCTGTCGGAGGTGATTTCACCACCACAGTTACATACTTCAGCATATATGCCGAAGCGTGGGGGCAGTGGGTGGAGGAGCAATTTGCTCCTGCCTTTTGCGGGAGGATGCCCCCATGCTTCGGCATATATAAATGGTGCATGTATGCCCATCATTAGAAGTGGGTGGATGAAGGGAGGTATTCTAATGGTGGGCATACCCACCGATCAATATCTTTTTTTTGTTCAGCCCACAGGCTGCATGAAAAAAAAGTTTACAATATATGCCCAACAAGGACCAGCAACGTACTGGTATGTTGCTGGACTTTGAGTGGTTATACCAGAATGATGCCTGCAGGTTTAGGTATCATCTTGGTATCATTCTTTTCAGCCAGCGGTCGGCTTTCATGTAAAAGCAATCCTAGCGGCTAATTAGCCTCTAGACTGCTTTTACAAGCAGTGGGAGGAAATGCCCCCCCCCCCCACCGTCTTCCATGTTTTTCAATGGCTCTCCTGTCCCAACAGGGAACCTGAGAATGCAGCCAGTGATTCGGCCAGCTGACCATAGAGCTGATCGGAGACCAGAATGGCTCCAAACATCTCTATGGCCTAAGAATCCGGAAGCTACGAGCATTTCAAGACTTAGATTTCGCCGGATGTAAACAGCGCCATTGGGAAATTGGGAAAGCATTTTATCACACCGATCTTGGTGTGGTCAGATGCTTTGAGGGCAGAGGAGAGATCTAGGGTCTAATAGACCCCAATTTTTTCAAAAAAGAGTACCTGTCACTACCTATTGCTATCATAGGGGATATTTACATTCCCTGAGATAACAATAAAAATGATTTAAAAAAATAAAAATGAAAGGAACAGTTTAAAAATAAGGTAAAAAAATCAAAAAAATAATTAAAAAAAAAAAAAAAAAAAAAAAAAAGCACCCCCGTCCCCCCCTGCTCTCGCGCAAAGGCGAACGCAAGCGTTGGTCTGGCGTCAAATGTAAACAGCAATTGCACCATGCATGTGAGGTATCACCGCGAAGGTCAGATCGAGGGCAGTAATTTTAGCAGTAGACCTCCTCTGTAAATCTAAAGTGGTAACCTGTAAAGGCTTTTAAAAATGTATTTAGTTTGTCGCCACTGCACGTTTGTGCGCAATTTTAAAACATGTCATGTTTGGTATCCATGTACTCGGCCTAAGATCATCTTTTTTATTTCATCAAACATTTGGGCAATATAGTGTGTTTTAGTGCATTAAAATTTTAAAAAGTGTGTTTTTTCCCCAAAAAATGCGTTTGAAAAATCGCTGCGCAAATACTGTGTGAAAAAAAAAAATCAAACACCCACCATTTTAATCTGTAGGGCATTTGCTTTAAAAAAATATATAATGTTTGGGGGTTCAAAGTAATTTTCTTGCAAAAAAAAATAATTTTTTCATGTAAACAAAAAGTGTCAGAAAGGGCTTTGTCTTCCAGTGGTTAGAAGAGTGGGTGATGTGTGACATAAGCTTCTAAATGTTGTGCATAAAATGCCAGGACAGTTCAAAACCCCCCCAAATGACCCCATTTTGGAAAGTAGACACCCCAAGCTATTTGCTGAGAGGCATGTCGAGTCCATGGAATATTTTATATTGTGACACAAGTTGCGGGAAAAAGACAAATTATTATTATTTTTTTTTTTTTTTTTGCACAAAGTTGTCACTAAATGATATATTGTTCAAACATGCCATGGGAATATGTGAAATTACACCCCAAAATACATTCTGTTGCCTCTCCTGAGTACGGGGATACCACATGTGTGAGACTTTTTGGGAGCCTAACCGCATAGGGGACCCCGAAAACCAAGCACCGCCTTCAGGCTTTCTAAGGGCGTAAATTTTTGATTTCACTCTTCACTGCCTATCACAGTTTCGGAGGCCATGTAATGCCCAGATGGCACAAACCCCCCCCAAATGACCCCATTTTGGAAAATAGACACCCAAAGCTATTTGCTGAGAGCTATAGTGAGTATTTTGCAGACCTCACTTTTTGTCACAAACTTTTGAAAATTGAAAAAAGAAAAAAAAAATACGTTTTTCTTGTCTTTCTTCATTTTCAAAAACAAATGAGAGCTGCAAAATACTCACCATGCCTCTCAGCAAATAGCTTGGGGTGTCTACTTTCCAAAATGGGGTCATTTTGGGGCGGTTTTGTGCTATCTTGGCATTTTATGGCCTTCAAAAATGTGATAGGTAGTGAGGAGTGAAATCACAACTTTACGCCCTTAGAAATCCTGAAGGCGGTGCTGGGTTTTCGGGGCCCCGTACGCGGCTAGGCTCCCAAAAAGTCCCACACATGTGGTATCCCCATACTCAGGAGAAGTAGCAGAATGTATTTTGGGGTGCAATTCCACATAAGCCCATAGCCTGTGTGAGCAATATATCATTTAGTGACAACTTTGTGCAAAAAAAAAAAAAAATTTTCACTTTCCTGCAACTTGTGTCAAAAAATAAAATATTCCATGGACTCAACATGCCTCTCAGCAAATAGCTTGGGGTGTCTACTTTCCAAAATGGGGTCATTTGGGGGGGGGTTGTGCCATCTTGGCATTTTATGGCCTTCAAAACTGTGATAGGTAGTGAGGAGTAAAATCAAAAATTTATGCCCTTAGAAATCCTGAAGGCGGTGCTTGGTTTTTGGGGCCCCGTACGCGGCTAGGCTCCCAAAAAGTCCCACACATGTGGTATCCCCATACTCAGGAGAAGCAGCAGAATGTATTTTGGGGTGTAATTCCACATATGCCCATGGCATGTTTGAGCAGTATATCATTTAGTGACAACTTTGTGCAAAAAAAAAAAAAAATTGTCACTTTCCCGCAACTTGTGTCCAAATATAAAATATTCCATGGACTCAACATGCCTCTCAGCAAATAGCTTGGGGTGTCTACTTTCCAAAATGGGGTCACTTGGGGGGGTTTTGTGCCATCTTGGCATTTTATGGCCTTCAAAACTGTGATAGGTAGTGGGGAGTAAAATCAAAAATTTATGCCCTTTGAAATACTGAAGGCGGTGCTTGGTTTTCGGGGCCCCGTACACGGCTAGGCTCCCAAAAAGTCCCACACATGTGGTATCCCCGTACTCAGGAGAAGCAGCAGAATGTATTTTGGGGTGTAATTCCACATATGCCCATGGCATGTTTGAGCAATATATCATTTAGTGACAACTTTGTGCAAAAAAAAAAAAAAAAATTGTCACTTTCCCGCAACTTGTGTCCAAATATAAAATATTCCATGGACTTAACATGCCTCTCAGCAAATAGCTTGGGGTGTCTACTTTACAAAATGGGGTAATTTGGGGGGGGTTTGTGCCATCCTGGCATTTTATGGCCTTCAAAACTGTGATAGGTAGTGAGGAGTAAAATCAAAAATGTATGCCCTTTGAAATCCTGAAGGCGGTGCTTGGTTTTCGGGGCCCCGTACGCGGCTAGGCTCCCAAAAAGTCCCACACATTTGGTATCCCCGTACTCAGGAGAAGCAGCTGAATGTATTTTGGGGTGCAATTCCACATATGCCCATGGCCTGTGTGAGCAATATATCATTTAGTGACAACTTTTTGTAATTTTTTTTTTTTTTTGTCATTATTCAATCACTTGGGACAAAAAAAAAAAATATTCAATGGGTTCAACATGCCTCTCAGCAATTTCCTTGGGGTGTCTACTTTCCAAAATGGGGTCATTTGGGGGGGTTTTGTACTGCCCTGCCATTTTAGCACCTCATGAAATGACATGGACAGTCATAAACTAAAAGCTGTGTAAATTCCAGAAAATGTACCCTAGTTTGTAGGCGCTATAACTTTTGCGCAAACCAATAAATATACGCTTATTGACATTTTTTTTACCAAAGACATGTGGCCGAATACATTTTGGCCTAAATGTATGACTAAAATTGATTTTAATGGATTTTTTTTATAACAAAAAGTAGAAAATATCATTTTTTTTCAAAATTTTCGGTCTTTTTCCGTTTATAGCGCAAAAAATAAAAGCGGCAGAGGTGATCAAATACCATCAAAATAAAGCTCTATTTGTGGGAAGAAAAGGACGCAAATTTCGTTTGGGTACAGCATTGCATGACCGCGCAATTAGCAGTTAAAGCGACGCAGTGCCGAATTGTAAAAAGTGCTCTGGTCAGGAAGGGGGTAAATCCTTCCGGGGCTGAAGTGGTTAACAGCAAGGTCACACACCTTAAGGTGAGCCTTCATTACATGGGGGGGGGAGCACCTGAGTGAGAACACAGCATCTGATTATTGCATTACTTTCACAGCATACTGAATCGTATGGAGCACCTGTAAATTGGATCAATTTGAACTTTGCACAGTGCACTTTTTTATAATTCCAGTATTTGGATCTATTTAGATTTCCACGGACTTATTTGCGTTAATATTTTTCATCACTATAAGAATGCACATTGTCACTTTATTATTTGGCTATTAAGCACTTGTTATTTTATATATTTTTTATCATATATTTTATACATTATTAGTATCACGGATATAATTTTACCAGTTCAGAGGCTTTATGCTTATACCTTTGATAGCGCAGCGTTTTTAACATTAAAGGAGCTGCAGGAATATCTGGAATGTACTGGCTGTGTGGTACATGTGACAACAATCTCCCATATTCTTCATATGTCTGGGCTATGGGGTAGAGTGGCAAGACGGAAGCCTTTTCTTACAAAGAAAAACATCCAAGCCTGGCTAAGTTTGCAAAAACGCATCTGAAGTCTCCCATGTGGGAAAATGTGTTAGGGTCGAATGAAACCAAGGTTGGACTTTTTGGCCTTTATTTAAAAAGATATGTTTGGTGCAAAAACAATACTGCGTATCACCAAAAGGACACCATACCCACAGTGAAGCATGGCGGTGGCAGCAGCATGCTTTGGGCTGTTTTTCTTCAGCTGGAACAGGGGCTTTAGTCAAGGTAGAGGGAATTATGAACAGTTCCAAATACCAGTCAATATTGGAACAAAACCTTTAGGCTTCTGCTAGAAAGATGAACATGAAGAGGAACTTCATCTTTCAGCATAACAATGACCCAAAGCATACATCCAAATCAACAAAGGAATAGCTTCACCAGAAGAAGATTTAAGTTTTGAAATGGCCCAGCTAGAGCCCAGACCTGAATCCGATGGGGATCCGAAAATCTGTGGGGTGATCTGAAGAGGGCTGTGCACAGGAGATGCCCTCACAATCTGACAGATTCGGAGTGTTTTTGCAAAGAAGAGTGGGCAAATATTGCCAAGTCAAGATGTGCCATGCTGATAGACTCAAAAAGACCGAGTGCTGTAATAAAATCAAAAGGTACTTCAACAAAGTATTAGTTTAAGAGTGTGCGCAATTATGCAATTGTTTTTTTCGTTTTTATTAATAGTTCCCTCCACCTAAAAGATTTCAGTGTGTTCAACTGTTGTACAGTTTATAGGTCATATAAAAAGTTCTGAAATGATTTATCGTTGTCTCATTTTTTTTACATCACAGAATCCTGGCATTTTAACAGGGGCATAGGTGTGCGCACAGGGTGTGTCGGGTGTGCCTGGGCACATCCTAATCACCCTCTGCGCCACAGATTCCCCTTGTTGAACGCCCCTACCCCCATGGCAGCTGAGGTTACAAAGAAAGGGACTAGAGAATCTCTGTTCTCAGTCCCTTTCTCTGCTATTTCACCAAAGCCCCTCAATGGGACTCTTAACATTGTAAAAAAAAAAAATAATTAAAAAAAAATATTAGAAAAAAATAAATAAAAAAATTGTAAAAAAATACCAAAAAATTAAAACAAAAAATGACTGACACCAATCTCATAACTACTGACACTATCCACTGCTCTACTGCGCTTGTGTGTTTAAGCTTTGGGGTGCACACCCTAATGCAATAGGCTGCGCACACCTATAAACAGGGGTGTGTAGACTTTTTTTTATATCCACTGTAGGTGGCTTTGGAGAATAACCCCATTAAGACCTGGAGACAGAATGGCAGCGAACCTTGGGAAGCAAAGGACAGATCAAAAAAAAAAAAAAGTGTTGCGGGCAGAGCTGGGAGCCTGCAGTAATTGACTGTACAGTGGGATATTTAACTGCCATGGAGCTCATAGATAAAGAGAGATAAAGGTAAAGGAATCCAGGAATGGAGCAGTCTGTGGTGAGAGCTGTGCAGCCCACCCAGGAAATGACCCTTTGCTGTACCTGCCTCCATACAGCTTGTTGGCACAGTGTTCATGAGATCGCCATCATCCATGCAGCATTGGTGTGATGAAAGGCTTTTGGCCATCCTTATATGTATTGAATTTGCTGACTGGCCAAAGAAGCGGTGTGTGTGTGTCCTTTCCTTGACCGCAAACAGCGGGTGATTTTGGTTTTCTCCTACTAACCAGTGATCATTCCTCCCAATGACCACCAACAGCAGGGATTTTTTTCTTTCTCCCTCTGACCAACAGCAGGATATTATTTTCCTTTGAATAACTAGCAATGTAAAAATAGGATTTTTACGTCATATTTACCTGTAAAAATCCTTTTCTTTGAGTACATCATGGGACACAAAGTCAGGCTAATATTCATTATCTGCTGGGTTATACTCCATCATTAGGATTTTACAGGTAAGTATGACGTAAAAATTCTATTTTCTTTTTCATACATCATGGACACAGAGTCAGGCTAATATTTATTACCTGCTGGGACGTCCCAGAGCCTTGAGGGGAGGGAGACACCCTGCCAAACAATAGTCATCAGAACTAATACGGCAGCCTGCTGTCCTTGGCTGCTTGGAACATCCACTTGATAAAATTTTGTGAACGTATGCACTGAAGACCAGGTAGCAGCCTCACAAATATGAGCCACAGATACCTGATGGCGAAAAGCCCAGGAGGTTCCTACACTCCTGGTAGAATGAGCTCTCACCATAAAGGGAGGAGCTTTATGTTTCAGACCATAGGCCTAAAACACCAATTGACAATGGAAGCTTTGGAAGCTGCCTGCCCCTTCTTGGGTCCTTTTGGTAAAACAAAAAAGAGTCTGATACTCGGATCTCCGCAGATCTAGACAAATATACCTTGACTGCCTGGACAATGTCCAAAGAATGCAGTCATCTCTCTTCTGTCAAACAAGGCTGGGAGAAAGAAGAAGGCAAAATAATGTCCTGATTTACATGAAAGTCCAACACCACTTTTGGCAAAAAAGAATGGAACAGGTCATAACACGACTCTGTCATGATGAAGGATCAAGTACAGTTCCTTGCATGAAAGTGTTGCCAATTCTGACACTCTTCTGGCCGAGGTGATAGCCATCAGGAAGGCTAGCTTGCGTGACAGTAAGTCTAATGGAATTTCCTTAATAGGTTCAAATGGTTGTTTCTGTAACACAGAAAGCACCAAGTTCAAGTCCCAAGGACACATAGGTGACCTAATGGGGGGAAGCAAGCAAGTTGCCTCTTGCATAAAAGTTTCTGTAACACAGAAAGCACCAAGTTCAAGTCCCAAGGACACATAGGTGACCTAATGGGGGGAAGCAAGCAAGTTGCCTCTTGCATAAAAGTTTGGATCAGTGAATGGGAGGCTAAAGGCTTTTGGAAGAATACAGATAGGGCTGAAACTTGACCTCTGACTGTACTCAAAGCCATTTTGATTTCCACAGCTGACTGTAGAAAAGAGAGAATTCTCCAAATCACATATTTCCGAGGATGCCATTTTCTGGCTTCACACCAAGCAATTTAAGTCTTTCAGACCTAAATTTGCTAGTGATAGCTTTTCTAGCATTCACTAGAGTAGACACCACTGGTCCCGAGATGCCACGGTCCTTTAACACCCTGGCTTCAATAGCCATGCCGTCGAATTTAGAGACTGTAAATTGGGGTGCAATATAGGACCTTGAGACAGTAGATCGGGGACGATGTGGAAGCGTCCATGCGCAACAAATGTGGAAGCAGAGGGATCAGAGGGAAAGCATAAACCAGGGAGTACTGGCTCCATGGAACTATCAGAGCATCTGCTCCAATTGCCAGAGGATCTCTTGTTCGAGACACAAACTGCTGTAACTTGTTGTTGAACCTGGATGCCAGTAGGTAGACCTCTTGCCAACCCCAACGTTGGCAAATTTCCTGGAACACCTCTGGGTGTAGGGACCATTTCCCCGGGCACATCTGCTGGCAGCTGAGATAATCTGCCTTCCAGTTCTCTACTCCCGAGATATGGACTGCCGATATTATTGGCACATGTCCTTCTGCCCAAGCTAGTATGTAGTTCACCTCCTTCAGAGCTTAACGACTCCTGGTACCGCCTTGGTGGTTTATATAGGCCACTGCTGTGGCACTGTCGAACTGAACCCTGATGAGGCAGTCCTGAAGCTCCACCGTCCAGGATCGTAGGGCTAGACGTACTGCCCATAATTCTAGGACGTTGATGGGCAGGGTCTGCTCTGTCCCTGACCATTTCCCCTGGGCTGTGACCCCATCTAGGGTCGCTCCCCAGCCTGAAAGACTGGCATTTGTAGTCAGTACTCTCCAAGTTACCAGGAGAAACGATTTTCCCTTTTGCAGGTTTTGATCCTGCAACCACCAGTTTAGGCTTAAGCATGCCTGAGGAGATAAGCACATTGGATAATCCAGGGCTATTCTTCCTCTGTTCCAAGCCAACAAGATGTCTTGTTGTAAAGGCCTGGAACGGAACTGGGCATAGGGCACTGCCTCGAAGGAGGATATCATCCTCCCTAGAAGACTCATACAGAGCCGAATAGAGGGTTGTCCCCTTATCTGACGCACCTGATCCTTCAGGGCACAGATCCTTACGGGTGGCAAGAATACTTTTGCTTGGACCGTGTTTAGAATCAGACCTAAATATTTTAGACTTTGAGCTGGTCTCAAGGCTGACTTTTCAGTATTTATGATCCAGCCTAAACTTTTCAAATACCTCATTGTGTATATTATGCTCTCTTCTAGAGCCTGTACTGAGTGATCTTTGAGCAGGAGGACGTCCAGATACCGAAAAACCAGAATCCCTTGGGCCCTCAAAAGACCCACTACTGGTGCTAGGACCTTTGTGAACACCTGGGGAGCTGTAGCAAGCCCGAAGGGTAGAGCCACAAACTGAAAATGATGTTCCTCTACTGCAAAACGTAGGAACCTCGGATGAGGTTGAAAGATAGGTATGTGTAAGTACGCGTCCTTTTTATCGATGGAGGTTGAAAATTCTCCCCTCCGGAGCGAGCTTACTACTGAGCGGACAGACTCCACCCGAAAGGACTGTATCAATAGATACCTGTTCAGGGATCTTAGGTCCAAAATGGGCCTTGTGTCCCCATTTGGTTTCTGAACCGTAAACAGGTTTGAGTAAAACCCTGTGCCCCTTTCGGATACCGGAACCTCTACAATCACTCCTTGATGCACTAGATGGTGTAGTGCCTGAAGCAATTAGTTTCTTTTTGGAGGATCTGAGGGAACGCTGGATCTTAGAAACCTCTGAGGGGGCACCCTCCTGTAACTCCAGCTTGTAACTGCGAGATATATTTGAGGTGACCCACTCGTCCTGAATTGTGGTTTTTCAAATGTCCGCAAAGTGTGGCAGCCTTTCCCCCACCCGATATAGTGGGGGTGTCCCCTCAAAAGGAGGGCTTGGTGCTGGGTTTACAAGAATTTTGGACCCAGGGCCTTTTCTGGCCCTGGCCTTGCAGCCTGCCCCTGGCCCTAGCATCCTGTTGGCGGCGAAACCGCCCTGATGCTGAGACATTTGAGGAAGCAGTCCCAGGGTTTTTAAACAAGGGACGTTTGGTGCTTTTCTTCACAGAATGTAGAGAACTCTTCCCTCCGGAAATCTTTTGGATTTATTTGTCCAAGTGATCAGCAAATAAACGTTCCCCATGAAACGGGAAACCTGCCAATAACTTTTTACAAGGAAACTCGACTTACCAGTTCTTAAGCCATAAAAGTCTGCGCATATGTACAGGCAAGAGAGCCAGACGCGAAACCTGCTGTATTGAATCCTTCAAAGCATCAACAGCAAAACACAGCGCCCGAGGAATATCTGTCTTACTTACAGGCAGATCATCCTCCTGGTTAGGCCTATCCGGCCGTTTGACTTGATCCTTTATGGACTGGCAAATACCAATTGCTGCAACAGTTGGCTGAATAGCTGAACTGGCCAAAAAAAGGAAACCTTTAATAAAAACTCCAATTTCTTGTCAACAGGGTCTTTCAAGCACTGTGCGTTATCTACCGGACAAGTTCTTGATTAAGGAAGAGACTGCTGCATCTACGGCTGGCATGCTCCATTTTTTAACAAACTTTTCAACCATGGGATATAAAAGGGAAAACCTTTTAGAAAGCAAAAAAGTCCTGTCAGGATGTTCCCAATCAGCATACACCGCCTGTTCCAACAGAGGGTGTAGCGGGAAAGTCTGTGCGACCTGAAAAGGTCTCAGAGATACCAAAGAGGGCCAGGGGGGCTCAGTCACCTCTGCAAGAGGCAACTTAAAGGCAGAACAAACCAATTCGGTTCAGAGTCAGGATCAAAAACCTTTGCAACTGAGAGGTAGACATCAACTGGATATCTTCTTGTCCAGGATGCTCGGAAGCAGACTCATCTGCTGGGCACTCCACTGAATCCTGGGCTTTAAGCTCTTCCCCATCCTCAACTCATTCCTGCTCCAGACGAGGAGACTCTGGGGAGGGGGATCTGTCACGCTTCCTGCCACCCTGCGGGATGGAGACAATCATGCCGGCAATCCTGTGCTCTAACACGGCTAGGGCTAAGGACAGTTCATCCTTAGTGATAAAGGGTGAAGCAGCAGTGCTGATTGCCCGGGAGCCTGTGGTCTTTCAGGGGATTCAACACTAGGGATACAACTAGGTTCATCAGGAACTACTGATGACGTAGGTGTGCCCTTCCCTGTGCTATTAGTCCCACTCCTCTTTTTGGAAGACATTCAATGCTGCAAACAAAGAGTACTTGGGTGTAGTTAAAACACCTCAAAAGGAGCCCCTTTATTAGGGCTCACCAGCCCTTATACAACAATCCTGCTAAGCACCTTTAGCCTGCCAAGCAACACCTGGTGACTCACGTGACCCATGTAAGGAGAAATGAACCACTGCAAGTGTCTGTTCAGAGCCTGCTCTGTGTCCCACAGCTGCCTTCTGGAAGCACCACATGCTTGGCATACACCGCTTAAATAAGCTGGGTGTGCGCCTAAACGCGTGGTCACGGCAAGTGGGCGTGACTGTATTCGCGTACAGCGCAAATCTTCGTGCACCCAGATAAAGGCTATGTCGCATGTGCGGCGAAGCCGTGTGCGCCATACAAACTGCTGAGCCCAGCGGCGTTCTTGTAAACGCACATGCGCCATGGCGAACCAAGGCAAAATGGCGCACCGCAGTGCACCATCGTACAGGTAAAGAAACAGCCAGACACAAGCAAAAAAGGTACACTTTGCAAACACCCACAGCTAGCCCAGAACTGCCCCGTATGGTCACCGCACACAGGTGTCCAGCCTTTAGCTAGCTTGACTGATTGTTACAATCATTGGGACACCCTATAATAATAAAATAAAGGGGTTTCGCTTACCCGTCCTCCAGGCGCAGGGCCACTTAGCAACTAAGGGCCCAATCTTCACAGCGGGTTCCTGTCACTTGGACCTTCAAGAACTGGGTATCCTTTCATGTTTTAGGGTCTACTCCCTTGGACCTGTACAGCACCCTGCAGGAAATGCCTTAGCACTGTAGTGTTCAGGATTTCCACTCCGCAGGGTCCAGCACCAGGGGCCACATTACAGGCAAAACCTCGCAGGATCTTGAGTCTTCTTTGCGAGGCTCGTGCACCATTTATCTAAGCATAAAAGCCTGTGTCAAATGGATCCAATCGGTCAGTCCCTTGATTCATTTTTGGAACCGTTTGTGAGACTAGAAACCTGGAGCTCAGAGAGCTCAGAGGCCATCCACCTTGCAGACACTGGTAAATAAAACTAAAGTACTTCCTGTATGGGAGAGGTTATATAGGGGATCACTTCCTGTCTGAAGACCTTTGGTCTACCAGTGTCCATTCACCTAATGATGGAGTATAACCCAGCAGGTAATGAATATTAGCCTGACTCTGTGTCCCATGATGTATGAAAAAGAAAGACACTATAACATTCTTAAAGTGAAACAAAAGGGTTAAAACCCTTCCAATGATCCCTTGCCAGCACTAGCATCCTCTCCTGTGTGCCAGTCTTCGGCCATCTTCATTGGCCAGCGCAGGATGATGTCATTTCTGCATATGCGCAGGAGCCACTCATCCCAGCACACAGGGATTGGCCCTGGCATTGTAAGCTGAGCTATACGTGCAGAGCTTAGTTTACAGAGCTGGAGATGACAGTGAGCAGGCAGGTAAGGACATTTTATTGAACAGTTGACATTGCCCATCTCTTCTGCAACAAAAGCCAGCCTGCCTACTGTTGTCACAGTGGAACTTTTGTTCCGCTTTAACCACTGCAATTTTCAAGCTGTGCTGTATGTTACATATTCTCAACTAAAGTAGTTGTTGTTTTAACAGCTGTTGGTTACTAACTATGGGCGGCACAGTGGTCTAGTGGGTAGCACTCTCGCCTAGCAGTAAGAAGGGTCGCTGGTTCGAATCCCAACCACGACACTACCTGCTTGGAGTTTGCATGTTCTCCCTGTGCCTGCGTGGGTTTCCTCCGGGTACTCCGGTTTCCTCCCACACTCCAAAGACATGCTGGTAGGTTAAATGGATCCTGTCTAAATTGTCCCTAGTATGTATGAATGTGAGTTAGGGACCTTAGATTGTAAGCTCCTTGAGGGTAGGGACTGATGTGAATGTACAATGAATATGTAAAGCGCTGCGTAAATTGACAGCGCTATATAAGTACCTGAAATAAATAAATAAAAAATAAAAATAAAATAAACTAGTCTGGCTGTAGTACAAGGACTATAGTAAATGTGCAGTATATACTGTGTGTAAACCATGCCTAATATTCAGCCTTATTTGGTGCTAATATTTAGGCTGTCCCTCTCTATGAAAGTCGGGAGGAATATAAGTACAGTTACTGACTGTGGATTATCATTGCAGAATCTCAATTTTACCTGCACAATTTACTTAATAAATATTACTGTTATTGATTGAGAATTTAAAGAAGACAGATTGTTTTATATATCTGGCACTCCTAATTTCTTACAAATATTTTTTCAGCACACTATGCTCAAATGGTTGCCAACCCCTGGTTTAAAACCTCTGTGAGGTGTTTATTGCTGTTTATGTATAAAAACAAATACCTGACAGGGGTTCTAACCATTCCCTGCTCCATCCAAACCTAAAATTATTATGCTTTAGATAGAGCTGCACAATTAATTTCTAAAAAATCGTGATCTCAATTTAACCCCCTGACGATCTCTATTGCAGAGTTTGCCGATTCTTTCATATAACAAGTGGAGAGACTTATCTGTTCACTCAGCTGTCAAAAGAAAACATCCAGGCAGTCTGCCAAGTTTTTAACATGAAACATTGTAATTAACTTTTCCTTCTTGGATCAAAGGGATAACCTTCTGTGTGTAAAAAAAACAGGCAGTCTGCCAGGTTTTTATCAACGTGTAAATGCAGGAAGTTTAACCACTTAAAGTCTAAATCTTTTTCTGACACTTGTTTCTTAAGTTAAAATCAATATTTTTTGCTAGAAAATTACTTGGAACCCCCAAACATTATAAATATTTTAGCAGAGACCCTAGGGAATAAAATGTCAATTGCTGCAATATTTTATGTCACGCTGTATTTGCCCAGCGGTCTTTCAAACACAATTTTTTGGGAAAAAATACACTTCAATGAATAAAAAAAAAGAAACAGTAAAGTTAACCCAATTTTTTGTTTTAATGTGAAAGATGATGTTACGCTGCAAGAATCGTGAGAGAATCTTGATCTATCTTCTAAGCAAAAAAATTGTGATTCTCATTTTAGCCAGAATCGTGCAGCTCTAGTTTTAGATAAAGATACACTTTAACCACTTAAGGACCAAGCCTCTTTTTTAGATGTGTTGTTTACAAGTTAAAAACATTTTTTTTTGCTAGAAAATTACTTAGAACCCCCAATCATTATACATTTTTTTTCTAACACCCTAGAGAATAAAATGGCGGTCGTTGCAATACTTTCTGTCACACCGTATTTTCGTAGGGGTCTTACAAGCGAAAATTTTTTGGAAGAAATACACTTTTTTGAATTAAAAAATAAGACAACAGTAAAGCTAGCCCAATTTTTTTTATATTGTTAAAGATAACGTTACGCCGAGTAAATTGATACCCAACATGTCACACTTCAAAATTGCGCCCGCTCGTGGAATGGCGACAAACTTTTACCCTTAAAAATCGCCATAGGTGACGTTTAAAAAATTCTACAGGTTGTTTTGAGTTACAGAGGAGGTCTTTTGCTAGAATTGTTGCTGTCGCTCTAACATACGTGGCAATATTTCACATGTGTGGTTTGAACACCGTTTTCATATGCGGATGCTACTCACGTATGTGTTCGCTTCTGCACGTGAGCTCGGCGGGACGGGCCGTGTTTAAAAAACTTTTTTTTTTCTTATTTATTTTACCTTTTATTTTTACACTGTTTAAAAAAAAAAAATTGTGTCATTTTTATTCCTATTACAAGGAATGTAAACATCCCTTGTAATAGAAAGAAAGCATGACAGGACCTCTTAAATATCTGGGGTCAAAAAGATCTCAGATCTCATATTTACACTAAAATGCAATAAAAAAAACAAATTTGTTATTTAAGAAAAAGACCCTTTAAGAGCTATGGGCGGAAGTGACGTTTTGACATCGCTTCCGCCCTGCAATGTCTTGAAGACGGGTGGGGGCCATCTTCCCCTCACTCGTCTCCATGCCCAGCCACAGAGAATCGCCTCCACCACTACCGACGGCTCTGGTAAGCGTCGGAGGGCACCAGAGCGAGGGGGGGCCCTCTCCTGCCGCCGATAAAAGTGATCTCGCAGAGACCACTTTGATCTTGTAGCAGACCGCCGGCCGAACACGAGGATACCAGGGTTATGGCAGCTAGCTGCTGCCATAACAACGATATCCCACGTCAAAGTAAGGACGTATATGGGCGTGCCGCAGTCCGGAATTGGTGAATCCTATTTCCCAGGTATGTAGCATTAGCAGTACCCACATAATCTGCTCCATAAGTTCTTCTGGACTTCACCTTTTCCCAAAATGTGTAGTCCAAGCAGACTAAATATATGCAACTAACACTGAGAACTGAGAGACCAAAGACCACTGATCGCTCGGTTCTCAGAGCTTCGTGAGCAGATAGCTGGTGACCGCTCTCTGCTCTGCCACCAGCTCTGCAGGTGCCGGTCCAGGCATGTGGGCAGATCCCGACTTTATTGTTGTGATTTTGCCCGAGCCTGGGCCGGCTCTGTGACTTCAGCCCGCTGTCTGCTGAAAACGGGTCACAGGAGTGCAGAATAAACTGCACTCCTGTGATCCACAGAAGTGGTACAGCCAAATGAGCTTTGGCTGTACTTTTCCTTTAATATGGTGGATGATTCTTTATCTTGGTTTTAGTGGGACAAGTTTCAGTTACTGGCACCAGCTGTAGACCAGCAAGGGGTTCCTTATCTGATATGGGTATTGCCTTTCAATCACTGCAGGCTTTTTCAAGTGCAGCCACCTGGAAAGCCTACTTTCAGGTATGGAAAGATTAGGTCTATGTGCACAAACTAGGTGGGGATCTGTCTAAGGCATGGCATCCCCTTTTGTAATATGGTCCAGTGTAGAGGGGTATTCTGTGGCAGGTTTTCATTATCGTCCATAAGAGGGTGTGGTGCAGCTGGGGGCCTAGCAAGTAACAGATTTGAACATACTGTAGATGTGCTGCTTTGGCTGAGACTCTTTCTTAAACTTTCAAGGACTCTCAGTCCACCCCTTCTGTTATACAGATTAATTGCACTTATTAGTATAGAACTTCTTATAATACAGGGACACCATGGTCATTGAATTCTATCATTTTGTGACCTATTTTGTTTAGGTAAAAGGGTCGATGAGCATTGTGGTAATGTGTGGCAGGCTTCATCTGAATTACCTTAGTCATGTGTATTAAACTTATCCGTATAGGTGAGAGTGTTCTTACAAGCTGAGAAGTCATAGTGCTTTTTCATAGTCTTTAGAATGTAAAGTGGACCTAGCATCAGATATATTTTTTCATGCCGTGTGCATGCATGCTAAGCAAGCAGGTATAGATTACCTCTCACAGAGATTGCAGCACTCCCCCTAACAATGCCTTCATCTGTTTTTCTCTCTACAGGGATGGCCTCATGTTGGTTCGAGCAACATCAAGTTGACCTGGACTGAGATGCTGGCTCAGAAATAACAACCCTGATTACATCATCATAGCTTGGACGATGTTTCTCAAGTAGAGTGCAAGGATTGCTTTTTAAAGGAGTTTTGCAACCCCCCCCCCCCACAAGTGTTAAAAGGAGTTTTGAAGGCAGAAGGTTTTTTATCTTAATGCAATGTGGACCCCCTAAGTATACACCAAGGTAGGTCAACCAAGAGGTCTAGTGGTGTACTCACTTTTGTTGCCAGCGGTTTAGACAATAATGGCTGTGTGTTGAGTTATATTGAGGGGACAGCAAATTTACACTGTTATACAAGCTGTACACTCACTACTTTACATTGTAGTAAAGTGTCATTTCTTCAGTGTTGTCACATGAAAAGATATAATAAAATATTTACAAAAATGTGACGGGTGTACTCACTATTGTGAGATACTGTATATTTGAAGTTTGATTGGTGAGTGGATATTAGATTATGGTTTAAAGGTGTGATGTCTTCCTCTTTCCTTATCTTCATGAAATTCTGATTGGGATGATTGTTTGCAGACGTTTTTTTATATTATTATACACACATATCTTGGCACAGACACCTCTGTCGAAATGCTGTCATCCCCAGGGCTTTACAGGTAGGGAAAGAGCCAGTTGCCCTCCGAAGCTCCTCAAATGTGATAGAAGCATCCAGTTGTTTGCATTGAGCTACTGTTAAAGTAGGAAGAGGAATCGCATGAATATTATGAGTAAGGACCTCTAGGGAGTGAGACCTCGGCGGCTGGTTGAGAGTAACATAGAAATCTGCTAACTTAATTAACTCTGGGGTATTAACGACCCTGCCAGGTTTACTGTGAATAGCACCTATGGACTGGGAGGCCTGTTGGGATCGAACAATTTTGGCCAGAAGGCGACCGGTCTTCTCTCCCTCCTCAAAGAAGGCAACCTTATTAAAAAAAATTTGCGGTCTGCAGACTGTCAAGAGAGTCTTCAGTAGGCATCCAGGCCTCCCGAGCACAATAAGTGGGTTGAACAATGTAAGCAAGTTCAAACTGCCAAACCTGATCCTCCATGTGAGAAAGTAGTAAATATCCCCCTAAAGAACGCTTTAAACATCTCCCATTTTCGAAGAGGATCCTCATAAGAGGCATGATTTTGGAAACAGGCAGTATTTTGATGTGACTTGTAAAGTTACTGAAAGTTTCACTTTAAAAATTTTCATTATGATTTTAATGTATTTAACAAAAAATAAAGGCTAAAAGGAAACAAGTGATGAAACCACTGAAGCCTCTCACAAGAGGAACATGGAGACTGACATTGCAGCCTGACTATCATGCTCTATTGCTTGAGGCTGCATTCACACCTGAGCACATCGTTTTCAGGCGGAAAGTCGCACGATTTTACCGGAATTTTTGTCGCGATTTTGTACAGGTGAAAAGGTCACCAAATGTAAAAAGCAAAAAAATGCCTGTAATCTGCCTAAAAAGAAGCTCATGTACTTTTTTGAGCTTCAGGTGTTTTGCTTCAGGCACAGAACACTCATATGTGAACAGGGGCCAGTTAAATGAATGGGATTTTGCTTGTTGGGCATTTTTGAACTTTTGAGATGAGCTTTTTATGTGCTGAAAAAGCTCACGTGTGAATGCAGCCTTAGGACTCATTCATGTATATGCGCTGTGGTATTGCACACATTATCTCAACACACCATATACTGTATGTGCATTGTGTTGCCATTTATTTACAGCGACACACCAATGCACTAAGGGAACACAGCTGTTACAAAAAATGATGCATGTCTGATACTCTGTCTTTGTTTATCTTTAAATGTTTGAATTGGAGTGCAGAGGATTGCAAGCTTTTTGCCTGGGGATAGGCTTTAACCTCTTACTGACCACGTAATGCATCTGTGTGGTGGCAAAGAGGGTGGGCTTTAACCATCACACACTGCACATGTGTCCATGGGGGCCGAGGTTTCCGTGCTGAGTGCATGCTTACAGCACAGTGACTGAGTTTTCACAGACCGCTCCTGGTCTCAGGATATGATTGGGAACCAGCTGAATGGGCCCCCCATCATGTGACCACTGTGACAGTCAATTACAGTGATAGGGCAGTCCTTTCTGTCATCACGACTTAAAGACCCAGTAAAAGGGGTCCCTGATACCAGATAAGAGGGTGTTAAAAATACAGCCAGTTTCCGCCAGATCAGTAACCTATGGAGATACCCCTGGCCTATTGATCTTAGGAAAAACGTACTTGTCCAATTTTCCCAGAACACTCCCTATTGTTTCTTGTTTGCTCAATCATACATTTTATTGTATGGATTTTATCACTGCCATCATATGTTTGTGCGTAGCCTAAAACTTAAGAAAATGCTTTGTGATGCTGGCCAGTTTTTTGCCTTTGGGATCACTGTATTTATAAAGCTTAGGTGAAAAGATGTACTGAAGTTGAACACAGACAATGGCAGGGTGTGCGCATGTTGATCTTCCATCCGCAATTGCTGGGCGACCGGTTTGAAAGTTGATGCCGAGGATTTCTTTATTTTCACAGCACATAACTGTGGATCTTACACAGTGAGGATGAGTTGTGACAGCTGTCTAAGGGGAAAGCAGGTCAGAGCCACAGGGACACAAGGTGTATTTTCACTGGAAATACAAGCTAGGGTCACTTGTATCTTGTAACGCTAATCTAAAGGGAAAAAAGTCCAGTCATAATAAATAGCAGAGTATTGTTTTAGAATATCATAAGATCGAAACATTTCTTCAGTTAATATTAACAAAGTTAATTATGGAAAGCTACAAGCAGTTAGGTGGGGAAAATTTAACAAATGACTCTCTTAAAGCTCAACTCCAGTGGAGCTGTGCCCACACTGCACGCGTCAACTGCTCGTTTTGTCCAAGTGAGAGGAGAAAGCTGTATACTCATCCGATCCTCTGCTCCACTGGAACACAGTGCTTGCCTACGATCCAGCAGTGGACTGATCCTAAAGTCCTCACATAAAGAGCAGGTCTATGGATTTGATGATGCCAGGTACAGTCCACCACAAAAGACCGCATGGGGGGGTCAGGAGCCACAGGAACCAGTCTTGTGTGTGGAGGATCAGGGGATTAGGCAAGTATATCTTTGTTCTCCAATCCCTTACCTAGACAAAGTTAAGAAGTGCTGACCCGTGCAGTGCAGTCAGAGCCCCATTATTGTCTGAAGTTGGGCTTTAAGCAAAGTTCCTCTATCATCCCTCTGCATCAGGGGTCACCAAACTTTTAAGTATGAGGGCCACATCCATATTTTACAAACATTAGTTGGCCAAAAAATAAAAATCAGTTTTATAAATTAATTATTGTAATTGAGATAAATGAATAGGCTTTACTTGCAGCTCTTTTTGTAATCAGCATGACACGATTGAGAATAACATAGAAAGAATTACAGTAAAACAAAGAAAATACATTGTAAATAAACTTGATCACATCAAAGCCCCCTTTGCTTACATGTGAGTCGAAATCGGATTTCCCTCTTACAACAGACTTCACCTTACCTCACACACTTACAACATGGAAGGAAGACCTGCAAACCCACAAGCTTGGCTGTAGCCGCAGGCAGAGGTGGCAGTTCTTTTCCTCCTGCAAATGCTGAGGCAAGTACGTAATTGGTTGTTAGGGTGCACGCGGTCCTTGCAACCAACGACAGTACAATGACAGCACAGCCGGTGAGGACCTGCCCTGAATACCATGGGGGAAGTGAGGTTGTAGATGTTGGAGAGAAACATGGACCACTAGCTGACCTAAAGACCTGTGTGAGAGGTCACTGACGCTAACTGAAGGTACAAAATCTTGCAGTGGTCCAAATTTGGCCCGCAGGCTGGGGTTGGGAGATCCTGCTCTATATCAATGTAAGCTTGTTCTCAGTCTATTTATTGCTATATTTCTTGTAGTGCTGGCGTTTTCAAATTTTAGTACACTTTACAGAGAAACAGTGTGTAACTTCCAAATATATTTGTAAATGTATACAAAGGAGAACTTGGTTAAGATTTAAAAGTGAAGAAATCAACTTAAGAATAACTTAACCAAGTATAGTTATAAGAAATATGTGGCGCTAACTAAAGTGCATAAATAGTATGAGCAACTAGCACAAATAATGTGGCTAAACATATGACTAGTGGTAAATCTTCAATGTGACATCAAAAAACTATCAAAATAATAATGATGTAAGGGTCCAATAATAATAAATCCAATGAAACTCTTAAAGTGCATAAAAGTGAAAAAAAAAATCACAAACATTGAAAAAAAAAAAAGTCGCATAAATGGAAAAAAATCGCATAGTGCAAAAAAGTGAAACAAACGCTAAATAAATAAATAAAAGTGCATCGTCCAACAAGTGCAATAAGGTTCCAACGTCAGTGGAACAAATCTTCATAAAACAGTTCATGCAAAATAAAAGTACATGTGCATAAAATGATCGGTTTCAGATTCCTCCAATCATCGACAATCCGTGGTGCGCCACACAATTCCCCCAGCCTCTCACCTCTATTAGAGACCCCTACAGGTCAAATCAAGCCTGCAGTCTGGAAGCAGATGAGAACCAACAATCGATCGATCTCCTCTGATCGTCACAGCACTGGCGGGTCTCTGATGGAAGGCTTCAAACTTGGCAAGTATGGTGGAGGCATGCAATATAAAGGAATATCCCCACTGTGTAGTATTCAACACAATTGTATTAAAACAAAACGTAGTACCTTACGTTTAAAATCTGGAAAAACAGCACAGAGCACAGTACTTCCGGTCTCGGCCGGGACCGGAAGTGACGACACGTGACGACACATGACTCCTCCCTGACGCGTTGCGTCACTGCTCATATGACTTCATCAAAGGGTGATGGAGTCAGGTGTCTATTTATATGGTCCGTTCCATTAGCAAAGCAGATGACTATGCAAATAGTCTATCCTCAATGAGTGAATAGTAAGAATATCTCATCAAACTCCAAATATTGTATTGGATAAACCTTCTACTAAAAAATGTAAGCAAAAAATAAATATAAATATACAAATAAAAAAAGAAATTGATTAAAATAACCTATATAAAAATCACCATAGGACAGCGCCATCTGGTGGTATTTGTTTAAATAGGACCTAAAAAACCTGGAAGAACACAGTAGACATCTAGTGGTAAAAAAGTAGTACATCATTCCTAAAACCAATTCATAAAATAGACTCCTTAGTATATACTTCACATATACTGCCACCTTGTGGATAACTAACAGTAAGGGTATAATACATTTCATAATGTAGAAAGGTAAACCCAGTAGTGAAGAAAGGGGAAGATAAGAAACATACATAAATGATTGTGACTGTGAATAAACAGATCTTTTTAACCCTAGGGAGTATAGCAGCAAGAGGGAGAGAAAACTAAAAATATATGGCAAACTAATAATTAGAAATAAAACAGTTGAGATCAAATTCAACGTTATGTCCCAATGGAGTCAAAGTACGTATTTCGTGTATCCATCTCGACTCTAATTGGCTGATTTTGATCACCTTATTGTCTCCAGTCTAGTGGGGTTTATATTTTTCGATGACACATACCGATAGGGATGAGGGATCTTTTTTGTGGAATTCTGCGTAATGTCTTGACAGACTATGTTTTTTGAAGCCCTTTTTAATATTTTGGACATGCTCCCTCAGTCTATTCCAGAGTTTCCTTTTCCTTCTACTAATATATTGGATCCGGCACGGGCATTCTAATAAATAAACCACCCCCTCAGTCCAACATGCTATGAAGTCCTCTATTGGATATTCTTTTGTCGTCACTGTAGAGATAAAACTGGATTTCTTTTTCTTAGTTTCTTTGGTGTGACGACAAGTATAACACTTTTTGCAGGGGTAATATCCTTTCCCTTCAAAAAAGGAGAGGTTCTTCCTAGTGGGAGGATCAAGCACATTTCTTGCTAAACGGTCTCTGAGGGTTGGAGCCCTCCGGCAAGTGAATCTGGGCTTCTCAGGGAGAATAACACCGAGATGGCGGTCTGCCTTGATAATATTCCAAAATTGTCTAACAATTCTTTCTATTTGTTTATGTTGGGCATTGAAGTCCATAACAAGATAGAGTGTTATTATTTTCTGTATTTTTGACTGTGTCTTGTATCAACTTCTCTCTATCCAACGCCGCCACATCTCTTATTCTTTCATCAATAACTTCTGGACAGTAACCTTTTAGGCATCCTTAGAATGGATAACTATGGCCCCTCCCTTGTCCGCCTGTCTTATCACGATCTCTTTTCTAGCTTCCAATTTTTTGATCCCACTTTTTATATCTCCTGGATCATAGGCCTTCTTTATTTTCAAATCCTCGAGGTCCTTCAAGATCATTTTTTTGAAAACTTCAATATTTCCATCCTTCCCCGAAGGGGGGTTGAAAAGAGATTTATTATGGAGACTACTAAATAATATACCATTAGTATCAGAAACATTTTTCCCCTACCATCTCCTGGATTGCTCAACATATATTTCTTTATATGTAAACTTCTGGTAAATTTATTGATATCCACATACGTGTTAAATTTATTAAGGTACTTTTTAGGAGCAAACTTTAATCCTTTATCCAAAACTTTAATTTCCTCTTTTGTCAATTCCACTCCACTATATGTATGATCCTCTCCCCTACTATTCTCTTTTTTGTTCGTTTTTTGACCCCTGCTTGGCATCCTCTTCTCGTGTTTTGTTTCTTCCTGTTCTTTTCTCTGCGGGGGATCATAAATATTAGTGGAGTGGAATTGACAAGAGAGGAAATTGGTGTTGGATAAAGGATTAAAGTTTGCACCAAAAAATAACCTTAATAAATGTTTGGGTGTAGAACACCTAGAAGTATACCAGGAAACAGATTTATGAATCATAACCAGCATTACCAGAAAACCTGCTGTCAGAAATAGTTTTAATTACACTTGGGCTCTGCCAAAAGCAAGAAGAAACTTGTGCACCAGCTCAGTCTACTACTACGTGAGCTCAAGGAACAAACCATACCTATTCATTCAAAATACCGCACCATAAAAATTGATAATTAATATTCTGGGAATTTCCAATGTGCCTAAATGATGTCAAAATTCCCATATGGCAAACTTCTGGGTATTTTAAAGATAAAAGTTGACATTTGTATTAAACTTCAGGCTACTGGAAGTATAAGCATAGAAGTCCTCGTTCTGCACGCTGTTATTGACATTGGAGCTTCAGCTAATACTATTTAAATTTTAGTGCTGGATGGTGTAGAAAAGAATTAGAACCTCACTTAAATTTAATTAAACAAGGACAAGCATTAGAAAAATTCCCTATTACGATCAGGACAGGAAGGGAGGCAAGAACGCATCAGGTGGGATATAGACTGCAATTTTTCACTTAATCCTGAAAGGATTAGAACCAGTTCTAATTTATTGGGGTCTAAAGGTACTGCCTCTGAAATGACCAAAAGACACAATAAGTAGCATGTTGTAATCAGAGAATGTAATGCTACAGAAATTTGTAAAAGACTAGACAATTTGCTACAGGAGATGGTCACAGACTGCAGCCATTTTACAGAAGATGGTCATAGACTGTGGACATGCACAAAAAGTAATTTGAAAATGGCGCAAGTGTGACCTATATGCTACCAAAGACTGGATTAACCTAGAGGACTCTTTCGCTCAAATCCCACTAGCCCATATCCCATGGATTGATCAAAAATCTATCCCTACAGAAAATGTGACTCGCCCTTTAATAGGCCCTACCCTACTGACATTCAGGGCAGCATGCAAGAAACTCAATATGACCCCTACTTCAGGACCTTTGACCCCGCTAGACCAGAACCCAGATTTTCCCCTGGGCCTCATGGAAGCCACCCGAAATGACCTAAGTTTAGCACCACCTCTTAGAGCAGAACAATTTTATCAGGATGGTCAATTGCTGACGTACCAGGCCTTGACCTCTCGATTTCCTGAGCGGAACATACCATTCTTCAAATATTCACAACTAAAACACTTCCTCAATAGTGCCAAACCCATCACTCAATGGCACTCCCTTAGAGGCACTGTGTTCTAGCACAGAACCGCAAAGACATCTGATTTCATTCGTATACTCGCTCCTGTTCAGTGGTTGCGACCCCAAAGCAAATAAATTAAGTCAGCAATGGGAAAGGGAGATCGCTCTGGATTTATCCAAAGAAGAATGGGAGCAAATATACGACCACATCCACAAGGGTTCCGTTAACGTTTCGGCGCAAGAAAATGGCTTTAAAATCTACTCCAAATGGTACAAGATGCTCGACAAGATTCACAAATATCACCCACAAGTCTCCCCACTGTGTTGGAGATGTGATTCTGCCCTAGGCTCATTAATCAATGTCTGGTGGGAGTGTAACCTCATACAACCCTTCTGGCAGGAAGTCCACCGCTTGACAACCCAAATAACGACCTACACTCCAGATTTTTCCCCGGCCCAATACCTACTCCACCACACCTCTATACCCCAATCGGCCTACAAAAAATCCCTTACTCCCCACCTCATCAATGCAGCCAAACAATGCATTCTGGTCCACTGGAGAAGCCCCAATCCCCCGACCATCCCTGAATGGCTCCGTCGCATAGAGAGAATAGCGGAAATGGAAAACTTAATTCACCAAGCAAAAGAGACTCTGACCAGATATCAAAAAACTGTTGGATTCACTTTAGGGGAGCTCGGACTTCCAACAACTATCGCATATCACGTAAACACCTAACCCTCCGTGATCACCACGAAACTTGATGTCTGAATGGTTTGGTTCACGCACAAGCTGCTACCCCCCCCCACCTTTTACTTTGATGTTATTTTTATTATTATTTTATTTTTATTTTTTTCTTCTCTCTCCGCTTGCATCGTCTGGTGGGAAAACAAACAACAAGACTTCAAGCTCCCATCCAGTACCCCCACCCATTCACAGTTAGCTCCCGTTAGGGGTGTTTGGGGAAAAAGGGGGATGCTGGCGCTTTGCCTCTGCTCCCCAGATCAAACAACGCAAAACCAGCATCACTATTCTGTGCAGCTAAGTCACCATGGTCAACACCTAAGCACACTCAACTATAATATATTTCCAGGTTGCACTGTATTGTATTGTGATCATCATGCTGAAATGTTCTCCCTTTCCAGTATATATCACTGTATTAGTCACGCTGAACTTATTATTCTGATTGACTTATAGTTCTCTTACAATGCTTGTCAATTTGAAACTGTTAATAAAAACATTGAAACAAAAAAAACTAAAAAAGTGTGCTAAAACACTAGGCCAAATAGAAACTTGTAAAGCAAAAGTGCATCAGCATTCAGGGCAGACCAAATCATCAAAGATTAATACAACTCCATCAGAACGCAGTTGTTGCAGCTCCTCTCAGAGATTGCGGGACATCCCCAGCTAGTCATAAGATAAAACATGCACCAGAGCGCGCCACCTAATTTTAGCATAAACACATATATTATACGTGAACAGACAAATGAAAATTATACACGCATGTTGTCCCCCAGTCTTCGGGTTCGGCTTTCACTGTGTGGAGGAAGATGCTGCCAGGGGCCGAATAACGATGACAGTGTGGGAAACTCTGGCGTTAACATCACGCACAGCGGATGGAAGGAGGGAAATGTGTTTCAAAGCCGCCGGCTTCTTTCTGAAGCCCCTCAAGTGGCTTGAGGAAGAAGCCGGTGGCTTTGAACACACCCCCCCCCCCCTTTCTGCCCACAGCTATCTATCAGATTTATTTGTCAGGTAGTGGTTGCAAGGGCAAATTTAAATGTACATTCTCTGGTAATATAACTGGAAAAGCATAGTGTATATTTGTGAATATATTTTGACAATGTTTCAGTTTACCTCAAAGGGGTTGAAAAGGTTCATGTTTTTTCACCTTAATGCATCCTATGCACAGGACTTGGAAGATTGTGCCGATCACTATAGTAAAGCTGACTACATCAATTTTCATCTTCCACAGCTCAGGAATGAGATATGTATAGTAACACTGGTCCAAGCTGGACCAATGCAGCTATGCAATAAAAATTATACCTAGGGTTCACCTCTAATTACTTTTTGGTTGCTCCATATACTGAGCCTGAGCTTTGACCATGCATGGCAAAGCAACAGGTTCTTTTTAAAATGTATCTATCGTCAAACTTTTTTTTTAAATTTTATTTGGATAGAGAAAGGGAAAATTAGAATGCCTGTCAAGTTTTTATTTTCGGTGTCCCTGCTAGGCAGACTCGCCCTCATATGTCCTGGTGACCACTGTGTCTGGTATGGAAAGTAATAGGAAATCCAAATTCTTACACTAGAACAAGAGGTAAGGTTAAATCTTACAATAGGGCATCTGTCTTGGTCACCAGAAGTAGTAGTGAGGGTAAATCTTCTAATGGAATACCTGTTCCTGTGACAACTAAGAGGCAAATTTACTTCACTGAGATTTCCTCTCACTTCATCTCACCAATGGGGCATCGAAAAAACCTGCAAGGATTTCAACCCTGCCCCACTCTATCCAAAACGAAAAGAAAAAGTTTTGCCTCTACATTACCTATAATGCTATGAGTAAGGCTGTAATAGTCAAAACATGTCAGCACTGATCCTGTGTATATGATGTAATAAAGGCTAATACCAAGGAGTTATTTGAGTTTTTGGCTTAATGTCTGTTTTGGACATTACCTTTAATGCCTGCACCATTAGCAACATATATTGCTCCAGTAGACGTCCCTATGACGAAACGGGACGTGGCCTATTTGACACCTTTGCACCATATTTCAGAGGATTACCATTTTAAATCCGACGCTCTCCTGTCTTGATGACATTTGGTTGCCTATTATAAACTGCTTAAATGTGAGTACCACTCTGTCATCTGCGTTCAATAAAGAGTGTTTTATGGTTTTACGCTATGGAATCTCCTCTTTCTTCTCCTATGCCTAAAACTTCACCGTGACCCAGAAACAGCCTGTGGATTGCCACACAGTGGCATACACTGTGACTGCGTATCACCCCCCGCAGGGGTTAAAGAAGCTGGTGAGTGTCCGCATGATCACAAGACACGAGCACCTGGTCACCAAGATTAAGATTAATATAAGACACCTGCCCAGATTTACAGAGATGTCAAGATTTTCACCTAAGCTGCACCGAGCACTTGTCACTATTTAATCTATGCAATTTATCCAGCAATTTTCACGTTCGATAGAGACTTTTATATTAACTATCTTATGGGGTTTTATGTGGTTGGAAAAACTTCTCGCTAGCACAGTCACCTTTTGATGTTTTTCCTTTGATGTTTTTTCTTTGATCTCACTCCCCCTTTTTTTCCCCTTTCTCCCCCCAATTCACAGGGAGTCACTTTTGTTGTTTTTTGTTGTTTCATTTTTTGAATTTGCTATATGCGATTTTTTGAATTTGCTATATGCGATTTTGTTTACATGTAAATTCACAGGGAGTCACTTTTGTTGTATCATTTTCTGAATTCGCTATATGCGATTTTTTGAATTTGCTATATGGGATTTTGAATTTGCTATATGCGATTTTGTTTACATGTAATTTCACATGCGATTTTATATAAGGTATTTGGATACACACGATTCAAAAGGTATTTCTATGATCTAGGACAGCGCCACACCCACACACTAACCCTTCATATATTAACCCTCCCTTGACTCTCCAGCAGCTCTATTCAGACAACAGAAGAAAAGAAAAATACCCGACACTTACATTTTTGGGGAACATATGACTTATTCCCCTTCCACCCATGTGACTGTGCTGGTGAGTGGTCTTTACATCAAGCTGATCTTTTTTTACGTGTATATCTAAAAGAACATTACAAAAATATTTCCTTTAGTCACATAAGAAAGGCACAAGGAACAGTAAGAGTTAACAGGAACATTTATTAATATTAACGGATAATACAAAACAACTCGGATCTCTTCTATAAGAAGAAAAATAACACAGACATTGAATTACAAACCAACTGGCTGTACACTTTATGACAGTATTATCATCTCACCACAGAAACACCCAGCTGGTTACAATGTCATATAAGAAGGACTCCGCATTACATAATTATCTGTTATTCATAGAGGTTAGATTGCAACTGTATTCTCTCTTTTCATCTCCCAGTGCAACATAGGGGAGTAAAAAAAGAATCTGATTGGTTGCTACAAACACTGTATGGCCACTGTACACCATCAGACATATTTTAAATGTGCTGCAGTATTGCAAATCCAAAAGAAGATCATTTCTAACAGCCATGTTCAGTCTGAGAGGGACACCGGACAAGTAAACCTGTCACAACTCCGAGCAATTGAAACTGAGCATGTGATAGAAGAAAAAAAAAAAAAAAACACAAAAGACTAGAGGTTACTCTCAGGGAAACTTGTGTCAAAATGATCTGCAAATCCAGAGGCAGCTGAAATGACGTGAAAGATTTAACTTTTCTTGAAAAAAATGAGCTTGACCATCACCTTCCACCCCATGTGAAGGGCAGACTCCTTGACCAATAAGGAGGCTTAGGGCCCAACCCATACAAGAAAAGTCAATATCTACACATAACTATATGTCTATATATCCAGGTTCACTGTTTTGTCAGTTTTTACTGACGGGATCCTCTGCTGATGCATATTTTCATCAAATGCTCAGTTTGAATTCCTTAGGTTTGTGACCAGAGTCAGTTATGGTGGCTGTCAAGCAAATCTAGCAATAACAAAAACAAAATAAATACCTAGCCTAGTCTTTAAAGTAAGCGTGTGCATCCTGGATCTTACAATGCTTAGGAACAGGCCAGCATAAAGATCAATAGAATCAATAAAAACCGTCTTTTATTCAGCAGAGATGGAACCATCAGATGGGTTAAAATGTAGCAGCTTGAAAGTGTAACTCCAGTTAAAAAACACATATGATGCCCACAACAGTAGAACTTAAAAAAAAAAGAAAAAAAAGGCAGCACTGCAACCTAGGGCTGTCCCCTGTAGTCATTTCATTTCACTACTAGATGTCATCAGGTTTAATAATGCTAGCCAAGGCTGTAGTGGTCCTGCCCCCAGGGAGGGGTTGGCGTCGCCATGCAATCTGGGCTCACAGTACTCTTGGACTAAGCAGTGAATATATATTGTTATGTGAGCACTGTTGTCGCTGGAGAAGAAAAAGGACCAGTGACATCATCAACCAGCCAGAAGACTGCAAGAAATTGTACCAGCAACAGGAATACTGCACACCAAAATACAAAATATTATTATTTTAAATAGCGAGCAGGAAGAAATTTTATACAGACATATTTCATACTAGACATAGGATTTTCTCAAAGAAAAGTGAAGAAAAATGCTGTGCCTAACCTGAAACATGCTGGAAAAGAACCTTTTTCCTGCTGGCTATTTTATTAACAGAAGATTATTAATTTTGCACCACAGTGTGTGACATTCCTTTTCCCGGAAAAATCGATGACTTCGGTGGAGACGAGCCAAACCAGCACCTTGAGATGTGAACATGAAGCCTGATCTCACCTGGAGCGGCATATGAAATATGACAGAAGACTTCAGAAGCATGCATAAATCAATCATTTAAAAAATGGGAGGGGGAGTTGGTGTCAGGGGATGGGTGGAAACTTTCAGCTTTAAAGTGATACTAAAGTCTCAGTTTTTTTTTTTGTTAAAAATAACAAACATGTTATGCTTACCTGTTCTGTGTAGTGATTTTGCACAGAGTAACCCAGATCCTCCTCTTCTCGGGTCCCTCTTCGGAGCCCCTGGCCCCTCCCTGCTGTTGAGTGCCCCCACAGCAAGCAGCTTGTTATGGTGGGCACCTGAGTCGAGCCGCAGCAATGTGTGTCCATTCAGACACAGAGCTGCAGCCTGGCCCCGCCCCCTCATTGGCTCACTGAATTGAATTGACAGCAGCAGAAGCCAATGGTGCTTCGCTGCTGTCTCAGCCAATCAGAAGGTAGAGTCTCTTGTGCAACATCGCTGGATTGAGAGGGGGCTCAGGTATTAGGGGAGCTGCTGCACACAGAAGGTTTTTTATCGTAATGCATAACAAAACCTTCTGCTTTTAAAATCACTTTAAATTTTTGAACTCTAATAAGTATCAGGAAAGAAAAAAAAAAGCACAGCCCATGGGAACCCACCCCCAAACATGGGCTGCTCAATATATCATAATTAAATCCTGGATCCAAATTTGTCACTCTGGCACACACCATGGGTCTGCTATCGTTACAAACGTTGAAAATAAAACCTGCAAACTAAGCAAGCTGGAAGTGGGCACTGAAAAAGATGTGCTGGCCTGAATTAAATTTTTATAGTTTTCTCAGCAATATCACAGGTTTGCTTTAACGTGTACCTGCTGTGCACACTAATTTTGGGTTGAGCTAATACTGATCTAAACTCTTAGAAAGGGGCTACCGTTTGACAGCAATACCTTTGCTTTGTTTGTGGGTCATCAGTGCTTGCAAAGAAAGAAATGGGAAGCTGAGGGAACCAAAAGCAATATAATTTTCATTTGTGATTCTAACTGTTGACAAATTTGAGAATACGGCTGAACTATGGGCTGCAGGAATATATACTTACATTTAACTGTAAAATGGAAATAAAAAATAAAAAAAAGGGGAGAACTATCAGAAACAAATGTACTGTATAAAACAAAGCAATTTCCTCTGCTATAAACAGACAGGACAGTGTATTTAGACCACTTTCACACCGAGGAGTTTGAGAGCTTTTGCATTAAAAAAATGCGTCTGAAAAGCTCACGAACTCTCCAAAAGCGCTCGCCATTTTATAGGCAATTTTCAAGCGCCTCAGTGTGAAAGGAGTCTAGGTGCAACAGAAACCGAAAAAAAAAAATCACATGGCCTCATCACACGAAATACGAACTGTCTGTGTAAAGGTCCGTACACACAATAAGAAAATTGGAAGTTAAATTTCGTCCAACAAACGATCTGCCGATTTTCGGATCGTTAGAATGATGCTTTCCACAGCCGATTACGATTTTTTTGTACGACAAAAGCTGGATGTGCAGAATATAAAATTTTTATGGTACGTGAACACAACGCCCGACTTTCGTTTTCATTAGTATGGTTTTCGTTCGAAAAAAAAATTGTAAGAGCAAGACTACGCATGCTCAGAAACGAAAGAATACCTACAAAACTAATCAACACATTACGTCACTTCTGAAGTTGAATCCTGGCATACGAGAATTTTCGTATGGTAACCTCTTCACTTTGCGACATGGGACCAGCATGCAACAAAAAACGGACGAATGTGCGTCTAAAAATCCGATCATGTGTAAGAGTCGGCTTTAGTCATCCAACTACCTTCAGCACAAATCCAACATGAAGGGAAGAATCTAAAATATTTCTACTGGAAACTAGTCTTATTTTATAATTTTTTTGGTAAATTATGTGATGCTCTGTAAACGTATTACAGATGTATTGTGTGCCTTTGTCATACAACAGGGGTGAAAAACATTCCTAATTAATATGTAAACAAATAAGCTTAGAGAACAGTAATAATAATACGCCATTAGTAACAAGACTGCAGTACAAATATGCATGCTGAACAGGTGAAAAAGATGACAAAGTGCTTTGATTAGGCTACAGCCAGTCTATTCTACACACAAAGTTGTTTGCAGGAAAAGGCCTCAATCAGGAGTGACCAAAAGTAGGAAGGCTGTTGCCCCATAATGACCAATCTGATTCCATTGGACTGCTGGAGAAGGAAAAATTAAAGCTTATTGGTGGCATAGGGTGACACAGGTAGTTGATATTTCAAAGCCTGATCAATGATAGTTAAGGTGAATTCTTATTAACACAGCCCACCTAATGAAAACGTTTTACAATCTAATGCCACAGGAGCCAAGTAAGATCCTTAAAGGATCAGTTCACTTTGTAAAAAAAATAAACTAAAAATAAATGCACATTTTTTTTTGAAGGTAAACAAAATGTGCATATACATTTTTTTTTTGTAGAAGCCTGGAAAGTTTTGCCCCCTTGCTCAGCAGTTCGCTGATGCCATGCAGGACTGTCAGTGTAAGCTGTATGCCCATTGTTACACAATGACAAGAAGAATCAATGAACTGCCACAGCACTCAACAGCGCCCTGGTAGTTCATTGACAGACGCAGAGGCTCTTAGTACTTGTAGTTTTCACATCCACAGGACTATGTGCATGAATCAGGGGATCAGGAAGGAATTTTTTCCCCTGCTGTAGCAAATTGGAACATGCTCTGCTAGGGTTTTTTCCTTCCTCTGGATCAACTGTGGGTATAAAATTGGGTATATTGGATTGTACGACATTTTTTATTTTATTTATTTATTGTTTTTAAGGTTGAACTGGATGGACTTGTGTCTTTTTTCAACCTGACTAACTATGTAACTATGAATAATGTGACTATCTCAACATGGGATCGGGGGGGCGGGGGCATGAATGGAGTTACGGAGCTATCAATTATCTGCCATGGTCCATTGTTACATCATGTTCCATTCATAAATGTTGTTGTCTCGACTTCTATGCATGGAACAACTGGGTGGAAAGGGCAGGCACAGTCGGACTCTATTGATGAACACATCCTACTGTGAGTTTTTTACCATGTGCTGATTTTTCTGTTTTTGATTTTGGCTACAGTTAGTGCCGGTTCACACTAGAAGTGGCACGACTTGCAGGTCGCCTCACCGAGGCGACCTGCACACGACTGCCAGGGCGACTTGCAAGACGACTTCTGTATAGAAGTCTATGCAAGTCGCCCCCAAAGTAGTACAGGAACCTTTCTTCTAAGTCGGAGCAACTTGCGTCGCTCAGATTAGAACGGTTCCATTGTACAGAACGGGAGGCGACTTGTCAGGCGGCTAGGTCGCCTGACAAGTCGCCCCCATGTGAACCGGCTCTTAAGCCTAGTACACACAATGAGAAAATCAGACATAAAAGTTTGCTTTCGGAGCGGTTGTACAATAGTCTTATCATTAGTACACAGCTTTCGAGAGTCGATCACGACAGTTCACACAAAAATATCCAAAGGGACAAGCGTGAATTTTTTTTCTTGGAAGATAAAAGAACAAATGATTTTTGTGTAATTAGTATAGTATTTGTATAAAAAAAATTGTGTGACCAAGACTACGCATACTGGGAAACCAAAGAATACATTATAATACAACACATTACATCATTTCTGAAGTTGTATTCTGTCTTACGAGAATTTTCATAACTTTAGTAACCTGCTGGTTTTTGATATAAGACTACCATACAAAAAATAAAAAATGGATGATCATTCGTCCAGTATTCTTAATGTGTATACTAGGCATTAGGCTTTAATGTTTACCATAATTAACCCTGTTTATAATGTGCCAACAGATCTCATTATCAGTTGTAAACTAAAATGGAACACTGTCCTAACAAAGATATAAAGGTCTAGAACCTGGGCTTCTTGCACTGTATGTTAATGAGGGGAAACTCCGTGTGTCCTTTTGTCAGTGGGGACAGATTGAGTTACCTCTCATTTCAAATTGTTCAGAGTAACTTGCAGTCTTCCCAAGGTCTGCTTCAAACAAGCATCTAAAAAGACTAGAAATATTTTAAAAAATAAAATTTGTTGGTATGCTGTGTTAATGGGAACATATAACAAACGAAGTAAGGCTTTCTCAAATTTTACTGAAAATGTGGAAATACAAAAGAAATAAAAAAAAATATATATATTAGGGCTGGGGAAAAAATCGAATTAAATCTTGAATCGAGTTGAGAGGTCAAATCGATTGAAAATTTAAGCGAATCGATTTTTTTAGATTTTTTTTTTCACCGCGCCGGTCCTGAGGCGCTGCGGGCATGAGTTTTTAGGCGAGGCCGCAGCTTCGGCCGGACGCCACAGACTAGGCCGAAGCAGCGGCCTCGCCTAAAAGCTCATGCCCGCAGCGCCCCAGGACCGGCGCAGTTTCCAAAGAAAAAAAACAACTTGATTCTAATCGTGAATCGAGTTTTTTTTTTTAGAGAATCGAAGATTTTTTTTTTCTAAGAAAATCTCCCAGCCCTAATATATATATATCTATATATCTCTCTATATATAAGCGCTGAGTAAACTGTTGGCGCTATATAAATCTCGTATAATAATAATAATATATATATATATATCTATATATATATATATATATATATATATATATATATATGTATATAGATATATATATATATCTATATATAGATATATATATCTATATATAGATATATATATATATATATTGCTTTTCCTCCACCCTCCCATCAGCCAATTCTGTAGTCCTTATGCAAGCTACAGTAAATGGTCAATTGATCTAGTCAAAAAATAAAATTTCAGCTTTAGGTGAATCACTTGCTGTCTTCTTATATGCCTCATAAATTCCGGCATTTGTTTTTTTTTCTCCACCCGCTCCTACAAGGCCATAGCAATACTATCAGTTCAATGCAGCTTGACTTTACATTAATATATTCTACATTATGAAGAATTCATAAAAAAAGCCCAAGTCGCTTAATTGGCTTTATAATAGTTTAGTAGTTTGGCAGAAGTGAGAATTCTGGTGGGGACATTTCCCCAATGGCAATAAAAGAAGAACAATGTGCAATTCAGCTCACCAGCAACCACACAAGGGGATGTCTGTGGAGAACAATTTAATGTTACATTAGTTTGGAGGCTCCCAGAGCTCATTGGATTCAAATTATAAGGCACATAATACCTGCTACTAGCAGTATATACCAGACTTTAAGAGTTTTAACCATTTTTCTATATTGTACCACCAGAAAATTGTTCTTTAAAGTGAACCTGTTCCCCGCCTGAGTTGAGAAAATCAATAGGTTCACTTTATTGCTGGCCATAATCGCAGCTGTACCCAATTCACTTTCTCTTTGATTTGCTGCAGCCAGAAGCAAGAGAGAGGAAGCCCCGTGTAAAGTCCAAATTATGACTTGGAACGGACATGGGGCTAAAGATGCTTCCCTGCCCCCATGTGACAGTGATCCGATTGCCAAGCACCAGCACTGTCATGTCGAAGGGAAGAGTAAAACTGGCCATACACTAGTAAATTGTCACATAAACATTTGTCTGATAAGTCTCAGTACATTCAACAGCATGATGAATGCCAATTGAGAGTACTTAAAAATTGAATTCACTTTTAGCATTCTATTTTGGAACAAATTGACGTTACTGCATGAAAACCACATACAGGCAGTCCCAGGGTTACAAGCAAGATAGGTTCTGTAGGTTTGTTCCCAAGTTGAATTTGTATGCAAGTTGGAATAGATACATTTTTTAAGTCCAGCCAAAAAATCATTTGTAAGGTTATGTGGATAGAATAGGGAAGGGTAAGGTTTGTTTTGCTGTCTGTGCCCCTGTTCAGAACATTTCAGCTCACCTTCTGTCCCTGTGACAATTGTTTTAGAAAAATTTGGGTTGTTTTGGAAACAAGGATTGGTGATAAAGCTTCTGTAGAGACACCTTTTTCCCATGATGATGATGTCGTATGTACATTGGATGTTTGAATCTCGGGGACTGCCTGTACACTGCTAAAAATTAGTTCATTTGGGACAAATTTTACTTCCTGTTACTCCTAATTCTCTCATCACTGTGGTCAGAAATGAACATTGATTTCACCCCAATAATGATTATAAAATCAAATGAACGTTCTTAAAACAAATAATTTAATGAAATTCTACCCGTGTATAGCCAGTTTAATTCCCATTTTACTATTAAGTGGGAAAAAATTATTTTACTTAGGGCCCAGTGACTGAAAGGAGTGGTGGGGATGAGGTGAGAATATACTGCTGGGGCTGCCATTATGGTTAACCTGTTTTAGTTTGCAAGGGTAAGGCATTAAGCCCAAAGCCTATTTCTCACAGGCACTGAAACCAATATGCACCTTTGGCCAGTGTTCTATCTACCTTTGAAATGCTTTACAAGTGGAGTAAGGCTCATCAAGGGGAACCGTGACTGAGTAGACCTGCGGGGCAGATGTTGGTCTCATGTTCAAAGCAATGCTTGACGTAGAACACAGCATAAAGCAATGCAAGCACTTCCCTGAGGGCTGCTGTGCACTTAGCAAAGATAATCGCCAATATTTAGAGGATTCCACTGTTTCTAAACTTATTCAAAGGCAGCAGTCTTCCCCATGGAATTGAAGCTATGCACCTTCAACAGAGAAGGAAGAATACTGGCCACACCAGGAGGATGTTGCTCCTGACAAAGTGGCCCCAAATCAGTTTCCTTCTGATGTCAATTCAACAATACTACATTTTTTTTCTATTATGCATGTTTACTGAAAATATTTGAGATATTGTGAATATATCTATTATGATGAAAGTAACGCCTTTTTTTGGCTATTAATGTGCTTTCTTACTGGGGGGACACAAAGGACCCTTGGTTTTGTATATTCTGTAATAACTGAAAAATAATAAACATTAATTGAACTTTATAAGCTGCAACTTTCCTGCCCTCCCCACTCTATGACTAAGCCTCTTAAAGGATGAAATCTGTCAGAGGGAGGAGCCATTCTGGGCAGATCTTAAACTGGAAGACGAGAAAGTCTATCTTTTGGTGACAGAGTGAAAGGATCAAAGAGGTCAGAAAGAAAGGCTGTTGGGCAAAGCTTAAAAGAAAATAAAGCCATCTACTAAGTATGCTTTAAATTGTACCTTCCCTCTACCTTCTTGTAAGCACCACAAATACTTTTTTTTATCTGTTCCCTAGCGGTAACATGAGGACACAGCTTTGGGTCCTGGGTGGCTGCTGTGATAGCCGACAACAGTGGGGAAGTCCCAGAGCAGTGACATCACTCCACAAACACTAATGCTCTGGGCGTTGTTTATGTATCCTTCCACCAGCATTAGTGAGAATGTGCATTAACACAGGTTAGTACAGTATTAGCAACATCAAGCAGGAGGAGTTGGGAACTCAAGTGCCTTTGGAGCCAGATGGCACATGGTCAGTTTGGTGTGTATTGCTAGAGAAGTGTTTTCTTTTCTTGGGAGAGTGCATGTGATGTGTTGTGACCAGCACAGGGTCAATCAGCACTGTCCAGACAGAGAGCCAGCGGTCTTGTAGTCTCAGAGGACAGTCAGAAAACTCCTCCTACAAGCTTTAACCAGTGCTTGACTGGACACTGCTAGATGTCACAAGTCTGCTTTAACTGCTGATGAGAAAAGTTATTTAACAGTTTATACTAAAATAATTGCATTTCCATGTTCTGTGTACTGTGGAAGACCAGATATAGCAAATGCAAGGTCCTGGGTTTAGTAACACTTTAAAGTGGGTGTAAAGTCAGAAGGTTTTTTGATCTTAATGCATTCTATGCATTAAGATCAAAACACCTTCTGTGTGCAGCAGCCGCCCCAGCAGGACCTAATACTTACCTGAGCCCCATCTCTATCCAGCGATGTCCACAAGTGCCTCGGCCGTCTGCGACTCTCCCTCCCGATTGGCAGAGACACAGCAGCAGCTCCCACTGTCAAGTCAGTTAGCCAATCAGGAACGAGAGGGGGCAAGGCCGAACCGGGGCTCTATGTCTGAATGGACACAAGGAGCTGTGACTCGGCTCTGGTGCCCCCACAGCAAGCTGCTTGCTGTGGGGGCACGCAACAGGAGGGAGGGGCCAAAAGAGCCGAAGAGTGACCTGAGAAGAGGAGGATCTGGGCTGCCCTGTGCAAAACCACTGCACAGAGCAGGCAAGTATAACATGTTTGTTATGTTTTAGAAAAAAAAGAAACACGACTTTACAATCACTTTAGCTCAGGCATGCAGGCAGGAGGGTGTGCTTAGCTGAGAAAACCCCTCCTCCTCTCCTGACGACTCCTGGGATGTAGGACAATTTGTCTACGCATGGAAAGCAGGAAGTAACTGAACAAAGGTAAAAAAAAAAAAAAAAGTTTAAAACAAATAAATATAATACACTTTTCAATTTATTTACTAATGCTAGTTGTTTCAAATTAAAATAGTCAATGTTGACTTGGAGAGTGAAGTTTTTGCTTTACGATAGAAAGCAAAAAAGCCTAGCTTCTACACCTTTAACCTCTGCGCGCCGCTTGGCGGCTGGGCCTTGGCGCCGAGCGTCTGCATATATTCATGCATTAGCGCCATCAGTGCGCTCCCGACAAAGTGACGGGCTGCTAACGGAAAGTTTTACGATCATGTGACAGCTGTGACAACCAATCACGGCAGTCACGTGGTCATAAGCCCTGCCCCCGGCATAGCAAACCCCTTAAAGGGTCGGCGGCATCCGGCGCCAAGGGGTTAAACCTTTGTTGGGACAGAATGTTCAACTCTAGTTACAGCGGAAATGAAGACCTGTGTGCACAGTACAAAAAGGGTAAATTGTGGCAAATACGGCTGCCCAGCCCCCTCATAAACAAAGAACTACCTACAATTTTTCCTTGCTGGAGGGTTCAGAATGGAGCATCTAAAAAAAGATAAGCTGTTTTTTTTTTTTTTTTTGTATTAGGGTATGTGAATGGGGGACATGTAACAAATATAAATTCTTTTGACAATGGCCCTGCCTTTCTGATGCTTCCTGTCAGAGTATAGATAGACTCTCTATTAGGGTCCATGCAGTGTGCTTAAAAAAACGCACCAGCTCTTGGCAGAAGAAAACGCCAATTTTGAGCGGGTTTTTTCTTTTTACTAACGCTTAGCGTTTTTTTTTCTGCCAGAAAACTGCTCTCAGGAACTCAGAACAGAAGGGTTTTTTCTGTCTTGAAGTATAAAATACGTTTTTAAACATTCTAATGTGCATGGACACATAATATAACATTAGCTGCTTCTTCAAGCAAAACGCTAAACTACTCTAGAAGCACTTAGAACACTTTTATCAGTGTGCATGGGCCCCTTTAAAATTCACATTGTTGTAAACCCTTTTTGCTACTGGTAAGCCTATAATAAGGCTTACCTGTAGCTACCCTGGATATCTCCTAAACCTAAAAGGTTTAGGAGATATCCCCTAACCTGAAGCAATGG
Source organism: Lithobates clamitans (assembly GCA_037952925.1). Classification (NCBI taxonomy): domain Eukaryota; kingdom Metazoa; phylum Chordata; class Amphibia; order Anura; family Ranidae; genus Lithobates; species Lithobates clamitans. The sequence continues at coordinate 4,805,362 of JBBGZY010001526.1, forward strand.
CGCGTACGTGCCGTTGCTTCAGTGAGTGTCCTGTTACCGCCGGCTCCTGCGTGGGAGTGACATCATTGCGGCTCCAGCCAATCACAGCCCTGGAGCCCGCGATACCCAGAAGTAACTCCGGGAGCCATGTCAGCCACCGGATCGGTGTACGAGGAGGGCTGCAGGGGCTTCGATCTCAGGTAAGTAATTCATAATGAGCTAGTATGCTATGCATATTCGCTCATTATGCCTTTGTCTTGTAGGTTTTTTTTTTTGTCCTAGGGTTTACAACCACTTTAAACAACCTTTGCGACAATAGAAAATATTCAAGTAAATGTTGTTGATTTCAGCTTATTTTCCGAATAGAAAACAAACAAATCTCAAGAAAAGAGGAGACTAGGAAAGATCACCAATGAACCATTTTTACAAGCTCAAGATCATACGGACCACGAAAGAGACCACTGTACAATACGAACTTTGCTAAATAATTTAACAATTAGGTAATTTGTTGTGTAAAAAACACTTTGAGACATGATTAGCCACTGTCACACCAAATTCATCTCTATTGCCAAAAAATAAATAAAAATAAATTATATATACCATAGTCTGATTTTGGCAAACAGTACCCATTTTTTTCAATTAAGTGCTTTTAAACTTGTAACACTATTACCAAAAACCACAACGAAGGACCTTTCTGAAACAACATAATTAAAAAGTGCAATCGCAGTGCTAAATTTTGAACGCTCAAATACTTAAGACGGCTTCACACCAAGATACAAAAGTTAAGTATAAAAAAGTGCCAGGTGAGATGGCGGCCAGTTATGAACTTAGGAGGATTCGGACAAGAGTCTAAACCCACCTGAGCCATAGCGCCGGGAAGATGCCAAAGCTGACAGCCAATCATAAGCGCCGAATGCATTTTCTGCCCTACACGTATACATGCTCCTTGCATAATTGTGGCAGCGGGATGGGGAATGTTTCTGCCACCTTTGATTGCCTGTCGGCTTTGACAGCTTCCAGAGACGATAGCGGCGGGTTTGGACTCCTGTTCGAACACTCCTCAGCTCATCCCTAATGGCGGCCTTTGAGACTGTTTTTTTTTTTTTTTTTTGCTGTAAAGACACTATTACGTCAAGGATCTGATGACTGGTACAGAATTACCAGGCTGGATCCTTAATTTGTTTCTACAGATATGCCTGCTGAATATTGCAAAAAGGTTTTCCCAGGAGCACAATATGCAGTGCCCAGGGAAAAAAAAAAGTGCAACTAGTCAAATTTAAATAAAAAGAGTTTAAAAAAAAAACAAAAAAAAAACAAATCACCCCTTCATGACCCAGGTAATTTGAGCCTTTAAAACTAGTTATTTTGGTCAAAATGCCATCAATTTTGTTCTCTTCTAAAGCTGGGGAGATGGGAGATTTAATTTCTTACCACAATGCACTGTTTTGCACACAGCTTTGTCAGGTATTCACTGTTAAATGACAGTGATCACCAGTTGGGAGTAAAATGTTTTTAGCACCTAGCTTCTTCATATTGGTCCTGACTGTTAGTATCCGCCTGGTCACGGCAAATCAAGCCAAAGATTGATTCTAGCCAATGTTTTTCTCAGTTTTTAGATGTTGTAGGGGGAAGGATTAGAACCTCTGGCTGGTTTTTACTGCCGTCTGTGTCCCCACTGGGAAGATTTGTCACACAGGTTGTAACCAAGACAAGAATTAAAAGGGAAATCACCCCAAACAGGAACAACCACTGCACTAAAAACCTGACAAAACTTCTACCCCTGCATCCAACAAAGGTTTTGTCAGAAGCTGGGTTGTAAAATCTGGTTAGTGAATGTAGCATAAAAGCACTTAGCGTGCACGTAAAGGGCAAACTTTAATAAAAGAGGGTTTTAATCCTTTTTCTAACATAATCAGATTTTTTTTTTATTTGTGTTTCCCACTGGGGAGATTTCTCTTTAGTTTCTGTCCCTGAGATGTAACAAGAAGAGGAAATATCCCCAAAGTGAGGGGAAGTCTCATCTTAGACAGTCCTCACTGGAACATTTGTCCCTATTTGACAGATTTACCCTCACATGTCGGTCTGGTGACAACTCTAAAATTTTGGATTTCCTCTCACTTTTTTTTTTTTTTTGGTTTCCTCTCACAATGGTCCCTTGGGAGGCTGAATCTCCCAAGTGGGGATGAAGACTGCACTTAAAATCTGATATGAGGGTTTAATACTTTAACATGCCATCCAAAACCTAATAACATTTTGCCTTTACATACACTTTAATCACCAATATAACAGGCCCTTTGGATTTGCTTTTTACAGTAAGTTTGGAAAACACAAAATGTCTTGTGAACTCTGTTTAAAAATTCACAACAGAGTTTTGCTGCACCTAGCCAGGCTAAGTACCAACGATAAGGCCAATTTGGTGCTTGCTATTGCAGCAGAGAGAAACAATATATCTGTTCAGAACAACAATATATTCTGTTCAGAAATATTTCTCTTTACCCTCCTAATAAAGTTCCAGCACAATAAATAACCTCTAGCACAGGGATCCTGCACAAGGAAGCAATGACTGCCTCCTAGTGGCCAAAGAAAACAAACATCTCCTAATTTTAAATCAACCTTCTCCTAGAAGTAACAATAATTAAAACAAATCCAATGACTATTCTAGCAACTTAAATTTTCAGTTTACTGTCCCTTTAATTCTTTGGACAACTTAAAAGAGAAGTATGGGTTTGGGGGTTATTGCAGTTTTTTACTTACCTAGGTGGATGCAGCATCGGTCCAATGCTGCCTCTGTCCCCTGCCATCTCTGCACAGAGACCCGAGTGATCGAACATCGCTGATGGCTCGATTTTCTCGGCTCCCCGAGCAGACAGCTGCTGCCTGTCAACCAGCAGCTCTCCTGCTCAGCTCCTCCACGCTCACTGGAGCGCTGAGCTGTGGAGGGGCAGGGGGCGGCTGTTTCAGCGGCTCGCTGAGAGGCTGAGACAGCCATCAGTCCAGGCACCTAGCGGATCCAGAGTCGGAATAACGCAGTGCCTGGACTGATATTGGTGACGTCAGCAGAGAGCGGACTTCAGACCACTCTGAATTGCACTCCTGTGACCCATAGGAGAAGCCCAGCCAAACGAGCTCAGGCTGGACTTCTCCTTTAACAAAAATATCTTACAAAACGTTACACTCATAGATTAGAGTTTGTGAATTAGAAGGAAACAAAAAAAACTCTTGTCATAGGTCAATCTAGAATTCAAATTCAAAAAAGATTGATTTAATTCTTTGTTGACCTGGTGGTATAGACCTACACTCTATTTTTGGGCCATTATTGCAACTAAGTGTAGATCTAAGACCCTTTAAGCAAGCTATAAAGCACGCGTGCAGGTTGCAAACTCCTGGGGAGCATGACATGAAGTATGCATGTTCATGTGCAAAATATACATGCTCAGAGGGTGCTGGTAGCCCATAACAAGTGATTGCTGGTATCTGACATTGATCACCTGATCAATTGCTGTTGCAAAACCAAAGCATGCAAGAGTTGCAGAGCAAGTAAATGAAAACTGCTTACATTCTTTGGAATTTAGTCATTCCAAAGACAAAGGCCCAAAGTACCCCAAGTCATAAACAGGTTAGCATTTACCAGCTACATGAGACAGTCAGTCAGTCACATTTACCAAAACTCTGTTCTTACAATATTTTTATATTGAATTATAGGGCCTTTTTACTAGCAACACTGAGGCCAAGCGTCGAGTGGTCAGAGTTGACTCCAAACAATAGGCTTTTTCCACTGTCAAAAAGCAACATCCATTTAAAAATAGAAGGAGGTTATAACTGCAGTGTGTTAAACACACTGCTTTCCAATCGCTGCAGAGCTAGCTTGAAAGACAAAAAACATCCAGGCAGAGTGTCTTCAGCCAATCCTCTATTTTAACACTTGGAAAGATTCCCCCATGTTATTGGTGAAAGTAGAAAACCCACTTTAGCTTATATAAATATTCCTAATCTGCTGCCTGAAAATCTTTTCGTCAAAATATTGCATGTATTATTTCCCCAATTTTGCAATAGCGAGCACCAAAGTCAAAATGGATGCCGTGGCCTGCACACTAGAATCGGCTTATTGCTTAATAATATTACCATAGTGTTTCAAAGGACCAGCAATACCGACAGGCATCACCCTGTGTTATTGGATATAAAGCAGACTTATTTAGTTGTCAGCTGGGGCCGGCTCGCCTTTCGAGGCATGGTAGGACTTGGAACATGAAGTCACATGCCGGTGGAAACTGTCTCTCCACATAAACCGCTTGCCACAAATATTACACTCATAAGGCTTAATTCCTGTGTGGATTTTCATGTGGCCAACCAGATGATGCTTCATTTTAAACTTTTTTCCGCAGACCCCACACCCATAAGGTCGTAAACCCAGATGCATACTCATGTGTCTGTCCCTCTGGCTTTTATGCGTAAAGCTTTTTCCACACTGGCAGGGGTAGAGTTTATACACCACAGCAGTAAAACCTGAGGATGAGCTTTCTTCTTTAATACTGGCAGGAACGTCCATACCTTCCCCAAACCCAGCAGAGGCATTATCTGCTCTGTGGCCTTCGAGGTGTTCTTCCTGCTCCCCTGAAAACTCTTCCATTGAAGCGCCATAGAAGTCAACATGCTCATCATAATGACTGTTGTCGCTGTGTACTTCTGGCTCTATTGATTTTTTGTTGCAGAAATCAAAACTGTCTACAACTGCCGAAGACTGAATTGGAGGCTCTGTTGGCCCTGGGTTTAGGGATTCTGAGACATGGTCTTCAAAAGGAGGGTGAACTTCAACACCTTCACAATCCTGCTCAAACCTTTCCGGCTTGACATGGATCCATCTTTTGTGGGACATGATACTGGGCTTTATATACAATGGACGGGAGTAATGATAATCTGCACTATCACTGGCCCCTTCCTCTCCATCTTGGCTGGTCATCTCTGTACTTAGTTGATCATGTTCCGTGGAAGAGTTGCTAGGCAGATACTCGTGTTCAGTAAGCTGAGAGGACATCTCATCATCTTTTGGACTCTCTTCCTCATGTTCAACATCTCGTATCTCTACAGCCTTTCTGTAATCTGCTTGACTACTCGTTCCCAAATCAAAAGTTTCATTTATGCCATTATAGTTGCTGCTGCTGGGAGACTGGCGGTCATTGCTGAGGGTGGATTTTTGACACAGAAGAGTTGGATTGCTTTCTAGGAGTTCCGTACACTTGTCAACAACGTGCCACATCTGAAGAAAGCTTGCTGCAGTAAGGTAACTTACAATCTCATGAGCTGGCAGAGCCAATCTTCCGGTGTAAGTTGACAAGAGAATGTTCTCAAACACTCTTGGGTTCATGACCTCAGGAAGGACGACTCTGCGGCTGTTTTTGAGTAGAACCTGATCACAGAAGTATGGCGAGCTGGCAGCCAGGACAGCCTTGTGTGCCCGGAAGAGGTGGCCTTGTACCACGATGGAGATGTCACATAACTGACCCAGTTGGCGCTGCTGGTTTAACTTTTGCAGGATAGTGCTTGAGAAGTCTGGAAATTCCACACGAAAAGAGCTCAGTCCAGGTTCCATCTCATCAAATGTGTTCCTGAAAAAAGAAAACCCACAATGCTGTCATATTATATCCCAGCCTGACATATTAGCTGCAAATATATACATCTCTTTTTCCTATTTTATGGTTCATCACTTTGCTTTCTCCTAGCCTGTCGCATGTTCCTAAAGTTTTTTTGTTACCATGAATGATGTGTACAGATCATTCCAATCCATCTTTTCTGGGTGTGTGGATTCCTGTGCCCCCCCCCCCCCCCCATGGCTGTTACCTGCTCTACCAGAGGTTCTTGCAGCTCTCTCACTCAGCCTCTGCACTGTCAATTGACATATTGCTAGGCTGTGCTGCGATGTGCTTGTTGATTCACTGCCCATTGCATTCCAAAGCAACTCTACCTCGTGCTTCAATACAGTGTCCTCAAGTACCCCCAACAGGCCATGTTTGCAGGTTTTCCTTTACCTTGCACAGGTGTTTTAAATAAGAGTCAATGGCTTGGTATTTTGGCAGCTATTTTATCTAAGAGAAATTCCCAAAATATGGCCTGTTGGGGGTACTTGGGGAGAGGGTTGAGAACCACTGCTCCAATACACCACCAAGCACAGATGCTTTGGCGCAGTGATGCGTGTTGTGTGTGTGTGAGGTTAATTGGCCCTAAGAAATTTTACACTTAATATTTGTTTATTACATGCATTTACTGTATATAGCATCAACATATAGGAACTGCTTTACACTCTATTTATTCACATCAGTCCTTCCTTCAAGGAGATTACAATCTACGGTCCCTATTTCACATGCATACATACATGCTCATACCAGGAACAATTTAGACAGGAGCCAATTAACCTTCTAGAAGGTCTTTCGGGTGTGGAAAGAAACCAGAGTGCCCAGGTAAAACCCACGCAAGCACAGGGAGAGCAAGCAAATTCCATGTAGATATTGCGATGGCCAGCATTTTAAGCAAGGACCCTAGTTTTGCGTAGCATAAGTTCTAACATCTGCACTTGAAAGTTTACTTTGAAAAAAAAAGGAATTTCTATTGTTTGGAATTGTACGGTGATATATGCATATAATTCTGTGTACTGGCTAGCATAGATCAGGGGAATTGAATTCAAGGAGGTCCAGTCAGTAAAATTTTCTGCCCGCAGAGGTCTGAATCACATGTGTGATTCTTAATGGCACCTCTGCGTTTCGGCAGACACAGCACGTTTTTGCGCGCGCCAAACCGGTACCATGCGGCTTGGTACGGCACAATTTAAAAAAAGGGTCATGGACTTTTTTCTCTGTTTCTGCGTAAAAGGCAGCCCATTGAAATGAAATGAATGGGCTGCCTACATGCAGAAAGAATGCAAGACGCAATGATGTGAACCTAGCCTCAGATCGTTTGCATCACAATCCTATTATTACAGAAGTGTTCTCAGTACCCCCTGCACATCACCACCCCCTCCTTAATATCAGAGCCCCCCTTCATATCAAGATCTCCCCCCTTAACATCAGTGTCCTCAACCACCCTTTGCATTCCTTTACTTGGCCCCCTTTATATTACCCCCTTTCACATTGCAGTCACCAGCCCACCTTCATAATACCCCCACTTAATTCCTGTCCCAACCCCCTTTATAGCACCCCCTTCACATTGTAGTCCCCAGCTCCCCCTTCACATTTTTGTCCTTGGTCTTCCTTTATATCCCACCCCCTCCTCCTTCACATTGCAGTCCCCAGCACCCTCTTCACATCACTCCCCTACGCATACCTGTCCTCGCCCCCCTTTTATATCACCCCCTCTTCTTCATACTGCAGTCTCTGGCTCCCCTTCACCTCAAGCTTTCCTTCCTGTCCCTCATAGCAGTGAGATAAAAGGGGAAGGGCGAGAGACACTGCAGGTCTAGAGCGGACATCGGGAGGCAGGACAGTTCTGGATGGAAGGCAGGAGTTGCACAACATTTTTCTGTTAACCAGCTTGTGATTGGTTGCTAGTACTGCCCTCCATCCCAGCAACCAATTAGTTAACTGGAGTAGCTCTTGCCCTCCGTCCAGCACCGTGCTGCCTCCCGATGTTACAGTATCTCACAAAAGTGAGTACACCGCTCACATCTTTGTATATATTTTATTATATCTTTTCATGTGACAACAATGAAGAAATTACACTTTGCTACAATGTAAAGTATTGAGTGTACAGCTTGTATAGCAGTGTAAATTTGCTGTCCCCTCAAAATAACTCAACACAGCCATTAATGTTTAAACAGCTGGCAACAAAAGTGGCTAAACCGCTGGCAACACCCTTAAGTGAAAATGTCCAAATTGGGCCCAATTAGCCATTTTCCTTCTACGATGTCATGTGACTCAGTGTTACAAGGTCTCAGATGTGAATGGTGAGCAGGTGTGGTAAATTTAGTGTTATTGATCTCACTCTCTCATACTGGTCACTGGAAAGTCAACATGGCACCTTATGGCAAAGAACTCTCTGAGGATCTGAAAATTTTTTTATAACAGCTTACCTGTAAAATCCTTTTCTTGGAGTACATCACACAGAGCCATAGTATTAACTATAAGGTATATAGGCATCTTCAGGTGAAGGACACTGGCATACCCAATACAGGAAGTTCACTCCCTATATAACCCCTCCTCCTACCAGAAGTACCTCAGTTCTTGTAGCAAAGAATATACCTAAACCCTAGAAAGATGGGAGGGACCTCTGTATCCCGTGATGTACTCCAAGAAAGGGATTTTACAGGTACGATAAAGAAAATAGGATTTTTATAACAGCTTACCTGTAAAATCCTTTTCTTGGAGTACATCAGGGGATACAGAGCCATAGTATTAGACGTCCCATAGCAATGAGGACCTATACTGCTGCCTGCAACAACTGCGCCCAAAGGCGATATCCTCATGCCTTCTTACATCCACCTGATAAAACCTGATAAAACCTGGTGAACGTATGTACTAAAGACCAAGTTGCGGCCTTACAGATCTGAGCCATGGAGGCCTGGTCATGCACTGCCCAAGAAGCACTAACCGCTCTGGTAGATTGCGCTTTGACTTGAAAAGGTGGAATCTCACCCTTTAAATTATAAGCCTGAATTATAACTCGCCGAATCCACTTAGCGACAATGGATTTTGACGCTGCCTGTCCTTTCCTAGGACCTTCTGGCAGCACAAATAAGACATCAGTCTTCCGGATCTGAGCAGTCATCTTTAACTGCTTGCTAACCGCCAGCTTGACGGCCAGGAGGCGCAGCTCTCGTTGTGGGAGGGCGTCATATGACCCCCTCGCTTTCCCGGCCCACCAGGGGGCGCGCACGCCGACGGCAATCGCGCCTGCCGTGTCACTGGGCACCAGGTGTGCATGCCCAGCGGCCGCGATGTCCGCCGGGCACCCGCGATTGCTGGTAACACAGCAGGACCGTGGATCTGTGTGTGTAAACACACAGATCCACGGTCCTGTCAGAGGAGAGGAGACCAATAGTGTGTTCCCAGCACAGAGGAACACCGATCGGTCTCCTCCCCTTGTGAGTCCCCTCCCCCTTCAGTTAGAAACACTCCCTAGCAAACACAGTTAACCCCTCGATCACCACCTAGTGTTAACCCCTTCCCTGCCCGTCACATTTATACAGTAATCAATGCATTTTTATAGCACGAATCGCTGTATAAATGTGAATGGTCCCAAAAATGTGTCAAAAGTGTCCGATATGTCCGCCGCAATATCGCAGTCACGATAAAAATCGCAGATCGCCGCCATTACTAGTAAAAAAATAAATAAAATAATAAAAATGCTGTAAATCTATCCCCTATTTTGTAGACGCTATAATTTTTGCGCAAACCAATCAATATAAGCTTATTGCGATTTTTTTTTTACCAAAAATGTGTAGAAGAGTACATATCGGCCTAAACTGAGGAAAAAAATTGTTTTAAAGGAAAAAAAATGGATATTTATTATAGCAAAAAGTAAAAAATATTGTGTTTTTTTTCAAACTTGTCACTCTTCTTTTGTTTATAGCGCAAAAAATAAAAACCACAGAGGCGATCAAATAACACCAAAAGAAAGCTCTATTTGTGGAGAAAAAATGATAACAATTTTATCTAGGTACAGTGTCGTATGACTGCGCAATTGTCATTCAAAGTGTGACAGCACTGAAAGCTGAAAAATGGCTTAGGCAGGAAGGTGGTGAAAATGCACTGTATTGAGATGGTTCAAATGGCTGTTTTTGTAACACTGACAAGGGTTCAAAGGAGGTCTGACTGGCGGATTAAGCCACATCACCCCTTGCATAAAAACCCGGACCAAAGAATGTGAAGCAAGTGGTCTTTGAAATAAGACCGATAAAGCTGAAACTTGGCCCTTAATAGTACTCAAGGCCAGCTTCATCTCTACCCCAATTGTAGAAAGGCAAGAATTCTGCCTACGTTATACTTCCGAGGGTGCCAACCCTTGGACTCACACCAGGAAACATAAGCCCTCCAGACTCTATAATTTATAGTTCTGGAAGCTGGCTTACTTGCATTAATCAAGGTAGAGATAACTGACCCGGAAAGCCCATGTTTCTTCACAATGCGGGTTTCAATAGCCAAGCCGTTAAATTTAGAGTTTGTAAAGGTAGGATGGAATATCGGCCCCTGTGATAGTAGGTCTGGACATAGTGGAAGAGACCATGGATCCCCCACCGCCATCTTTACGATTTCTGCATACCAGGACCTTCTGGGCCATGCTGGGGCTACAAGAATTACCGGCTTTCTTTCCAGCTTGATCCTGCAAAGAAGTCCTGGCAGTAACTGAATAGGGGGGAATGCATAAATCAGTGAGAACTGATTCCACAGGGTCGCCAACGTATCTGTTCTGCATGCGAGTGGATCCCTTGTCTTGGACACAAAATTGACCAACTTCATGTTAAATCTGGACGCCAGAAGATCTATGTCCGGAGTCCCCCATTTTTGGCAAACAGCCTGAAAATTGTCGGGGTGAAGGGACCATTCCCCCGGGAGCAACTGCTGGCGGCTCAAGAAGTCCGCCTGCCGAATCTCTTTTCCCGGAATGAAAACTGCTGGTAGGCACGGATTATTCCTTTCTTCCCAAGTTAGGATATGGTTCACCTCCTTCTGGGCTGCGAGATTCTTGGTGCCCCCTTGGTGATTGATGTAAGCCACAGCTGTGGCATTGTCGGATTGGATCCTGACAGGAGAACCCCGTAACCTGAATGTCCAGGCCTTCAGAGCCAAACGCGCTGCCCGAATCTCTAGGATGTTTATGGGCAAAGTCCTTTTGGTTCTTGACCACTGTCCCTGGACAGCTGTCTTTTCTAGCACTGCTCCCCAACCTGAAAGGCTGGTATCTGTCCTTACCACCTTCCAGATAACAGTTCTGAAGGATTTTCCTTTCAGCAGATTCTGGGTTACCAACCACCAACTGATGCTCTGAGACACCCTTGGGGACAGTCGCATTGGCAAGTCTAAAGCTTGAACCATTTTGTTCAAAGCAGACAGGATACTGCTTTGCAACAGCCTCGAATGGAACTGGGCATAGGGAACCGCTTCGAATGAAGCTACCATCTTTCCTAACAACCTCTTGCAAAGGCGAATGGAGGGATCTATTTCTAAAATGACCATCCGCACCAGCACTCTTATGGTGTTGATCTTTGCCTGAGGTAAGAACACCTTTTTGTGGGCTGTGTCTATGATCAGACCCAAGTACTCCAGCCTTTTTAGCGGTTTTAAGGAAGACTTCTCTAGGTTGAGAATCCAACCTAGACTTTCCAGGTAACTGGTTGTAATGCGCACGCTTTGCTCCAAACGATCCACCGACTGGTCTATTAGCAATAGATCATCTAGGTACGCCAAGACTGTTATGCCCTGTGCCCTTAACCTGACTAGAAGTGGGGTCAGAACTTTTGTAAACACCCGGGGTGCTGTAGCTATCCCGAAGGGCAAGGCTACAAACTGAAAATGATGCTGTTCTACCTCGAACCGCAGAAACCTTTGGTGAGCTGGAAATATAGGGACATGCAGATATGCATCCCTGATGTCGATAGATGCCAGAAGTTCTCCTCTTTGTAGGATAGAAACCACCGACCTGATCGACTCCATGTGCAAAGAGCGGATCTTCAGGAACTGATTTAGATTCTTTAGATCTAGAATGGGTCTGACATCTTTATTCGGTTTTGGTACCATAAAGAGGTTTGAATAAAACCCCAAACCTTGCTCTTCTGTGGGGATTTGTATGATCACCCCCTGAGCCAGTAGCCAGTCTAGTGCCCGAAACAGAGATTGCCTTTTGCCTGGATCTTTGGGAATGTTTCACCTCAGAAAATGAGACGGTGGAAACTACCGAAATTATAGTTTGTACCCTAGAGTTACCGTGGAGAAGACCCATCTGTCCTGAATTTCCTCTTGCCAGTTTTCTGAGAATTGCAGAAGTCTTCCCCAGACCCTTGCGACCGGGGGCGCCCCTTCATAATGAGGCTTTAGAATTTTGTTTAGCAGGTTTCCGGCCTCAGGTCTTCTTTTGTGCCTGGGCCTGACCCTGAGGCTTTCTTCTAGACTTTGACGGCGAGGGCCGTCGCCACTGCCTAGAGGCAGATGCCCCTGGCGCAGGAGAAAGTGTTTGCTTAAATGAAGAGCGTTTACTCCTCTTAACTGGCAAAAGAGTATTTTCCCACTTGAAATCTTTTGGATGTATTTGTCCAAGTCATCCCCAAATAGCTGAACCCCATGAAAAGGAAAACCAGTCAGGAGTCTTTTGCATGGTGCTTAGGCTGACCAATTTTTTAACCACAGGATCCTACGCATGTGTACTAGCACAAGCGCAAGGCGGGGACGCCTGGTGAATAGAATCTTTAATGGCGTCTATGGCAAAACATAATGCTCTTGGCAGTTCGGCCAAATCCCGGGTTTGCTGAACAGGAACCTCTTTAAGGGCCTGTCTAAACTGGTCTTTTAGGGATTGACAGATGCCTATTGCAGCGACTGCAGGCTGAGTAACCACACCTACCAAAGAAAAAGAGGCTTTTAACAGGAATTCCAACCTTTTATCTGTTGGATCCTTAAGCATTTGTGCATTGTCCACTGGACAAGTTAGACTTTTATTCACACTGGATATAGCAGCGTCAACTGCTGGTACATTCCATCTTTTGGTGAATTTCTCCTCCATGGAATAAAGTACTATGAATCTCTTTGGAGGGAGAAAATGCTTATCCGGATGATCCCATTCAGCATAAACAAGCTGTTCTAGTAATGCATGGACAGGAAACACATACAAAGGCTGAGAAGGTTTTAAGGAACCCAGAGAAGAAACTGAACTTTCAGCTGACTCAGTTACGGGCAGATTGAAAGTAGAGCGAACCATCTCCGTAAGAGATTGTACCAGCAATTTCTCAGATTGCGAGGCTGAAAAGGGTTCATCCCCCATTGTTTCCTCTGCAGAGGAGCCATCGGTTTGTCTTTCCTCCTGATCGCCTGAGGGTAACACCTCATGTTCTACCCACTGTTCCCCTGGTAAAGGGTCTAAGGTGGGGAAGGGGGATCTACCACGCTTCCTATCCCTTTGGATGGAGGATGTGATTAAAGCCGCTAATCTTCCCTCTAGGCCCAACAGGGCGGAGGAAAAGGCATCTTCAGTCACATATACAGGGGCTGAGATGTGAGAAGCAGCTGCACCACCAATTGGTTCCAATAACTCACCCTGGCTTGCCACATCTGGTATTTCAGGAGAAGATGACAGTGTGGAGGCACGACTGGAGTTCCCAGAGCCTGGAGGTGAATTTTTTGGTACCTTTTGTGAAGTCTTTGTGGTGTCCTTTTTGGCAGGCATAGTCCTAAGCACAAAAGCAGAGGCACTATTTAAATGCACTAATCGCTGAACAATAGTCTGACAGTATAATGCCATGATGTCAGCATGGAGGAGTGGAAGAGGACTCCAGTGGCAACCTGTGAAGCTTTGGTGAACTGCATTTCTTCAGTGTTGTCACATGAAAAGACATAATAAAATATTTTAAAAAATGTCAGGAGTGTTCCCCCCTTTGTGAGACACTGTAGCTCTGCAAAGATGAAAGCGATAGTGGCGGCCAAGGAGAAGAAAAGCTCCTAAATGATAGATGGGACATTGACTCAGTCAGGACACAGACCGCAGTCCGTCATTTGGTGATGCCTACTTTTTAGCATGTGCCATACAGCACCTCCACCTAGACCTTGTTCATGTTCCACCTGTATGACCTCCTTAATTAAACTGACTTAAAGCAGAACTGTGGCCAGGCTTTGGATGTTCAAATAGCTACATATTGTTAACAAAGCTTGACTGACCTGCAGCCACTGTGGAGTAGTTCAGCCCTTTGCAGCCTAAGCTTTTGTTTTAATTTACTAATTTCTTGGTAGCACAGTTCCCCAATGTCAGCAGTATGCTGGAAGCCTGTCAGCCTTCTAATCTTTAAAGCGGTAGTAAACTCTGAAACTAAAAAACAAAAAACAAACACCTTTCTCCCTGAAAAGTAAAGGCATAATGTGCTAGTATGCATCACATACTAGCACATTATGAAAAACTTACATTGAAACAAAGCACTTCAGCGACACGTGGTCACAACTGCAGAGGCTTTGATCTTCACCCAGTCTTTCTTCCATGTTCGCAGCCTACGATCGCTTGAATGGCTGAGCCGCAATGAGTCATGGCCACAGCACGGAGCTCTGAAGGAGCGGCACGGGTATGCCATTTGCATGCGCCGGTGACATCTCCAGCTGCCAAGCAAGCTAATATCTCTTAAACGGTGCACATTTAAGAGATATTAATTTACCTATGGGTAAGCTTTATTAAAAGTTTACCTGTAGGTAAAAACCAAAATGCAAGGTCTACTACCACTTCAAATTGTTATCAAACCTTAACATTTTATTAACTATTACAGCAGCTTACATTAGCATTACCTTGTCTGTTGCTTCAACTTCTTTAAAATTTGGCATTTCTTAGAGCAGTGATGGTGAACCTTGGCACCCCAGATGTTTTGGAACTACATTTCCCATGATGCTCAGCTACACTGCAGAGTGCATGAGCATCATGGGAAATGTAGTTCCAAAACATCTGGGGTGCCAAGGTTCGCCATCACTCTCTTAGAGCGTGGTCTGGCCGCAGTCGATATGGCCGATTGATCACGGAGCTCCGCTCCTCCACAGAGCAACACATCGCTACCCAGCTGCCCATCCAAGCCTCTCTCCCCTAGAATAGGGGAAGCTAACACCGCACAACTCGCGGATTATGACGCACAGGCTATTCCGATCGACGGGCACACGCAGGCTCCTGGATTATTACATGCGGCCCTCTCAGCCGCCGGCCCATGATGGCACTGACCGGGCCAGAGACACCCTGTCACCGAATACACTGCCTGTGCCCAGGGCCAGTGCTACCACTAGGCAAACAAGGCGGCCGCCTAGGGTGCACTGCTGCCTAGGGGGCCTGGCCGCTGGTTTCCCTACTCTCTCTCTGTCTCCGCACTATGCAAGTTTTCAGTTCTGTATTATAAATACCTGTGTAATAAATGTTATAATCTCTAGTGGGCACTGCTGGGATAAAGCGTGCACATCTAGGGGGATGCAGGGGCTGCCTCTGTGCATGTTACTCAGACAGCCGCTCCGTAGTGTCCTTATAGGACGCGCAGCACTGCAGGACATGTCCTGATGGAATGGAAGCAAACACCCCCTGTGCACCTCTATAATCAGTGCTCTCTACTGCAGCCGCATGCTTTCTCTAGCGACGGGTCCTGTCACACTGATGTTCGGGCAGAGGGGGTGGATTCAGGGGCGGAGCCAGGGGAGGGGGCGGCAAAATGAGCTTTTCGCCTAGGGTCCTTGCACCAGTCCTGCCTGTGCCTGCACTAAATGAAGATCAGGTCTCAGACATAGAGGAGACAGAGGAGCAACAACCCCATCTGGCCTCCTCTCCCACTGATAGAGGTAAGAGGTCTGCTATTTTACCAGCACACTCTCCCACAAAGCCTACCCCTGTGAAGAGAGACAGCATGGCGCTAAGCCTTGTAGTCCCATGGCTGCTGCTGCTTCTACTCAGCCTCTAGCAGCGTTTACAACCAGACAACCCTGCATCAGAGCATTCTCTAACAGTAATGTTACTCTCTCTAGGGGCTGATATGCAGAGAAAATTTAGAGCCTCCATTAACCATTTAAATGACATAGTTGACTACCTAGAGGAGCGCACTGACCACATTGAGCAGCATCCATCAGCAGGCACAACAGCTCATAACACTATCGTGGACATTCAGGATGAATATTCTGAGGCCATACAACAACTTCGCCTAAAAGTAGCTGAAAATAACATCAAAATTAGGGGGGTCCCAGAAGCAATAACATCTGCGGAGATGGTCCCCTATCTGCACCAATTATTCCGTTAAGTTGTACTGACACACATGGCATAAGACCTGCTTATAGACTGGGCCCACAGGATTCATAAGCTGCAACTCCTGCCTAAATCCTTGTCCAAAGATATCCTTGCTAGAATCCATTTTTTCACACTAAAGAGCATATCACGAGAGCTGCACGGTCTATGCGTGTTCTTCCGGAACCGTTCTCCAAAATCTCACTCTATAAATGATATCTCTGCAGTTAGCTCACAGGCATGCAGAGCATTTGTGCCAGTCACCTCGATACTAATAAAGCGAAGGATTACGTATAAGTGGGGGTTCCCTACTAAACTGTTGGTCACCTACCGTCAGCAAATCTCTATCTTAACCCCTAAAGAGGGGATCAAACAGTTGCATAACTGGGGTATAATCCCTGTCCCACCACCAAAGACTCCTAACTAACAAGAAGTCTGCTAAGATCTCAAATGTGTGGGACACACGAAAAAAGCCCTAGTCCACAGGCCTGCTACAACCCAGGGATAATCTACCCTTGTCATCTCTACACCTAGCTGGATGCCACCTGCATAATCTTGTGGAGGAGCTGCTTCCAAGTTGGTTGACTCTCCCCGCCCAACTGCTACTGTGTGCAAAGCACACAGCATTTTTCAGGTTACTCTACTATACTACAAAGAAACCAAGCAGAAAAGGGTCCCACCGCTCAGGTAGGCACAAACCAGTGGAGATGAAAACCAGTGTAATTTTGTCCTTCAAAAGAAGGAGTCCCAGGTGCTGGCTGATGCAGGAAAAAGCAAAGAAACCGAAGAAATCTGGAAGCCGCACAACGGTCTGATCAGTAAGCACTCATTGCGAGTGTGAAACGCGTCAGCTGTTCTCTGTACACTTCTGCTGTAGTGTTTTGTGTTCTTTCATGATCCAACTTTTCATCAATAAAAGCATTTATCATCAGAACGGTGTGCGACTTCCAGCTTTCCTCAGTTTCTTTGCTTTATCCTGCATCAGCCAGCACCTGGGACTCCTTCTTTTGAAGGACAAAATTACACTGGTTTTCATCTCCACTGGTAAGTGCCTACCTGAGCGGTGGGACCCTTTTCTGCTTTGTTTGCATCTCTGGATTTATACTCTACTATACTAGTGTTGTTTTGAAACTGTACTGTTAACTAAGCTTACATAGCCTCTACAAAGATGAAGATACCTTGTAGACTTGATTTGCCTTATCTATTCTGTATATCAGTAAACCTTATAACTGCATTTTGGTCCTTGAGATTCATACGTTATACCCTAAGGCCCCTTTCACACGGGACGGATCCGTATTGATCCGCCCCGTGTTTATCCGCTGCTCAGCGGGGATCGCTCCGCTTTCCCCAGCTGAGCAGGCAGATGACAGGGCGGGACCCGCACACTGTGCAGGGACCGCCCTGTCAGATCTCCGCTCTCCCCTATGGGGGATCGGAGGAACACGGACCGTCTGTCCGTGTTCCTCCGATCCGCTCTGCAGACGGATAGAAAAATAGGATTTTCTTCCGTCCGCAGAATCGGACGAGAGCGGAGGCGGACAACATCGGGTGTTAGCGGATGTACATCCGCTGACACCCGCTATCCCATAGGGATGCATGTATGTCCGTATTTCATGCTAAAACGGATGCATGAAATACGGACATACGGTCCGCACGTGTGAAAGGGGCCTAAGACAGGCCATACATGGGTCAAATTTCGAAATAATTTTCGTTCAAATTTCGTACCATTTGTGGGCTGCAGCAACAGCCGATTTTCGTGTGGTCATTAAATTTGAGTAATCGGGCATGCTGGAAATTTTTTGAAAAACAAACAATTTTCTAATAAATGAGTGCACCTAATCAAGAATCGTGCGAGAAATGTAATGGAAAAAGAAATGTGCACGTGCAAGAAAAGAAAATTCCCAGAAAGAAAAGAAGATTCCCAGCCATGAACATTCTTTTCTGTAGCAACAGGAGGTGAAATTGAAGGCTTGGTTGGCCAAATTTCAAAATCAATTGATGCACCTTCCAAGCACAAAACGCACAAAATTTCTGATTTTCAAAAGAAAATTCTTTCGAAATTCGACCATGTATGACCAGCCTTAGCGAGTATTCGGACCTCTGTGCCACTTTGACATCATCCATATCTGAACTCATGTCCCTCAAAATAACCTCCCTCAATGTCAAAGGCTTAAATAGCCCATTCAAATGATCCCTATTATGGAGGGAAGCGATTGCCCAACGCACCAATATATTATGTATCCAGGAAACACATTTTTCCTCGGTCAACCCACTGCGGTGTTCTCACAAGCTTTTTCCACGTCTTCCATTCTAAATCTGATAAAAAAAGTAAGAGGGGTTAGGATTGAAGTCCGTTCTACTGCATCCTTAACCATATCACACATAAAACAAGATCCTTCCGTCAGGTTACTAATCCTATCAGCCTCTTTTAATAACAAACCTTTGACAATTGTTAATGTCTATGCCCCTAATACCCATAAAAAATCGTTCAACAAAACGGTCATGCAAAAAATTCAACATTATGCCAGAGACCAACTCATTATTTGCGGTGATTTTAAAGGCGTGGTATGGGTTTGGGGTTTTTTACCCATTATACTTACCCTAGGTGGATGCAGCATCAAGGATGTTTACATTCCTTGTAATAGGAATAAAAGTGACCCAAAGTGCAAAAATAAAAAAATAAAAAATAAATAAGAAAAAAGCTAAATAAATAAATTTAAAGCGCCACATCCCTCCCTGCTCATGCGCAGAAGCGAACGCATACGTAAGTCGCGCCCGCATATGTAAACAGTGTTAAAACCACACATGTAAAATATCGCCACGATCGTTAGAGCGAGAGCAACAATTCTAGCAAAAGACCTCCTCTGTAACTCAAAAATGGTAACCTGTAGAAATTTTTAAACGTCGCCTATGGAGATTTTTAAGGGTCAAAGTCTGTCGCCATTCCACGAATGGGTGCAACTTTGAAGCACGACACGTTGGGTAGCAATTTACTCGGCGTAATATTAGCTTTCACAATATAAAAAAAATTGGGCTAACTTCACCGTTTTATTTTATAAATAAAAAAAGTGTATTTTCTCTAAAAAAATTGTGTTTGTAAGACCGCTGCGCAAATACGGTGTGACGAAGTATTGCAACGACCGCTATTTTATTCTCTAGGGTACCTGAAAAAAAATATATATTTATAATGTTTGGGGGTTCTAAGTAATTTTCTAGCAAAAAAAACCAAAAAAACGGATTTTTAACTTCAACAAGTTTAAAAAATAGACCTGGTCCTTAAAGGAGTAAAGGCAGAAGGTTTTTTATCTTAATGCATTCGATGTATTAAGATGAAAAACTTTTTATGTGCAGCAGCCCCCTTCATTACTTACTTGAGCCCCATCTCTCTCCAGCGATGTCCACAAATGTCTAAGCCGTCCGGGACACTCCTCCCGATTGGCTGAGACACAGCAGCGGCGATATTAGCTCCCGCGGCTGTCAATAAAATTCAGTCAGCCAATCAGGGGAGAGAGGGGGAGGGGCCAGATCAGGGCTCTGTGTCTGACTGGACACACGGAGCTGTGACTCGGCTCCAGTGCCCCCATAGGAAGCTGCTGACTGTGGGGGCACTCGATAGGAGGGAGGGGCCAGTAGCAGCAAAGAGGGACCCGAGAAGAGGAGGATCTGGGCTGCTCTGTGCAAATCCAACTGCACAGAGGAGGCAAGTATAACATGTCTGTTATTTAAAAAAAAAACAAAATAACAAACAAGCCTTTACAATCACTTTAAAGCCTCATGCACACTAGATGTTTTTGGACATTTTTACAGCAGCTGTTTTTAGCACTAGATGTTTTTTTTCTACAGTCAATAAATTCCCCATCAAAACTAGTGGGTTCTGAGAGGAGTTTTTCAGCTGTTTTCAGCTGTAACAATACTCTAACGTCAAAAAAATGCTCAAAAACACGGCTCACCAGAGTTTTTTGAGGTTTTTAAACCATTTTTAAAAAGTGCTAAAAAATGCTAAAAACTGCTAACACGGAAAAACGTTGAAAACGCTAATAAATGGTAAAAACGCTATTGCAAAAACATTGAAAAATGTTGAAAAACTGACTGCAAAGCTACTGGCGTTTTTATAACTTTATTTTTTGAATCAGATCATTTTTATTGAAAATAAAGATACCATTTTCATTTTCCAACAAACATATCACATAACTGAGAGGACACATATTTATCCATTCTTGTAGCCAGCTGGCTACATAGTGTATTTGTTCATACTGTATATAAGGCAACAGTCCACATAAAATAAAGAGACATATTCTAAAAAAAAAAAAGTATACCTAAAAAACTATATAGTCTGTTGTCATTGAGTTAGGTTATATTGTGTATGTCCTCATTATATCCTATCCCCCCAACTCCTCTCCCAGCCCTTAACAGGGCCATCGAGCAGGGCAGACAGTGGGGTGTGGTCCACAGTATTTATACATTAACCGTTGGGTAAAACAAAAAAATACAGTCAACCACTGCAGAGCAAGATACCCCCACATCAATATATCACTTCAGTTTAAGTTATACATGGAGCCCTGCCGCACTACTCCCTCCGGCCACACACACCGCCCGCCAGGCTAATAATTTCTACGGTTAAGCAGGCAATGAAGTCCTTCCACCGAGAATTTTATTTTGAACCAGGCGTTAGGGGGCTAAACCAGGAACCTCTAGCCAAGCATCCCAGATATTTTCAAAATTCCTTGGGCTACCTTGATGTTTGTATGTCAATTGTTCCCTTATAAGAGAGTCATTTATGGCCGTAACCCATTCCGTATGTGTAGGAGGTAAAACCGAGAGCCATTTTCTAGCAATGTGTTTTCTAGCTAAGTAAATAGAACACTGAGAATGGCTATATACCACGTTAACCCGAAAATAAGCCCAGGTCTTATATTAAAACACAGTAGGACTTATTTTCGGGGTACGGCTTGCCATGCAATGTGCCCAGTGTAAATAATAGCAAAAGTGCTTGTAAACTGCCAGAATCCTCGCGACTACAGCAATATACAATGCAAAAGGTGTATGTCTCACCTTCCAATAGCGTCGTTCAGCGCTTCCACGACTTGCCTGAGCTGTCTTCCTTGCACCGAGCACTGCAGAAGTGGGGGCCAAGATCCCGCGCTGACAGGAGAAGAAAAGGGGAGAGCAGTGAAGATCAGCTGAGCGGCGCTTCCATGGCCCGTTATGAGCAATGCAGCGGGGGGGGGTGTCGAGATCCCCCACCACTGACAGCCAGAAGAAGAGAAGGGGAGAGCAGCTGGAGATCATATAGCGGCGCTATAAGAAGGCACCTGATTAAACCAGACCACAGAAAACACACACCTTCCACACTATACAACACCGCAATAGTGAGGATTCTAGCAGTTTACCATCACTTTAAACTAGGGCTTATTTTCAGGGTAGGGTTTATATTTCAGCCCTTCCCGAAAATCTAGGTAGGTTTTATTATAGGTGTAGGTCTTATTTTCGTGGAAACACGGTAGGTGTGGGGTGTATACAGTTCCTCATCTAACCAGCCGAGTAGGCAGAGTTTAGGGTCTACTTCAAGCTTAAGGTTCCAAATTCTAATAGAACTTATCACTGTGAACCAATATCTTTGCAATTTTGGACATTTCCAGAGCATGTGTATAAGTGTACCATTGTCCACCAAACAAGGAGAAAGCGGATCGTCACTTCTATGTCATTTGTGCAATTTATCGGGGGTACGGTAAGTGCGGTGGATAATAAACAATTGAGTACGTTTTTGAGATGAGGAGAGTGACACCAAGTACATTATCTGCTATAGTGGCCCATTCCTCATCTGAAAGGTGCCCTATATCTTCCTCCCAGCCATCTCTGCAGTTCAGTGACAGAGCTTTAGACACTTTGCATAGCAGAGAGCCATATAGGGAGGATATCTGTCCCTTCCAGGATGATGATGTAACTAGTTGTGTAAGTATTGTGGGCCTAGTTAGTTGCCAGGTAGATAGTGGTAGATCGTGCCGATATAGCGTGCCTAAGTTGCAAGTATTGGAAAAATAAGGTATTTGGCAGACTGAATTCCATGCGCAGTGACTGAAAGCCTCCATGGTACAACTGTGGAATATACACAACACCGCTCCTAAACCAGGTGGAGAAACCCTGTAATTTACCTAGTTCTGGGTAGTTCCTATTGTTCCAGATACGGGACCAGTTAGTGTATCCCGCATATTTGAAGTGCTGCTTGGCTTTACTCCATATTCTGTCTATGAGTACCAAGGTGGGGTACCAAGGTCTAACTCTCGCGCTTCTATGCATTCCACAAGGCCATCACTGGACAGTTGTGTGCGTATAATATGCCTTATAGGATCCTCTGATCCTCTAAGGCACAGCCAGCCCATTAAGTGCTGCAATTGAGCTGCTATGAAATAATAAAATGGGTTTGGAACTGCCAGGCCACCTGAGGCCTTAACTTCCTGTAGAGTTTCCAGCTTGATACGTGGAACCTGTTTCCTCCATATCAATGTGCGGAAAAGGGTATTGCATTTCTTAAACACATGGATAGGGATCCAGATGTGTGCATTGTGAAGTGCATACAAGAGTTGTAGACTCCAAATCATTTTTATCAAGTTATAGCGGCCTACTACCAAGAGAGGTAATTTAATCTAGCTAGCTGTTTTTTCCTGAAATTTCTGAATCAATTGGTTTATATTGAGTTTGATATAAAGATCTAAGTTAGGGTGGATAACTATGCCCAGGCACCTAAAGGTATCTTCCACCTTAATCTGTTCTGCTATCCGGGGTAGGGACGCAACAAGAGGATCCAATGGTAGTAGTGTGGATTTGTCCCAGTTTATTTTGAAGCCAGAGAAGGTCCCAAACCTACATATTAATTCCATAAGACTTGTCAGAGAGGCAGACGTGTCGCCCAGGAAGAGGAGCACATCGTCTGCGTATAGTGCCAATTTGTCTTCCAGATCACCCCATTTAAACCCACATATATCCATGTTCCCTCTAATGGCTGCGGCCAGGGGCTCTAGGCCAGAGCATATAGTAAAGGGGACAGGGGGGCATCCCTGCCTTGTAACCCTGTGAAGATCAGAGAGAGGGGATAAAGTGTTAGTGATTCTGATACAGGCTTACAGGTGCATTATACAGTAGTTTGATCCATGAAATGAAGATCTCCCCCAGGTTGAATTTTTCTAACACCTGCCGTAAGTAATGCCACTCAACACTATCAAATGCCTTAGCGGCGTCAAGTGAGAGGATGGCTCTGACACTGGTTGTCTGTGGGGATCTGCATATTTAAATATAGACAGCAAAGATTGTTTGCCATAGATCTATTAGGTATGAATCCAGATTGGTCTGGGTGAATAAGTTTAGTCACCACCTTTGATAGTCTCATGCCGATGACTTTAGTGAGCAATTTTAAATCTGTATTCAGAAGGGAGATGGGTCTATAGGATTCAGGTTGATCAGTATCCTTCCCTGGCTTCAAAAGGATCACCGCTTCATACATAGAGCTCGGCAAGGAATCCAGGGAACGTGCATCAGTATTCGTACGGAGTGAGGGCACTCTTCCTGGGGCCTTAGAGTTGGGGAACGTGGCCAGTGAAAGTTGTAACTCCCCAAGGAAAAGAGGTGCATTTAGTTGTGTTTTATCTCCCCCCTAAAGCTTTGGGAGTTGAATGCTATTTATTTAATTAGTTATTGCAATGTAGTTAGTTAATGCAAGTTAGACAACTTAACTGAAGGGTAAGAGACCTCTGAGGAATAAACATCGTGAAAGAAGGCACAGAGCCCCTTTAACCACCTTAATACTGGGCACTTTCACCCCCTTCCTGCCCAAGCCATTTTACAGCTTTCAGCGCTGTCGCACTTTGAATGACAATTGCGCGGTCATAAAACGCTGTACCCAAATAAAATTTTTATCATTTTTTCCCCACAAATAGAGCTTTCTTTTGGTGGTATTTGAAGATACAACATAAGGTAGTACTGAGTATTACCAGGGAGGCGGACTTTTTAGAAACACTGTAAACAGTATTACTAATTATAGGAGCAGCCATAAGAGGGAGGAAGGCCAGCACCGGATGCATCAATTAGATCCTGGATTTAGTATCAGCAATGCTGAAGGCTCAATACAATCCCATCGCTGCATATTCAGGATACAAATACTCCAGCGTGCCCCTGGGAGACAGCAATACACTGCTACGTGCAGTGTGCATGCCCCTGCTGAGATATTGAATTATATCCAATATACTTTCTAACTGCTGATTGAAGTTTCTCATCCTACCTGACTTGCATGATTTTGCATTTCAATTTAAGATAGAGAGACATATTCCCTTCTCTGTCTCATCTGTGAACCTTGGCCGTGTCCTGAGGAAGCCTAACGGCGAAACACGTAGACATACAAGGGCTCACTGCACAATAATCATAGATGCTATATGTTACAACTGTCATTTTGATTTTTAGATATTTGTATTTTTCAATAAATTTATATTTTTTATACTGCTATATCTTCTCCACTGTTTCTTAGCCTAAAAAGTCCGCCTCCCTGGTAATACTCAGTACTACCTTATGTTGTATCTGCAATGTTTTATGGACGTGGCTTATCTTTGGTGCACTTTCCTCCCCCCATTTTTGGTGGTATTTGATCACCTCTGCGGTTTTTATTTCTTGCGCTATAAACAAAAGAAGAGGGACAAGTTTGAAAAAACACAATATTTTTTACTTTGTGCTATAATAAATATTCTTTTTTTTTTTTTAAACAAATTTTTTCCTCAGTTTAGGCCGATACGTATTCTTCCGCATATTTTTGGTAAAAATAAAAATAAAAAATTGCAATAAGCGTTTATTGATTGGTTTGCGCAAACGTTATAGCATCTATAAAATAGGGGATAGTTTTATAGCATTTTTATTATTTTTTTTTTTTACTAGAAATGGCGGCGATCTGCGATTTTTATTGTGACTGCGATATTGTGGCGGACATATTGGACACTTTTGACACATTTTTTGGACCATTCACATTTATACAGCAATCCGTGCTATGAAAAAGCATTGATTACTGTATAAATGTAACTGGCAGGGGAGGGGTTAACACTAGGGGTGACCGAGGGGTTAAATGTGTGTCCTGGGAGTGATTCTAACTGTGGGGGGAGGGGACTGACTGGGGGAGGTGACCTATCGGTGTCCCTATGTACAAGGGACACACCATCGGTCTCCTCTCCTCTGACAGGACGTGGATCTGTGTGTTTACACACACAGATCCACGGTCCTGCTCAGTTACTGGGCAATCGCGGGTGCCCGGCGAACATCGCAGCCACCGGGCACGCGCATCGGTCCCCAGTGACACGGCAGGCACGCGCGCCCCCTAGTGGCCCGGGATGGCAATCGCGTCATATGACGGCGGGCCAGAACAATAGCTGCCTCGTCCCGCCATCATATGACAGTGGGTGGGCGGCTAGTGTTTAAAACTGAGGGGGTATCTGTAACCACTTGAGTGGGCGACACGGCCAATCTGTGTATGACCTGTGAAGGTTGTTGGGAGCTAGCTATCATGGACAGCATATTGCCAGTTTTTTCATCCTCTTCAAAATATGTTTGAGAGGTGAAGAAACGATTGTTATCTGCTTGCTGTTGATGTATACTGCGGTAATGTTTTTGTGCATCTACCCACTGCCTCTCATGATCAGGTGTAGGATCTCGCAGAAATTCTTCTTCAGCCCCACCCACAGATGTACTGGCATCTTTGGCCCATTGTCTACTTTTGGTCTTAATCGTAGCAATCACTTTAATGCACATACCTCTAATGAAATCCTTCAGGGTATCCCACACTATAACGTTATTTTAACGTCCAGTGTGCATCAGGCCTAAGTTAAAATGGACATCTCCAAAATCTCACTTCTCTTCTGGGCTCCCGCCTCGATTATGACATACTTTGGCATTCAACTAGTATCTCCCTCTTCTATGCACGGACCTCTCCTCTCTGCTCCAGAAACCTCAATCCATAAGCTCATCCATGAGGTCTATTAAAATATCTTGGGCCGGACGTATAGCCCTGGCTAAGATGTTCCTCCTCCCACACGTCCTCTACATTTTCAGGACTCTACCGCTACCACTGCTACCAGCTAACCTCGCCAAAATTCGACAAACTCTTAACTCCTATATCTGGGCAGCCCACAGGCCTCAATTAAAAGCTTCACTATTAAGCACACCTACGGCTTTCTCTAGATTGAGAGCATCCAATATCAAGCGGTATTACAAGTCAGTCCTCCTAGACCAAGCAAAACATTGGTGGTCCCCTCGCCCCACTGCCCTTTGGCTCCAAACTGAGTCAACAGCAATCTCCTGCACCCCACACCTGCTATTGGCAGCTATATGGATAAACATTCGTGCACTACGTTCCTTTTTGTTAATGTCACAACCTCAGTCTGGAAAGCCTTACATCAATCCTCTCAAGGAATACACAAGAACGCCTTGCGGCTTTTCCCACTTCTCTCTCTGCAACTACTCTCCCCAGATCCACCTATTCAGCATTGGAACATTGCAGGAATCTATAGGGGATCTTTTTCACCAACAGAGCCTCAAAAATTTCAAACAATTATTGAAGACCTACAGTCTGCCCAGTAAAGACTTCTACATATTTCAGAGGATCCGTTATATCCTCTCCTCAGTGCCCACCTCCTCAGCAACGACCCCTAAGCACCTGCTCTAATTTTACAAACAAGTATCCAAGACCAAGGGAATCTCCTTCATCTACAACACACTATCTAGACCTACTTCAACAAGTAAATCCACCAGCATGCTATACTGGGAATCAAAGTTGCAAACTTCTTTCTCTCCAGAGATATGGTACCGTGCTCTTCGACTTCCTACTACATTCTCCAAAAACATATCACACTGGGAAACACCCAAGAAAATTTTCCACAAATGGTACTACATGCCTGACAGACTGGCATGTATCTTCCAATCCCGCTCTCCGAACTGCTGGAGGAACTGTAATAATATTGGGGACAGCCTTCAATCCTTTTGGAAGACAGTATCTGCCTTAATCGCTGATATGACACATATTACCAGACAACTGACCCCATAAATGGTTCTCTTTGGTCTAGACCCCTACCCCTGGCCCACAGCCTACACACCAATTCTACAGCACATCTTAATCGCAGCACGTATAGTAATAGCTCGTGCCTGGAAAAACCCACTTTCATCAACTTCCATTTCTCTCATCTCTGCTTTAAATGACGAAGTTCAGGGACTTCGGGCGTCTGATTGGCCAAGTCGTGATGATGTCACTCGGCCGCGGCACACAACTCTGAAGGAACAGCAGAGGTATGCCGTTCCTTCAGAGCGCATGCCCCGTCACGTCACCAGCTGCTGCTCACAAAAATATCTTCTAAACGGTGCATGTTTAGGAGGTATTCATTTTATCTACAGGTTAGCCTTTTTATAAGCTCAGCTGCAGATAAAAATCAAATATGAGAGTTTACTACCACTTTAATGTGAACAAACATCAGCAGTATAAGAGTTAGAGAAGCTGTGAAGTTTCACAAACCTACTGTACAGGCATGAAGGTGATGGCGCTCTTTGGTCCCAGTGTCTGGTTGAACTCACATTTTGCAGCAGAGTCCTCCTCTGCCAAGAGCGATATCTGCTGCAACACACACAAATGGCGATTTAACTGAAAGTGTTTGACACTTAAAAAAAAACACCTATTATTATGTAGATTGGAAGGATAGGGTTTGTACTTTTAAGGCCCATACACAATATCAGAAAATAGTATGAAAAATACCGTTTTCAAAGCAATCGCACGATAATCTGATTGTTAGTACACAGCTTTTTAAGAGCCGAGCGGAAGTTCATCCGATGGGACAAGCATAAAAACTTTTCTTGTATGATACCAGATTGTACAATTTTCATTTAATCAGTACAGTTTTTGTTTGAAAGTTGATTGATTTCTCATGAACCAACTTGCAGGTAAAATTTTTGCTTGATCAGAGCATGCAGCCAATCGGCTGTAGCACCGATCGGTGTATCCTGATGGCGGGGGAGTCCTACTGTCAAAATACAGTGGCACAGCGGTGGTACTGAGAGGTCTATCAATCGACTTCTCACGAACAGAAATGGCCGTATGTGGGTTAAAATTCATCCAGGTCCTGCTGAGATGGCTGAATTTTAAACCATGTATAACCAGCTTTACTGTCCCCTAATTAGCTAACACCAAAAACTTAAAGCGGGGGTCCACCTATCTATCGTTTTTTTTTTTTTTGAGTTCATTCACAAACTTTTCTTCTCAGCATTACATACTCACATATTGTGTGTAATATGTCTGCCTGTGTCAGATTTCGTCGGAAAGAATAACTTATATTATTCACTGCAGGCGGTTCCCATCTTCATTGTGGGCATTTGAAGCCCACAAGCATTTATTTCCTGGATGTGGTGAATGCTGCGCTTCCAGCATACACCGCTCGTTCCTGCACATGCTCAGTGGCATCCTGGGAAGTCTGAGACTAGCTCCCAGGAGTCTGGGAGAGGCTAGAAACACGCCTACTCCCACGGGAGGAGAACCAGGAAGTGCAAAGAAGAATAGAAAAATAAAAGGTAATTACGGCGATTTAAATTTTTTTAAACGGCATGTCAGCATCTAGGCAAGGAAGAGAATACATACAGATATTGTTCAAAATTTGGGTGGAACCCCGCTTTAACTGTTGATTGAACCAGGTAGTGGCTTATCATATTAGGCAAATAGTTTGCTGCTGAATCAATCCAGTCTTGGCAAAGAATGGCTACAATATTTTGCTGTGCCTAATGCCTGGTGCACATAGTGAGATTATCGGAAGAACGGTCGTTATTTGTTTTTTTTTGCATGCTAACCTCATATCGAAAATGAAGAGTTTACTAAAAGTTACAAAAATTTTCGTACAACAGAATAAAAAATTTGGAAGTCACTATGACAAGCCTGGGTTCACACAGGAGCATTACGGGAAACTGCAGATGATTCAGACAAGAATCGCACAGAGCATCTGTTCAAATCACATGCGATTCTCTGCAGTGCAATTTGAGCCTATTCATTTTGTATGGGGTCAAATCACACCACAAAGGTATCGGTTTTGGGTATCAGAGCATTTTCACCAGTACGAATGCTTGTATAAAAATACTCGATATCGCCACCAATACTGGTATCGGTAACAGTGCAACCCTAATGTAAGGGTTCATTTTCTGAGTGGGGGGGGGGGGATTCATTTTACAGCTCAACTCTCTCGTTTTAGTAAATCAACCCCAAAGTGTTCATTCATGGTGGATTACTGCACAGATGTGGAGGAAAAAAACACAAAACACACAAACACCACCAAGACTCAAGTAAATGTACACACAGCATTTGTATTTAGAAATTTGTTTAGCCTGGAATTCAACTTTATAGTGGAATGCCAGTTGTTTAAAAAAAATGACTCATCTTATACTCATCTTATACTGACGCATTCTCCAGCAGTCATTACTTTAGCTTTAAAGGTAGATTAGGGCAACCCTGTTGCTAAAATAAAATTGCTAAGTAAGCATTTCCTGTAAAAGTAAGAAAGTAAACATTTTGCTCTCCTGCTGCTCGCAATGCTGATCACCTTCTCTGATGGAGGGAAATTGTCCTCCAAAGTCTGCACAGAAACGGACCCCTCTGGAAGTGTTGTTCTCTCTGGTGAGCCCTATATTACTACAGGACAGTACATTGAGACAGTACATACTCATCTCTGTCACTCTGCTTTCTCCTCCAATCAGCATACTCCTGGTTCTCCCACTCTGGGCAATTCAGTACAGGGACTGCAAGAGGCTAACAGGTCAAATTCAGGACTCGATACTGCTTGCATTTAAATAAAAATAATGATGTATTAATAAATACAGAAATACATCCATTTCTGTGTTTTAGATCTAACAGGAGTTCAGCTTTAACTGCTTGCTGCCCGCCCACCATCAAATGACGGCGAGGCAGTTCTCGTTCTGGGACAACGTCGTATGACGCCGACCAAGAACGGCCGTTCTCGAGCGCCTGCGTTGGCACGCAGTGCAGCGATCGCGGCGGCGCCGTGTTGCTAGGACACGGCGCGACCCCGATCTGTGTAAAGAGCCAATCACAGTCGGTCACATGTAAACAGGGAGATGCCGGTAATCAGCTCGCCTCACACTGACAGAGCATCTTCTCACAGGGGGACATCTAGGGATGTAATCAGGGCACCGATCATCAGTGCCCTGATTATAATAAATAAATACAGTGTCACAAACAGTGCCCACCAATGCCAGCATATAGTGCCCACCAGTGGCAGCAATCAGTGCCCACAAGTGCCAATCAGTGCTGGCAATCAGTGCCGCCCATCACTGCTGTCAAGCAATGCCCATCAGTGCCACCCATCAATGCCCATCTGTACCGCCTATCCGTGCCCACCATGCCACCTATCAGTGCCCATAAGTGCCGCATATTAGTGCCTTCTCATCAGTGCCCATAACTGCAACCTCATCAATGCCCACCAGTTCAGCCTATCAGTGCCCATCAGTGCCGCCTCATCAGCGCACATTAGTGAAAGCAAAAAATACTTAGTTACAATATTTACTGACAGAAAAAAGTAAAAAACTTTTTTTTTTTCAAAATGTTTGGTCTTTTTTTTTTTTTTTTTGTAAAAAATAAAAAACCCAGCAGTGATTAAATACCAACAAAAGAAAGCTCTATTTGTGTGAAGAAAATGATAAAAAATGTGTTTGGGTACAGTATAGCACGACCGTGCAATTGTCATTCAAAGTGCGACAGCGCTGAAAAATGGCCTGGGCAGGAAGGGAGGGGGGGGTTTAAGTGCCTGGTAGGCAAGTGGTTAAAGGAACCTATTTCAGTGTTATAGGGCTTCTGCCATTGTTTACCTACTTCTGAAAATGCTAGTTACCAGGCTATCCTTCTCCCATTTGCAGTCTGAGACACTGGCTGAAATAAGCTTTTCATTTAAAGGTTATTTTTAAGTGTTAGGGTTTGAGGGCGGGAAGAGTTAAGTGTCGGGATCACAATAAATATTATGGATAGTTGCCAGTTGAAGGTAAATTTAAAGTGGAACTTTAGTCAGGAATTGAAGTCCTACTAGATCACTTCAGGCTGACTCCTTTTGCGGCTATAGCTATGCAAAGAATAAAGCAGAACTTTACCCATAACAACTTAACAAACAATAATATACAAAAATCATGTTTTTTAGTAAGGAACATACATTCCCCATTAATAATTAACTACCAAAATTAGTATGTGCTGTAAATTGCCTCCAGCATTGTACCTGTTTCTTCATGGAGGCTGCAATTTTGCTGAAGCCCAGAGCCCCTGAGCAGCAGTAAATCATAAAGCTGAACTAAACCCATTGATTTAACAGCTTCAAAAAACAGTTACATTCCTGGAATGTTGGGATTGCTAACTGTCACATTTTCCTCTTTCAAATCATCAAATGACTGGTGTCATAACCGATCACATGTGCAGCACCATGGCAGTTTCAGATCAAACAGAAGCAGCTTCCTTGTCTGTAAAGGATAGGAGGGTTTAATTCTACTTTAAGGCTGTCAGCAGATTGGCCTCTACAAATTCAGCAGTGTTGAAAAAATGAGAGCAACTGAGCATGTGCAGAGCAGGGTGAGACCGTGTAGTACTGGATATTAAACAGTATAGACACTTATTTGTAATGTTTTACATAACTATACCTGCAAAAGGGGCCAGTCTGAAGTGATCTAGTAAGACTTCATTTTTTGACTAAAGTTCCACTTTAAAAATAAGTGTCTATACTGTTTAAAATCCAGTAATAAACTGTGTCGCCCTGCTCTGCACATGCTCGGTTGCTCTCCATTTTTAGGCACTGCCGAGTTTGTAGAGTCCGATCTGCTGACAGCCTTAAAGTAGTTGTATTGTCCGCTTGGTGATTTTTACCTACAGGTAGGTCTGTAATAAGGGTTATCTGTAAGAAAAATTAATATCTCCTAAACCTATACGGTTTAGGAGAACTTCACCCTGCATGCAGCTGCTGACGTCAGTGGCGCATGCGCAGTGAAGGTCTGGTGTGCTGTGCCGGAACGGAGGGCTGTCATCGTGTATTGTGCGTGGGAGTGACGTCATTGCGGCTCCGGCGCTGTAAGTGGCCCGGAAGAAACGCAGAGGGAACAATTTAGCTCCCTCAGCGGTGACCGGGCGGCTCTGTGGGAGCTTCGTTCTAAGGTAAGTATTTTATAATGAGCTAGTATGCATTATGACTTTGCCTTAAAAGGGTTTGTTTTTTTCGACATACAACCGCTTTAAAGCGGAATTAAACCCTCCTATCCTTTACAGTCCAGGAAGCTGCTTCTGTTTGATCTGCAACTGCCATGGTGCTGCACATTGGATCAATTATGACACCAGCCATTTGATGGTTTGACAGTTTGGTTGAGGACACAAGGAAATGTGACAGTTCGCTATCCTTGTATTCCCAGAATATAACTGTTTTTTAAATCGTTAAATCAATGGGTTTAGTTCCGCTTTATGATTTACTACTGCTCAGGGGCTCTGGGCTTCAGCAAAATGGCGGCCTCCAGAAAGAAGAAACAGGAGCAATGCTGGGGGCAATTTACAGCACACACTAATGTTGGTAGCATAATTATTAATGTGGAATGTATGTTCCATGCGAACATTATTTTTTATCAAGTTGTTATGGGTAAAGTTCCACTTTAAGTTTATCTAGTCACAAAAATCCCTGCGCTACTTTCTAGAGTGTAAAAATATTTTACTTTAAATTATGGGTGCATATAATATACAGAGAGGGGTGAGGGGTGTATATAATGTACAGAGAGGGGTGTATATAATGTACAGAGAGGGGTGAGGGGTGTATATAATATACAGAGAGGGGTGGGGGTGTATATAATGTACAGAGAGGGGTGAGGGGTGTATATAATGTACAGAGAGGGGTGGGGGGTGTATATAATGTACAGAGAGGGGTGAGGGGTGGGGGTGTAAATAATGTGCAGAGAGGGGTGAGGGGTGTATATAATGTGCAGAGAGGGGTGGGGGGTGTATATAATGTGCAGAGAGGGGTGAGGGGTGTATATAATGTGCAGAGAGGGGTGGGGGGTGTATATAATGTGCAGAGAGGGGTGGGGGGTGTATATAATGTACAGAGAGGGGTGAGGGGGTGTATATAATGTGCAGAGAGCGGTGAGGGATGTATATAATGTACAGAGAGGGGTGAGGGGTGTATATAATGTGCAGAGAGGGGTGGGGGGTGTATATAATGTACAGAGAGGGGTGGGGGGTGTATATAATGTACAGAGAGGGGTGGGGGGTGTATATAATGTACAGAGAGGGGTGGGGGTGTATATAATGTGCAGAGAGGGGTGAGGGGTGTATATAATGTGCAGAGAGGGGTGGGGGGTGTATATAATGTACAGAGAGGGGTGGGGGGTGTATATAATGTACAGAGAGGGGTGAGGGGTGTATATAATGTACAGAGAGGGGTGGGGTGTATATAATGTACAGAGAGGGGTGAGGGGTGTATATAATGTACAGAGAGGGGTGGGGGTGCATATAATATACAGAGAGGGGTGAGGGGTGTATATAATGTACAGAGAGGGGTGAGGGGTATATATAATGTGCAGAGAGGGGTGAGGGGTGTATATAATGTGCAGAGAGGGGTGGGGGGTGTATATAATGTACAGAGAGGGGTGAGGGGGTGTATATAATGTGCAGAGAGCGGTGAGGGATGTATATAATGTACAGAGAGGGGTGAGGGGTGTATATAATGTGCAGAGAGGGGTGGGGGGTGTATATAATGTGCAGAGAGGGGTGGGGGGTGTATATAATGTGCAGAGAGGGGTGAGGGGTGTATATAATGTACAGAGAGGGGTGAGGGGTGTATATAATGTACAGAGAGGGGAGGGGGGTGTATATAATGTACAGAGAGGGGTGTATATAATGTGCAGAGAGGGGTGAGGGGTGTATATAATGTGCAGAGAGGGGTGTATATAATGTACAGAGAGGGGTGTATATAATGTACAGAGAGGGGTGTATATAATGTACAGAGAGGGGTGGGGTGTGTATATAATGTACAAAGAGGGGTGGGGGGTGTATATAATGTACAGAGAGGGGTGGGGGTGTATATAATGTGCAGAGAGGGGTGAGGGGTGTATATAATGTACAGAGAGGGGTGGGGGTGTATATAATGTACAGAGAGGGGTGGGGGTGTATATAATGTACAGAGAGGGGTGAGGGGGTGCATATAATGTACAGAGAGGGGTCAGGGGGTGTATATAATGTACAGAGAGGGGTGGGGGTGTATATAATGTACAGAGAGGGGTGTATATAATGTGCAGAGAGGGGTGGGGGTGTATATAATGTGCGGTGAGGGGTGTATATAATGTACAGAGAGGGGTGTATATAATGTACAGAGAGGGGTGAGGGGGTGTATATAATGTACAGAGAGGGGTGGGGGTGTATATAATGTACAGAGAGGGGTGGGGGTGTATATAATGTACAGAGAGGGGTGGGGGTGTATATAATGTACAGAGAGGGGTGGGGGGTGTATATAATGTACAGAGAGGGGTGGGGGGTGTATATAATGTACAGAGAGGGGTGGGGGGTGTATATAATGTGCAGAGAGGGGTGGGAGTGTATATAATGTGCAGAGAGGGGTGGGGGGTGTATATAATGTGCAGAGAGGGGTGGGGGGTGTATATAATGTGCAGAGAGGGGTGGGGGGTGTATATAATGTGCAGAGAGGGGTGGGGGTGTATATAATGTGCAGAGAGGGGTGGGGGTGTATATAATGTGCAGAGAGGGGTGGGGGTGTATATAATGTACAGAGAGGGGTGGGGTGTATATAATGTACAGAGAGGGGTGGGGTGTATATAATGTACAGAGAGGGGTGGGGGGTGTATATAATGTACAGAGAGGGGTGAGGGGTGTATATAATGTACAGAGAGGGGTGGGGTGTATATAATGTACAGAGAGGGGTGGGGTGTATATAATGTACAGTGAGGGGTGTATATAATGTACAGAGAGGGGTGAGGGGGTGTATATAATGTACAGAGAGGGGTGGGGGGTGTATATAATGTGCAGTGAGGGGTGTATATAATGTACAGAGAGGGGTGGGGGTGTATATAATGTACAGTGGGGGGGTGTATATAATGTACAGAGAGGGGTGGGGGGTGTATATAATGTGCAGAGAGGGGTGGGGGTGTATATAATGTACAGAGAGGGGTGGGGGGTGTATATAATGTACAGAGAGGGGTGGGGGGTGTATATAATGTACAGAGAGGGGTGGGGGGTATATATAATGTGCAGAGAGGGGTGGGGGGTGTATATAATGTACAGTGAGGGGTGTATATAATGTACAGAGAGGGGTGAGGGGTGTATATAATGTACAGAGAGGGGTGGGGGTGTATATAATGTGCAGAGGGGTGGGGGTGTATATAATGTACAGTGGGGGGTGTATATAATGTACAGAGAGGGGTGGGGGGTGTATATAATGTGCAGAGAGGGGTGGGGGTGTATATAATGTACAGAGAGGGGTGGGGGTGTATATAATGTACAGAGAGGGGTGGGGGTGTATATAATGTACAGAGAGGGGTGGGGGGTGTATATAATGTACAGAGAGGGGTGGGGGTGTATATAATGTACAGAGAGGGGTGGGGGTGTATATAATGTGCAGAGAGGGGTGGGGGGTGTATATAATGTACAGTGAGGGGTGTATATAATGTACAGAGAGGGGTGGGGGTGTATATAATGTACAGTGAGGAGTGTATATAATGTACAGTGAGAGGTGTATATAATGTGGGGTGAGGGGTGTATATAATGTACAGTGAGGGGTGTATATAATGTGGGGTGAGAGGTGTATATAATGTACAGTGAGGGGTGTATATAATGTACAGTGAGGGGTGTATATAATGTGGGGTGAGAGGTGTATATAATGTGGGGTGTGTATATAATGTGGGGGTGAGGGGTATATAATGTACAGTGAGAGGTGTATATAATGTGGGGTGAGGGGTGTATATAATGTGGGGTGTGTATATAATGTACAGTGAGGGGTGTATATAATGTGGGGGTGAGGGGTGTATATAATGTGGGGGTGAGGGGTATATAATGTACAGTGAGAGGTGTATATAATGTAGGGTGAGGGGTGTATATAATGTGGGGTGTGTATATAATGTACAGTGAGGGGTGTATATAATGTGGGGGTGAGGGGTGTATATAATGTACAGTGAGAGGTGTATATAATGTAGGGTGAGGGGTGTATATAATGTGGGGTGTGTATATAATGTACAGTGAGGGGTGTATATAATGTGGGGGTGAGGGGTGTATATAATGTACAGTGAGAGGTGTATATAATGTAGGGTGAGGGGTGTATATAATGTGGGGTGTGTATATAATGTGGGGGTGAGGGGTATATAATGTACAGTGTATATAGTGAGGGGTGTATATAATGTACGGTGAGGGGTGTATATCATAGGAGGGAGGGAAGCCTCCTGTAGAACACACGGTGATGTGAGTAGATAACACACAGGCGATGTGAAGGGACCATTCAGCCGGCAGACAGGTGTATGTGTTGTACATGGTGGGGAGGAGGGGCGGAGGGGCGTGCAGTGTACACCGAGTAGCGGAAGGTGTAAGGAAACACACACCGACCTGTCAGTACCGGGTCAGCCTGACATCTCCGCCCGGCTAGCTCTCTACTCCCGAGCCTCCGCCACCGGAAGTGCTCACATCGCTCCCAGGCCGCGACTGACAAAACATTTCCGACTCTGCCACTGAAGACCCCGCCTCTTCCGGCGCCAATGCACCACTAAGCTCTCGACCGAGCCATGTTAGCACCGCCCATTGCCGTCTCGGCCCCGCCTCCATAAACCCTGTCTGGTATGGCTGGGAAACTCATGGTAGTGGACCAGATGGAATATTGTGCCTTGTATTAGATATAAATCAATCAGCTTCTATCTGCAGCTTGTTCAGTACTTTTTGGTACTGAAAGCTAGAAGCTTATTGGTTTGCCATGCACAGCTGCTCCAGGTATGTGTTTAGGGATAAGGTGACTTCATAAAGTTTAGTATATTTTTAATGTAGATATATCCGGAAGAAGAGAGACCAATCAATGAGGAGTGCTTATGGGCAGATTCAAGATCCTGAAGTCTAGTTAGAGCAGTGTCTATATGGTCCCTTGCCTAACAAAGACTCTCGCTTTGAACACCTCCCATTGGTACATTGGTGAGGTTGTATTTAATTATGGTCAGTCAAAACGTTTTTATTGCTTCTGTGATCTGGTGGCAGCACTCTTCATCTGTCATCATAAAATTGTTAAGGAGCCAGGTCCACTCATGCTTAGGCAGATGGGGTACCACCAGAGTCAGGACAACTGGGGAGAGATCTGACCATATAAGAGTATTGGAAAAACAGGAGAATTGGGACTTTTAAGGTGCAGAATAAATTGTCAAAATATCAAATATAATATATAAAAATTATTTTATTTTCAGGAGCAAAATAAGAATTAATTCATTAAAAGAGGGGGGAAGGGGGAGATGCTCAGATGACTAGTACAATTGGTTACAGTTTCAACAACGCAGCAGAATATGGTGAACTTCCTAACATGTTTCGCCCATATGTCGGGCTTCCTCAGGGGATGCTGTCCCTTTGCAATGTACAGTGCCTTCTATATCTCCTAGAAAAAAGGACCAAAAAACTGCCGGGATGGCTAGATGTTTACCTGCATCAGAGGAACCATGCGTTACAGGTGACCATAGATGGCAGACAAGGACCAAAAATCTGACCGTTAGTACGCTCCATCAGACAATTGTTGGCCAACTTTAGCCAAAAAATGTTGGATGGCAGGCTAGTATATTTTCGGCAGACAACAGTCTGTTGTCAGATTTTCCTATCGGGTGCACACAAGTCTGTCACACAAAAGTTGAAAGTACAAACACGCATGCTCCGAATCAAACACGACATTAGCAGAAGGTGCCCAAAGGTTGGCGCTCAAAAGCTGAAATTCCTCGTAGTATGTTTGTTGGCCGACAATTGTGTGCCGTTAGTATGCAAGACAGAATCCAGGCACACGCTCTTCGGACAAAAGTCTGACGCTTTGTCTGCCAACAATCCAAACGTGTGTACGAGGCTTAAGACTAAAATCCCCTGCTAGGAAAAATGTACCTTATGCAAATTGTGGTACATTCTGTAAGTAGCAAATGGCTTCTTGAGCCTGATTCATTTTAGGGAGATAAAAACTGTACAACTTCAGAACCACCTTAAGTGTGGCTGCTTAAAATATTAAAGGCTTTCGTTTTTTAGCAAAAATGTCATACTACAACATGCAGTCTACATCCTCCTCTTCTCGGGTCCCTCACCGGCGCTCCTGGTCACTCCCTCCTGCTGAGTGTCCCCAGAGCAAGTAGATTGCAGTGGGGGCACCCAAGCAGGCTCATTCCCAAGCCGCAGCTCTGCGTGTCCATTCACACACAGAGTCACGGATCGACCCCGCTCCCTCTCTTCGTGGACTCACTGGTTGTGATGGCTCCCGCTGCTGTATCAGCCAATGAGGAAGGAGTGTCCCCGGGAGAGCCGAGGCTCTCGTGCACATCGCCAGATTGAGATGGAGCTTGGGTAAGTATTAGGGGGCTGGTGCACAGAGAAGGTTTTTTACCTTCATGCATAGAATGCATGTAGGTAAAAAAACCTTGAGCCTTTAGAACCATTTAAAGCATAGACATAAGATTTAAATCTTCTACAAATGCCTGTACACACATTACTACAGGTCTTTTGACTGGGGTGTTTTTAATGCTGACCACACATTAAAATTGGAAATATTCACCAATAGCTATGTCAGGTCAGGGCATGCTTTTGCAGTCAATTCAGATTCTTCAGGTGGGGCCTAGAAGGACACAGTAGATATTTTTTTAAACTGACTGTCAATCAACTCTTTTCCTGCCCTAGAACATCTTGTGTCAACCACAAGTTAGAAGGTCAGAGACACAGTTCAGGACCCAGACTATCACTGTTATGCCCCGTACACACGGTCGGATTTTCCGACGGAAAATGTGTGATAGGACCTTGTTGTCGGAAATTCCGACCGTATGTAGGCTCCATCACATATTTTCCATCGGAATTTCCGACATACAAAGTTTGACAGCTTGCTATAAAATCCGTTGTTGGAAATTCAGATCGTGTGTACACAAATCTGATGCACAAAGTGCCACGCATGCTCAGAATAAATTAAGAGACGAAAGCTATTGGCTACTGTCCCGTTTATAGTCCCGACGTACGTGTTTTACGTCACCGCGTTTAGGACGATCGGATTTTCCAACAACTTTGTGTGACCATGTGTATGCAAGACAAGTTTGAGCCAACATCCGTCGGAAAAAATCCATGGATTTTGTTGTCAGAATGTCTGATCAATGTCTGACCGTGTGTACAGGGCATAAGAGGTGGCAATCTATATCCTATGCTAACCTCCTAAGTGCTGCCAGGGTACAAGCTTAAAAAGACACTATGAGCTTGTCCATGCAGGGTATTGATAGTGTCTTTGTAAATGCTCACCAGCCCAACCCCTGATACTCACCTGCTAGCAGACCCTCACTGCTCTTTTCTTCATTGTTGCCAGCAACAATACCCAATGCTTCCGGTTATGGGAAAGAATGTGACCTCCTATGTGACAGTGCTGGGGTTAAGCAGGCAATCATTAGGCCCAATCACTGTTGCATAACAGTGGGAGTGACACTGAGGATTTTATGTTGACTGCATCATAGGTAGGAGCTGCAAGAGGGCTTTGGTAAGGTAAGTATAGGGGCCCTACAAAAAAAAGGTCACTGCCCCCATCTATAACTGGTCTTCACAGCAAGGAGCACTAGAAGGCCAAACACATGTCAAATAAAACCAAAGAATTTCCAAGCTCAACTTACCAACCAGCCTGCGACCAACCGAATTAATCTGTCTAACAGTATGCGTTAAAAACAGGGGTTTAGTTGCACACATTTGCAAATACATGCATAAGCTGCAGACCACGGCAAGGCACCCTGTATCCTGCAGACCCTAACTCTAACTTTGAAGGGTCTCCACAGTGGGAGCACATGTATTCTAATGGATAGATGAAGGCAGATGACTGGAGGGAGCCCAACCCTCCTTAAAGGAGCGGGAACACACTGAACACCCAGCACATTGCACAATGGCAGCAAAGATGTCAGTGTGTTGCCTAACCAATATATCAGCAATACAAAAAAAGGTCACTGCCCCCACCTATAACTGGTCTTTACAGCAAGGAGCACTGGAAGGGCAAACGCATGTCAAATAAAACCAAAGAATTTTCAAGCTCAACTTACCAACCAGCCTGCGACCAACCGAATTAATCTGTCTAACAGTATGTGTTAAAAACAGGGATTTGTATAGGGGCCCTTTAACAAAGACACCATCATTTTACCCTGCATTGAAGTGTATCCTAAGCTCAAACTTTTTTAGATTTGTATAGAGTAGCGATAGAACCCCTGTCGAGTTTCCATTGTTGTCATCCACACTGTCATCCAGACAGAAAGTGATGGGAAATAAATATTTTACAGTTGGAATAGGATGTGAAGGGAACTCTTCGAATGGTGACAACCAATCTCATGACATCTGTGTAAGAGACTGACTTTGGGAGATTTGGTTCCTCTTGTCTTCAAGAAGGGAAGTAAAGGAAAATCTCAACAATGGGACACAGGCAGCAAAAAAACCTGAGAAATGTTCTACCCAGTGTTTCCTCGATCGGGCTGCCACAGCAAAAGAACAAAAAACTGTCCAAACCCTTTACATTTGGATTTGAGAGCGATTCCGAGTTAACTCTATACTAAAGTCGGCAACCTAGAAAGCTATGCGGTCCACCTGTGTAAGTCCTAGAAACTGATGACCTCATTGGTTGCCAAGGACATGTCAGGAGCCTGAACATGCTCTCTCCCTTCTTTCTGCATACAGGAGTTAGCACAGAATCGCTCTCAGATCTGCCGCCTCCTACCCATACTGCTCCTGTCCGGGCAGCAGAAATTTTGGGTGGGGGTGGTAATAAAACGCTGTACAGTCTGACCTGAGCGTTTTCCTTTATAGACAGGAGGGAGAGTGGCTGGGGAGTACAGACAGCACAGCCCACACCTCCCCCCTGCTGATGAGAGAGACAGAATTTGTAATAGGGGGATTTGTGCTAGGAGGTGGGGGGGGGAGATTTAGAACCCACAGACTACATTTTGGTGCTTATTGACACCACGTAACATGTGCGAAATTGCATTTTTTTCCACACTGTACAAAATGTGCTGCCTTTTGCACATGTGCGTGGGTGCCATTAATTCTTAATGGCATCCCCTCACATCTAGCGAATGCACATATATTTCTGCTAAAACCCATGGTACCACAGTACATATGCATAGAGTAGCCCAAACACGATGTGCAGGAACGTGCAAGAAAGCGTATGCACTCAGACCCACATCCTGGTGTAAACGAGCCTTCAAGCTGGTGTGCTCCGGGACTGCGCACAATTCTAAAGAGTGCCTTGACTGAAAAATGTTCTAACCATTGCCATCTAAAACAAACACAAAAAAGGTTATGGCTTCAGATACACTTCCCTTTAACAAGGGTTTACCTTAATTGGTACAGTATACATGGCAGAATTGGTGGTAAATGGAGATTATTGGCCCCCTTCCAAAATACTGTAAAACCTAAATAAAAATTAGTCTCCTATCCTCTTTCTTTAACCACTTGAGCCCCGGACCATTATGCTGCCTAAGGACCAGAGGTCTTTTTCCAATTTGGCACTGCGTCGCTTTAACTGCTAATTGCGCGGTCATGCAATGCTGTACCCAAACGAAATTTGCGTCCTTTTCTTCCCACAAATAGAGCTTTCTTTTGATGGTATTTGATCACCTCTGCGGTTTTTATTTTTTGCGCTATAAATGGAAAAAGACCGAAAATTTTGAAAAAAAATGATATTTTCTACTTTTTGTTATAAAAAAAATCCAATAAACTAAATTTTAGTCATACATTTAGGCCAAAATGTATTCGGCCACATGTCTTTGGTAAAAAAAATGTCAATAAGCGTATATTTATTGGTTTGCGCAAAAGTTATAGCGTCTACAAACTAGGGTACATTTTCTGGAATTTACACAGCTTTTAGTTTATGACTGCCTATGTCATTTCTTGAGGTGCTAAAATGGCAGGGCAGTACAAAACCCCCCCAAATGACCCCATTTTGGAAAGTAGACACCCCAAGGAAATTGCTGAGAGGCATGTTGAACCCATTGAATATTTATTTTTTTTGTCCCAAGTGATTGAAAAATGACAAAAAAAAAAAAAAATATTTACAAAAAGTTGTCACTAAATGATATATTGCTCACACAGGCCATGGGCCTATGTGGAATTGCACCCCAAAATACATTTAGCTGCTTCTCCTGAGTATGGGGATACCACATGTGTGGGACTTTTTGGGAGCCTAGCCGCGTACGGGGCCCCGAAAACCAATCACCGCCTTCAGGATTTCTAAGGGTGTAAATTTTTGCTTTCACTCTTCACTGCCTATCACAGTTTCGGAGGCCATGGAATGCCCAGGTGGCACAAAACCCCCCAAAATGACCCCATTTTGGAAAGTAGACACCCCAAGCTATTTGCTGAGAGGCATATTGAGTCCATGGAATATTTTATATTTTGACACAAGTTGCAGGAAAGTGACACTTTTTTTTTTTTTTTTCATAAAGTTGTCACTAAATGATATATTGCTCACACAGGCCATGGGTATATGTGGAATTGCACCCCAAAATACATTTAGCTGCTTCTCCTGAGTATGGGGATACCACATGTGTGGGACTTTTTGGGAGCCTAGCCGCGTACGGGACCCCGAAAACCAATCACTGCCTTCAGGATTTCTAAGGGTGAAAATTTTTGATTTCACTCTTTACTGCCTATCACAGTTTCGGAGGCCATGGAATGCCCAGGTGGCACAAAACCCCCCCAAATGACCCCATTTTGGAAAGTAGACACCCCAAGCTATTTGCTGAAAGGCATGGTGAGTATTTTGCAGCTCTCATTTGTTTTTGAAAATGAAGAAAGACAAGAAAAAACATTTTTTTTTTTCTTTTTTCAATTTTTAAAACTTTGTGACAAAAAGTGAGGTCTGCAAAATACTCACTATACCTCTCAGCAAATAGCTTGGGGTGTCTACTTTCCAAAATGGGGTCATTTGGGGGGGTTTTGTGCCACCTGGGCATTCCATGGCCTCCGAAACTGTGATAGGCAGTGAAGAGTGAAATCAAAAATTCACGCCCTTAGAAAGCCTGAAGGCGGTGCTTGGTTTTCGGGGTCCCGTACGCGGCTAGGCTCCCAAAAAGTCTCACACATGTGGTATCCCCGTGCTCAGGAGAAGCAGCAGAATGTATTTTGGGGTGTAATTTCACATATTCCCATGGCATGTTTGAGCAATATATCATTTAGTGACAACTTTGTGCAAAAAAAAAAAAAAAAATTTGTCTCTTTCCCGCAACTTGTGTCGCAATATAAAATATTCCATGGACTCGACATGCCTCTCAGCAAATAGCTTGGGGTGTCTACTTTCCAAAATGGGGTCATTTGGGGGGGTTTTGAACTGTCCTGGCATTTTATGCACAACATTTAGAAGCTTATGTCACACATCACCCACTCTTCTAACCACTTGAAGACAAAGCCCTTTCTGACACTTAGCCCCGGTTCACACAGGGGCGGCACGACTTGCAGGTCGCCTCAGCGAGGCGACCTGCAAACTACTTCCGAGGCGACTTGCAAAACGACTTCTGCATAGAAGTCTATGCAAGTCGCCCCCAAAGTAGTACAGGAACCTTTTTCTAAGTCGGAGCGACTTGCGTCGCTCCTATTAGAACGGTTCCGTAGCACAGAACGGGAGGCGACTTGTCAGGCGACTAGGTCGCCTGACAAGTCGCCCCTATGTGAACCGGCGCTTATTGTTTACATGAAAAAGTTTTTTTTTTTTGCAAAAAAATTACTTTGAACCCCCAAACATTATATATTTTTTTAAAGCAAATGCCCTACAGATTAAAATGGTGGGTGTTTCATTTTTTTTT
Organism: Lithobates clamitans; assembly: GCA_037952925.1. Lineage (NCBI taxonomy): Eukaryota > Metazoa > Chordata > Amphibia > Anura > Ranidae > Lithobates > Lithobates clamitans. The sequence goes on from JBBGZY010001526.1 coordinate 4,849,312, forward strand.
TTCACACAGTAATTGCGCAGCGATTTTTCAAACGCATTTTTTGGGGAAAAAACACACTTTTTTACATTTTAATGCACTAAAACACGCTATATTGCCCAAATGTTTGATGAAATAAAAAAGATGATCTTAGGCCGAGTACATGGATACCAAACATGACATGCTTTAAAATTGCGCACAAACGTGCGGTGGCAACAAAATAAATACATGTTTAAAAGCCTTCAAAAGCCTTTACAGGTTACCACTTTAGATTTACAGAGGAGGTCTACTGGAAAAATTACTGCACTCGATCTGGCCTTCGCGGTGATACCTCACATGCATGGTGCAATTGCTGTTTACGTTTGACGACAGACCGCCGCTTGCGTTCGCCTTAGCGCGAGAGCAGGGGGCGACAGGGGTGTTTTTTTTTTGTTTTTGTTTTTTTCTTTATTATTTTTTTGCTTTTTTAATCTTATTTTTAAACTGTTCCTTTTTATATTTTTTTTTTTAATCATTTTTATTGTTATCTCGGGGAATGTAAATATCCCCTATGATAGCAATAGGTAGTGACAGGTACTCTTTTTTGAAAAAATTGTGGTCTATTAGACCCTAGATCTCTCCTCTGCCCTCAAAGCATCTGACCACACCAAGATCGGTGTGATAAAATGCTTCCCCAATTTCCCAATGGCGCTATTTACATCCGGCGAAATCTAAGTCATGAAATACTCGTAGCTTCCGGTTTCTTAGGCCATAGAGATGTTTGGAGCCACTCTGGTCTCTGATCAGCTCTATGGTCAGCTGGCTGAATCACCGGCTGCATTCTCAGGTTCCCTGTTGAGACAGGAGAGCCAGAGAAAAACACGGAAGACGGTGGGGGGGGGGGCATTCCCTCCCACGGCTTGTAAAAGCAGTCTAGAGGCTAATTAGCCGCTAGGATTGCTTTTACATGAAAGCCGACCGCTGGCTGAAAAGAATGATACCAAGATGATACCTAAACCTGCAGGCATCATTCTGGTATAACCACTCAAAGTCGTGAATGGCGTACCTGAAGACAAAAAAATGGTTAACAATGGTTAACAATAAAGCACAGTAAACAGTAAAGTGTAAATAATTACACACCTGAAAAACAAACATGATAAAACATAATAACAATAACAATAAAACATTGCAGAATAGAATACAGTAAAAAAGAGCAGAACAATAGAGAGAGAGAATAGAGAGAGAGAGAACAATAAAACAACAACTATTTTTTTTTATTTCATATTTTTTTTTTTTTTTACACTTTTTTTGTAACTAACTTTTATAACGGTAACCGGTTCCAGGTTCGGGTCTCTCAAAATGCGATGGCATCTTGGGAGACCCTGTGAAATGGCGCCTAGTCTGTGCAATGCTGTACCCTACGCTAATACTCAACTAGTGAATGGTAGCGTTCAAAACATTCGCCAATGCAAAGACCAGGATTGTCAGGACAGGAGGGACAATAATAGCGGGCGTCACGCCTATATCCGCGCTTGCTGCAGACACAACATCTTTTTTGGGGGGTTCGTTGGGTAGGGGTACTCGGGAGGACATAAAAATGCGTCTCATGCAGCCGACTGCATTTGGTTGGGGATGTGAATGGGGGAAGTACGGGCGCTGCAGAAGCGGTGGGTTCCCAATTAGGATTGGCGAATGCAGCAGGAAGGGCATTATGGGCACGACGGGCCTGTGTTTGTCTTTTTGGTGGCAGCGGGACACTACTTGTGCTTGCCACCTCACCAGCTTGAACTGCACTTATGGGACTCGCCACGTCACCAAGTGTTACTGCAGTGCTGGTTTGACTACGACCGGGGTGTACTAGGCCGCTGGCGCTTGCCAGTTCACCAAAACGCTACCAAAAAACTGTTAGCGATCGCAGGGATCAGGCCTGACTCTGCGAACGCTGCAGTTATGCGTTTAGTGTTTTGTAAGTGACAGTGATCGATCGATACTGCACTTGGGTGGGCTGGGCCGGGCGGAGGGGCAAAACGCAGGTGCTAGCGGGTATCTGGGCTGATCCCGCTAACACTGCGTTTTTGGGAACCCTAAACTGCTGGTGACGCTAGTATAGATCTGATCGGATCAGATATTGATCCGTTCAGATACTATACCACTAAGGGAGGTGTACGGTGCGTGCGTGGGTGTTAGCGGTACTGGCGCTAACCTGACGCTGCCTGGGGCTGGTGCTTGCCAGTTCACCAAAATGCTACCAAAAAAACTGTTAGCAATCGCAGGGATCAGGCCTGACTCTGCGAACGCTGCAGTTATGCGTTTAGTGTTTTGTAAGTGACAGTGATCGATCGATACTGCACTTGGGTGGGCTGGGCTGGGCGGAGGGGCAAAACGCAGGTGCTAGCGGGTATCTGGGCTGATCCCGCTAACACTGCGTTTTTGGGAACCCTAAACTGCTGGGGACGCTAGTATAGATCTGATCGGATCAGATATTGATCCGATCAGATACTATACCACTAAGGGAGGCGCATGCTGCGTGCGTGGGTGTTAGCGGTACTGGCGCTAATCTGACGCTGCCTGGGGCGACGCATATCACCGCCGGGCGATCGGGGAGCTAAACCTTTATTCGGTAATAAACGGCGGGTGCCCTGACACTATAAAAAATAAACGAACTAACCAGCGTCAACCGTAACGGTTATACGGTGATCAGTGGTGAAAGGGTTAACTAGGGGGCAATCAAGAGGTTAAAACATTTATTAGGTAGTATATGGGGGTCCCTGACGCTATAAAACGCTGACGGCGAACCTAAATATTTACGTCCCTAACTAGCGTCACCAGCGACACTAATACAGCGATCAGAAAAATGACCGCTTAGCGACACTGGTGACGGGGGGTGATCAAGGGGTTAAAACCTTTTTAAGGGGGTATTAGGGGGGTACCCTAGACCTACAGGGGGTAACAGTAACTGTGCTAACACAGTAACTGTCACAAACTGACACAGCAGTAATCAGAAAAAAAAAAAAAAAAAAAACCTGCTGGTGTCAGTTTGTGACGGGGGGGGGGTGATTGGGGGGGGATCGGGGGGCGATCGGGGGGGGGATCGGGGTGTAATGTGTGCCTGGCATGTTCTACTGTGTGTGTGTGTGTTGGTGCACTCACTCACATGTCGTCTCTCCTCGGGCCGGAATGGAAACTACCGACCCGAGGGGAGATGACATCACTTCCTTTGCTGCTGTTTAGCATACAGCAGCAAAGGAGTGTTCCCATTGGCCGGCGGCGATCGCGAGGGGGGGGCCACGAACGGATGGCCTCCTCCTCGTCTCTGATCGCCGGGGGACAGAACGGGACCGCCTCGGGCGGCGGGGGGGGGTCCGATCGGACCCCCCACCCGCGGGAGGCAAATCACGTACATGTACGTGATTTTGCCTGCCCGTGCCGCCTTGCCGACGTACATCGGCGTGAGGCGGTCCTTAAGTGGTTAAAACATAGCATTTTCTCAAAATAAATACAGGTGTTCTGGCAAGTATGTCTATTACTAATGCTTGGCAAAATCAGCTATACAAATTTGTAGGGGGGCCTCAAACTTTAATTATTCTGACAAATCTAATTCTAGACACATCAAAGATCTGGTGGACAGATTGTTGGGGAGGCTGGGAAGGACCCAGCAGTCATGGTGCACGTTGCACGTTTGCACCAATGACAAAGTCAGAGGAAGATGGAGAGTCCTAAAAAAATGATTTCAGGGACTTAGGAACTAAATTAAGTAGTAGGACCTCCAAGGTAGTATTCTCAGAAATACTACCGGTACATCAAGCCCCACCAGAGAGGCAGTGGGAGATTAGGGAAATTAACAAGTGGCTGAAGAGCTGGTGCAGAAAGGGGGGTTTGGGTTCCTGGAGAACTGGGCCGACTTCTCTGTCAGTTATCGGCTCTTTAGCAGGGACGGACTGCATCTTAATGGGAGTGGTGCAGCTCGGCTGGGAGAGAAGATGGACGAAAAGTTAGAGGGGATTTTAAACTAGTTGATGGGGGGGGGGGTCCAGATGTAGAGCTAGCCAGCATGGAACAAGGTTCAGCGAGTAATATTGGGGGCATTAGCGGTAGGGTAACTAGAAAACCTAACCCCAAGTTAAGTAACGTGGCAAATCCAAATTGCAGCCTCATTGCAACCAACATAAAATGGTATGCGACCAGACAAAATTATGGGGCTTGTATATGAATGCTAGAAGTCTGGCTAACAAAATGGGAGAACTGGAGCTGCTAATGTACAAGGAGGATTTTGATTTGAGACTTGGTATGACAGCTCTCAAGATTGGTTGGCAACCATTCAGGGGTATTCCCTATATCGCAGGGATAGGGAGGGTAAAAAAGGGGGAGGGGTATGCCTGTATATCAGAAATGATGTGCAAGTGAATGTGAGGGACGATATCACTAATGAAGCTAGGGAGGAGTTGGAATCCTTATGGGTAGAGCTTCAAAGGCAGGAAACAAAGGGAAAAGTAATAATGGGTGTATGCTGTAGGCCCCCTAACCAGAGGCAGGCAGACCTCTTATCACAGCTTGGAATGGCAATAAGAATAGGAAATGTCATTATAATGGGGGATTTTAATTATTCAGAGATAGACGGGGCAGAAGGGACCGCACATTCGCCTAAGGCTCACCATTTTCTAAATGTCTTGCAGGACAACTTCATGGGTCATATGGTGAATATGAAACAATGTGTTACTAGACCTACTGATTACTAACAATACAGACCTGATCGCGGATGTAGAAATATGGGACAACTTAGGAAACAGTGACCACAGGTCAATTTGTTTCAGTATAAATCACAAAAATAAAAAACACAAGGGTAATACTAAGACACTGAATTTCAAAAGAGCCAACTTCCCTAAACTGTGCTCTTTGCTAGATAATATTAAATGGGATAATATCCTAAGAACAAAGAATACGGAGGAAAAATGGGAGTGCTTTAAGAGCATATTAAATAAAGGTATTGGCCAGTGCATTCCAACGGGAAATATGTTTAAAAGAGCTAAAAAAAACCTGGGTGGCTAAACTCCAACATAAATATGCATATAAAAGCAAAAGAAAAGGCCTTCAGGCTGAGGGGTCATTGTCAGCATTCCAACTTTACAAAGAATGCAGTAAGAAATGTAAGGGTGCAATTAGGGCAGCTAAGATATAACACAAAAGGTACATAGCGGAGGAGAGTAAAAAAAAAAACACCAAGAAATGCTTTAAGTATATAAACAGTAAGAAAGCGAGGCCAGAACATATTGACCCCATAAAGGATGATGAAGGGAATCTGGCTGCAAAAGACAGAGAGAAGGAAAATGTTTTAAATATATTCTTCTCCTCAGTCTTCACAAGGGAAATGAGGGGGATACAGTAACCAAGACTGTAATGTTAATTTTCATAACAAGCCACAGGAAGCACCCTCGTGGCTAACAGAAGACAGAATCAGAAATAGACTTGAAAAATTTAACATAAATAAGTCACCAAGACCAGATGGCTTACACTCAAGGGTCCTTAAGGAACTCAGTCAGGTGATAGCTAGACCATTGTTCCTAATTTTTATGGACCGCTTACTGACTGGAATGGTGCCAGCTGATTAAAAAAAAGTCAACGTGGCACCAATATTTAAGAAAGAGCCGAGACATATCCCTGGGTACTACAGGCTGGTTAGCCTAACATCAATAGCCTGCGAGCTATTTGAGGAGATGCTAAGTGATTATATACAAGATTTTAGTAATGAAAATGGTATCATTATCAGTAATCAGCATGGATTCACAAAGAATCGTTCTTGCCAGACCAATCTATTACCCTTCTATGAAGAAGTGAACTGCCATCTAGATAAAGGAAGGCCTGTGGATGTGGTGTATCTGGATTTTGCGAAGGCATTTGATACCATTCCTCATAAGCATTTACTGCACAAACTAAAGTCTGTCGGTATGGACCATAGGGTGAGTACCTGGATTGAAAACTGGCTACAGGGGCGAGTCCAAAGGGTGGTGATAAATTGTACGCAGAATGGTCTGGTGTGGAAAGAGGGGTCACCCAGGGATCTGTCCTGGGACCATTCTGTTTAATTTATTCATAAATGATCTAGAGGATGGAATAAACAGCTCAATCTCAATATTTGCGGACGATACCAATTTAAGCAGGGCAATAACTTCCACGCAGGATGTGGAAACCTTGCAGGAAGACATAAAAAAAATAATGGGGTGAGCAACTACATGGAAAATGAGGTTTAATGTTGAAAAATGTAAGGTAGTGCATTTGGGTGCCAAAAATACGAACGCGAGTTACTGGCTAGGGGAAGAACCTCTGGGGGAATCTAGGATGGAAAAGGACTTGGGGCTCCTGAGTAGTAAACCTCCGAACTGGGATTTTTGAGGCAATTTAAAGCAAAGAAATTTGTATTGTAAGTTTTTTTTTTTTTTATATACCGTATTTATCGGCATATAACACGCACTTTTTTCCCCTGAAAATCAGGGGAAAATCGTGGGTGCGTGTTATAGGCCGATCCCCGTCACTTTTGCTAGGATCGGAGCGATTGCGCCGTTTGCCGCGATCGCCGCCGACATACACAGCTGTGTGTAAATTCAAATATGGCACCAAGACTGCAGGGACTCGGCGGAGCGGAGATACACATACCCGAGAGTCCTCGGCTTTTTTCGGCGCCGCTCACAGTCCCGCCCAGTCCCGCCATTGGACCTGTGTTATGTCCATCATAGGGCGGGACTGGGCGTGACTGTGAGCTGCGCCGAAAAAGCCAAGGACTCTCAGGTATGTGTATTTCCGCTCCGCCGAGTCACTGCAGTCTCGGCGCCATATTTGAATTTACACACAGCTGTGTATGTCGGCGGCGATCGCGGCGAGCACTGGGGCAAGGCTGCACTGGGGCAAGGCTGCACTGGGGCAAGGCTGCACTGGGGCAAGGCTGCACTGGGGCAAGGCTGCACTGGGCTGCACTGACATGGCTGCACTGGGGCAAAGCTGCACTGGGGCAAAGCTGCACTGACATGGCTGCACTGACAAGGCTGCACTGGGGCAAGGCTGCACTGACAAGGCTGCAGATGGACACCGATAACGCTGCATTGATGGGCATTTTAATGTAAGTTTTTCTTCCTTAAACTTTACTCCTAAAAGTTTTTTTCCTTAAAATTCCCTCCTAAACTTGGGGTGCGTGTTATACGCCGATAAATACGGTAACTTTTTTTATATATTGAATAAAATGAATTAATTGTTAATAAAATACTGTATACACAATATTCCAAAATTGTATCCATCCCATTATAATTGTACCCAAATAGAATGATCATGAAGTGGTATTTCCTACTTCTACTTCCTACTTGCTGTTCCACCATAGATACAAAAGGTCATTAGTAGATTGTGATGTTATCTGTATCTATGGTGGAACAGCAAGTAGTTGGGAAATACCACTTCAAGATCATTCTATTTGTGTACAATTATAATGTGATGGATAGAATTTTGGAATATTGTATATACAGTATTTTATTAGCAATTAATTCATTTTTATTCAATATGTAAAAAAAAAAGATATTAAAAAAAAAAAACTTGCAATGCAAATTTCTTTGCCTTAAAAAATCCCAGTTCAGAGGTTTACTACAATACAATTCCTATTTATCAAGGGATGATGGCAATTACACACATAGTTACATGAGCCTTTAATCTAATTAGGACCTGGGGGTCCTAGTAGATGACAGGCTCAGCAATGGCATGCAATGCCTGCTGCTGCAAGCAAAGCCCACAGAATATTGGCATGCATTAAAAACGGGATTCACTCCAGAGATAAAACAATAATTCTCCCACTCTACAAGACTCTGGTCCGGCCGCATATTAAGTATGCTGTCCAGTTCTGGACACCAGTCCTCAGGAAGGATGTGCTGGAACTGCAGAGAGTACAGAGAAGGGCAACAAAGCTAATTAAGGGAATAGAGGTGCTCAGCTACAAGCATTGAACTATTCTCTCTGGAGAGGAGACGCTTGAGAGGGGATATGATATTAATGTACAAATACCGTACCGGTGATCCTAGCATAGGGAAAAAACTATTTCGTAAACGGGTATTTAAAAAGACACATGGCCATTCACTAAAATTGGAAGAGAAGCAGTTTAACCATAAACTGCGTAGAGGGTTCTTTACTGTCAGAGCGGTAAGGATGTGGAATTCTCTTCCACAAACAGTGCTATCAGCAGAAAGCGTCAATAGTTTAAAAAAACGATTAGATGGGCACCTCAACGACCACAACATAAAGGGGTATACAATATACTTGTAGCTGTCAGAAACCATGAAATCAGGCCGAGACAGAAGTACAGTTAAATCACACTTGTTTAATAATAAAAGTAAAAAAGAACAAATATATTCAAAACATAGCCAAAGTTCAGTAACCGGAATGGATAGTCAGCCAAGCCAGAAGTCAGGGATCAATGTAGTGGAACAGCAAGCAGGATCTGGAGCCAGAAGGGATGTCAGCAAAGCAAGTCTTGAACAGGATCACAGGAGATAGTTTCTGTGATGTTGACCAAGGCGAAGGCAGAGATCCTCTGGACTGGACGGCTTAAGTAGGCAGGACTGACGAGCAGGATATTATCAAAAGCTGAGTAACTGTGGAGAGATAGGATCTGTCAATTAGCTGGCAGCTGAGCGGCCAGCTCAGAGAAGGAAGGGCTGAGCCCAGCCCTGACAGTAGCACCTTCTAGTGTGCTAGAAGTGTAGTGTTATGTTTTTTTGTGTGAGTAGGTAAATTTTCATGCTTGGCTGGCAGCAAAGCCTGGGTTTGTTTTGATTTGGGTTGGGAGTGACTAAGTGTAGAGCTGATGACTCACAAGCAGCATCATCAAGACCTCCTTCTTCTTTCCAGACCCTTCTAGAATATTCTGGAAGGAGAGGAGGAGAGGGGAGGTTGAGCTCTTGGATTGGCAGGGGGCAGGCCTCCTTAGCCCAGCTGGGGAGGAGTTGTTTGTGAGGAAGCTGGAGTCGGAGTGCTAGGCTGTTGTTGGCCTTTGAGGGAGCTCCCCAGTCTGGGGGGTGACCTTGGGCCTGGGGCCAGGTGCAGACGGAACCTTCTTAGAACACATGGAGGTGTCCTGAACAGAAAGAACGGGAGCAAGGAGAGAGGACAGTGGGAAAGAACACTGCCGGGAAAGTCTCCAGGGAGAAACAACAGGTCGCAGCCAAGAGGGCTGGTGAGTGACACACAATCGAGAGAGGACTGGGGAGGCACGCCTGAGAGGACTGAGAGAGTGCAGTCTGGGATGGGTGCAGAGCCAGAGGAGTGGACTGTGGTGACATGGGCATTGGAGAGGGGCAGTTGCATTGAGGAGGGCTGGCAGGGCCTGAAGATGTGGTACTGGGCTCAGTAGCCACGTGGACATATAGCACTAGGACCACCTACCTATTTTCTACACCAAAGGGGACCTGCTGTCCCTGCCTGCAAAAGGCATTCACCTTAGCCCTGGCTGAGCCAGTGTCATTCCTAAAATATAATGCTAGCCGGTCCGGGAAGTGCAAGCAAGTGATGTGCTGGAGGTGTTGAAGAGAGATCGTCTGCAAGCAAGTGATGTGCTGGAGAGAAGAGAGGAGGTGTATATACTAGAGTTGTATATAGTCTCAAGTCCCTGAAATGTGCATAATATCTAGGCATCTCATAAATTTCCCTATCCCTATCCAAGTTTATTCCCCTCAATAAAAACAACGTACAAGGACTGTTTTTTTTGTCTGAGGGTGAATGATAACTGTGTGCCTGGTTGGGCAGGGTGACAGACGGACCACAACACTCAGCAGCCCTCAAGAGGGTACCGCTACATACTATTGACATAAACACAAGCACGCTCACACATCAAAGGTTGAACTGGATGGACTGATGTCTTTTTTCAACCTCACCAACTATGTAACTACACTGCAAAAATGATAAAACGCAACACTTTTGTGTTTGCCCCTATTTATCATGAGCTGAACGCAAAAGATCTACGACTTTTTCTCCAGGGGGTCTGAAAACCAGTCAGTATCTGGTGTGACCACTATTTGCCTCACGCAGTGCAGCACATCTCCTTCACATAGAGTTGATCAGGTTATTGATTGTGGCCTGTGGAATGTTGCTCCATTCCTCTTTAACCACCTCATTACAGTGCACTTTCACCCCCTTCCTACCCAAGCCATTTTTCAGCTTTCAGCACTGTCACATTTTGAATGACAATTGCGTGGTCATGCAACACTGTACCTAAATGAAATTGTTATCATTTTTTTCCCCACAAATAGAGCTTTCTTTTGGTGGTATTTGATCACCTCTGCGGTATTTTATTTTTTGTGCTATAAACAAAAGAAGAGTGACAAGTTTGAAAAAAAACACAATATTTCTACTCCCTGCACCTATCCTGCTTTTAATCCACCTGCCTCTTCTCGGCTGCCTGCAATCCCTCAAGAACTTTTCCCAGCTACTGTTACCTCCCCCTTGCCATATTCCAACCCTCCTCTCTAGTCTACTTCATTAAATACCTACAGTCCTGCAGTTACCTATAGGACTCCAGTAGCTAAATCTAAAAAGAGACAGAAATTCTTTCCTACCCATTTGATCCTGCCAGTAACCCAACCTGCCTATGCACCAGCTAATCCAATCCAGTCTGATGTCCCAGTGCTTGCTACCCAGTCTGAGGTCCCAGTGCTTGCTACCCAGTCTAACGTCCCAGTGCCTGTTATCCAGTCCGATGTCCTGATGTCCGCTTTCCAGCCTGATGTCCTGGTACCCGCCTCCCAGCCTGAGGCGCCAGAGTCCCAGACTGAGGGGCCAGTGTTCCAGCCGGAGGCGTCAGTGTTCCAGCCTGGAGAGCCGGTGCCTACCTTCCAGCCTGGTGTGCCCGCTTTCCAGCCTGATGTGCCCGCTTTCCAGCCTGATGTGCCTGCCTTCCAGCCTGAAGTGCCCGCTTTCCAGTCTGATGTCTCATTGCCTGCTGCCCAGCTCGACGACCTGGAACCTGCGGTCCAGCCTGATGTGTACCTGTCCGCTGCCCAGCCTGATGTGTACCTGTCCGCTGCCCAGCCTGGTGTGTTCCTGTCTGCTACCCAGCCTGATGGGCCACTGTCTGCTGCCCAACTTGAAGTGCCCGCTGCCCGGGTGGACGCCATGGACTTTTGCCAGGAAAGGCTAGTTGGAGTGTCCGGAGGTCGCTCCTTCGAGGGGGGGTACTGTCAGGAAAGGTCCCCTCCGTTGGTAACGTCGATAATTTGGCGTGCAGTACTGAGGTCCACCAGCAGGTGTCTCCTGGCAGTTTGGAGCTGTCAGAAGAGCTTTTTCCTGCTGGTATTTTGTCACCTTTGGGCCGCAGTACTGGCGTCCACCAGCGGAGGGATCCTGGCAGTATGGAGCAGGTATTACCCTTTGCAGACAGGCGTCACCTGAATTTAATTAGCAGCTGCAGTATAAATACCCGGCAAGTGCACACACATCTTGCCTTGGTATTGTCCTTTAGCCCTGACCTGCAGCCTGCATCCCTGATCCTGAAAACCTGATTTCTGGACCTGAAACCTGATTCCTGGAGCCTGTTATCCTATTCCCTGCCTGTTTCCTAAACTCTGGACCCTGAGCCTTGTATCTGACCCGTCTCTCCTGTGAGCCATCCATCCTCTCATTGTCCTGTTTGTTTCCCTTCCTCAGCTGCTGACCTCCCGTTGACGACCCTGGCCTGGCTCTGTTTATGATCTCGGTATTCCCCTTTACTTGTAAATATTTATCTGTTACTATTATTGTTTGTGGGTTTCTGTTTGGTATTGGTTGTTGTGCAGTGAGTGATATAGGAGGTGGTTGTATTTATATTTATTCGTTTATCTTTAATAAATCACATATTTTCACCTTACCTGTGTTTGTTCCTCTGTTGCTGTCCACACAGCTCTGGTCACACCTGTTATATGACAGAGAGGTTATCCAGGACTTTCTCCCAGCCTAACAGCCTGGTATCAGTCATGAGAACCCTCCAAACCGATGGTAGGAAGGATTTTCCTGACCCCATCACCAAGCCAGGGTAACCGATTGTGACGATTGTGTGGCATTTGCGACGATTCAGAGACTAAGCCCTCTTGTCCCACACTTCCAGAATGTTGAGCTGAAATGGAATAAAATTGGGCAGATGGATTTTCTTTGAACGAGGCCAGCATTGAACCCCAAACCTGCTTTCAAAAGTGGAGGATTGGTTGGCTGGCTCCTGGACTGAAGAGTCCAAATGTGTGAGCAGAGAGTCTGAATTTTATCTTTGGGCAGGGCCAAATCCAGGATCAGGCCTAGATACTCCAAGTAATGGGATGGATCCAGTGCTGAATTTTAGAGATTGAGTCCACTCAAATCTCCATATTTTCTGGACAGTACATTGGACATTAGATGAGAGAACAAAGGGGGTGATTTACTAAAGCCATGCACCATCAGTAGAGGCGCACAACGAGGCGCAACACACATTTCCATATTTACGACACGGTACGCCGATAACAGAGCTAAAATCCCCCATTTACTATAGCGAAAAAATACAATCTGTGCACCACTATGGACATGGTGCACGGTATCTTCAATTCAATATTAACAGAAGATGATGTGAGGAAGTTTAGTAACAACTGCCCAAGTAACAAATATGCCCAAAATAGAAAGAGAAAGTAACTTTTTCAGAGATAGCCTGTTGCGCCTGCAAGTACGTTTAGAATGGTGTGAGATCAATGTAAGCAGTGTGCATGCGCAAGCGGCTCTTGTGCTCGTTCACATGAGTTTGTTCATTGTGCGGCCAAAATCTTAGTAAATGTTAAGAAACGTACATGCAATTGCATGGGTTGAACAGGCGCACCTCTAAATCTTGACAATTTTTTTTTTAAAGCTGATTCACCTTTATGGTTTTATTAAGGAGATTTGCACACAGGTCATATGTGTGTCATTTGTAGGTTGTTAGTTTCACTTTGATTTAATTGTCTGTGCTTCATTATTTTGCAAAATCTTCCTCAAGATGTTGTGACTAATGTTTAAATCCTTAAGAGACTGTCCATTTGTGGGCGCTGTCCTTTTAACCACTTGAGGTACGGGCCATAGCTGAATGATGGACACAGCGCGGACCTCAATTTCCGGGAGGCCGTCATGGGACGTCCTCCCCTGTGCACGCGCACCCTGTAGGGCACGTGGTGCGCCCACTGTGATCACCGAGTCACGGAGACTCAGATGATCACAGATCCGAGTAAGGGGCCGATCCCGGCCCCTTACCATGTGATCAGCTGTCAGCCAATGACAGCTGATCACATGATGTAAACAAAAGCTCGGTAATCGTTTTTTTTCCCCTCACGCTGACAACGTGAGGAGAAAAAAAAGCCGATCACCGGCTTTTGTTAAAGGGACATCGGTCCCGAAGAGGAAGGAGGCACATATGCCTCATCTGTGCCTGCCATTGCCACCTGCCAGTGCCCACCAGTGCCACCTATCAATGCCCACAAGTGCCACCTATCAATGCCCACCAGTGGTGCCAATCAGTGCCACCTAGCAGTGCTGCCATCAGTGTAAGCAATCAGTGCCCATCACTGCCACCCATCAGTGCCCATCACTACCACCCATCAGTGCCCATCAGTGCCGCCTCATAAGCTTACATAAATGAAGGAGATAAATTACCTGTTTGCAAAATTTTATAACAAAATATTTTTAAAAATTATTATTTAAAGGAAAATTACGGAGAGGTAGGTATTCAATTTTCCATTTTAGAGCAGTGGTTCTCAGCCTCAGTCCTCAAGTACCCCCGACAGGCCATGTTTTGGGAATTTATCTTAGCTAAAATAGATGTCCAAAATATCAAGCCATTGACTGATTTAAAGCACCTGTGCAAGGAAACCCTGCAAACATGGCCTGTTGGGGGTACTTGAGGACAGGGTTGAGAACCACTGATTTAGAGCACTGAGCTAAAATCTAGCTCAAGACAATCCTATTCTAATTGTAGGCATTTGAGGGAAACCAAGTGAGTGTTAAAACCCCTGCTTGTCTTTTTAGGTTGGGCTTTGTGTCCCCTTTCTGAAAATTGGCTTCACTTCCTGTCACATAGACAAACAGGAAATGAGGGTAAAACCCTACCAATGTCTTTCCTTGGGGACACACAGGTCAATCTAACTAGTGTCCCCACTGGGCAAATTGAACTCTAGCTCTTTGCTGTGTACACCCCAAATTTTTAGGCATTTTGGTTAAAGGCAAATCCGCTCTGCACTACAAGTGTATTCGCTGTAAATCTGAGGGGAAGCACTGCTGATTTTATCATCCAATCATGTAGAAGCAAAAATGCTGTTTTTTATTTTCCTTGCATGTCCCCCTCGAATCTCCAGTGACTGCACTTCCAAGTGCACTTGTAGTGCAAAGTGGATTTGCCTTTAGTAAATAAATCCCAAAGTCCAAGATACATAATTTGGGGTGTACACAACAAAGTGCTAGAGTGGAATGTACCTAATGGGGACACTATTTAGATTGACCTATGTGTCCCCAAGGAAAGACATAGGTAGGGTTTTACCCTCACTTTTTGTTTGGCTATGTGACAGGAAGTGAATAAATTTGAAGGAGAAACTGGCAAAAATTGGGAAGTGTCTTCACCCTATCAGGGGTCATCCCAAAAAACGGACACAACTTCAAATCCCTCTGTACTCTATCCCCAAGCAAAAATAAGAAAGGATTTCATTTAGTTTAACTTTGCAAAGACACATTCCTAAGTTCAACTGTGATGCATGTCAATGGCCCATTTAGACCTTGTTTAATAGAAAACACCAGTTGCCTTTCAAAATAAACATTTGTTAGTCCAGTCCTGAAAATCTGCATCTGCTTTCCTATTATTTGCCAATAAAGGTATGGGCCTGCACCTAAATGCAAGTCCCCGTGGTGCATATCTGGTTCCCGGAAGCGGTGGCCAGCACACAGGAATGACATCACGCCACTCCAGGAAGTTGCTTGTACTGCTGCTAATTTCTTTGCACCACCATGCCCCGCTCACTGTTCTCTGAGGAAGAGATGATCCTTATTTGAAAATTAAGATCATTTTTTATTTATTTTTACATGAGGTGGTGTTTGTATGGGTCATATGTGTATGTCTAAATTATTTGGCCTCAAAGCACACACCTACTTCCTGTGTACAGATTCACTTCTGGGCCAATGTATATTGCTTCCTGCTTCAGTGTGTATGTATATATAGATATATCTATAGATGTAGGTTATTGTGTCCACCAGCAGAGAGTAGTTGGGTAGATGCCACACTCCCAATTCTGGAGGCATAATAATGGTCTAGCACAGGGGTCTTCAAACTACGGCCCTCCAGTTTTTCAGGAACTAAAAATCCAGAAGAAACACATGATACAAATGTTATAAATTGAGTTGCAGTTCGGTGAGTAAAATAAGTACCGTATTTATCGGCGTATAACACACACTTTTTTCCCCTTAGAATCAGGGGAAAGTCGCAGGTGCGTGTTATACGCCGATCCCCTGCGATCCGGAGCTGTTACAACTTCAAAATCGCGGACCGCGATTTGAAAATGGCGCCGCCGGCGCCGAAATACACAGAGCCGGTCCTCGGCTCTTTCCGGTGGCTTTCGTTCACTTTCGGCTCCACTCGTAGTCCCGAGCGGAGCTATCCGAACCTACTCGGCTAGATTCGGATAGCTCCGCTCGGAACTACGAGTGGAGCCGAAAGTGAACGAGAGCCGCCGGAAAGAGCCAAGGACCGGCTCTGTGTTTTTTGGCGCCGGCGGCGCCATTTTCAAATCGCGTTCCGCGATTTTTGAAGCCCAGGATGGCAGGGACAGGGATCGAAGGCTGCACTGGGGCAAGGCTGCACTGGGGAAGGCTGCACTGGGGCAAGGCTGCACTGGGGCAAGGCTGCACTGGGGCAAGGCTGCACTGGGGCAAGGCGGCACTGGGGCAAGGCGGCACTGGGGAAGGCTGCACTGGGGAAGGCTGCACTGGAGAAGGCTGCACTGACAAGGCTGCACTGACATGGCTGCACTGACAAGGCTGCACTGACATGGCTGCACTGACATGGCTGCACTGACAAGGCTGCACTGACAAGGCTGCACTGAGAAGGCTGCAATGATGGGCATTTAAATGTAAGTTTTTTTCCCTTCAACTTCCCTCCTAAAAGTTTTTTTTCCTTAAAATTCCCTCCTAAATTGGGGTGCGTGTTATACGCCGGTGCGTGTTATACGCCGATAAATACGGTATTTGATCCCCAAGCAAAGCATGACTTAGTACTTGGTGGAGAAACCCTTGTTGGCAAGCACATAGGTAAGACGTTTCTTGTAGTTGGTTACCAGGTTTGTGCACATCTCAGGAGGGATTTTGATCCACTCCTCCTTACAGATCTTCTCAAAATCCTTAAGGTTTTTTGGCAACTCAAAGTATATATATATATACATACACACACACACACGCATATACATATATATACATACACACACACACACATTTTATATATATATATATATATATAAATATATATATATATATATATATATATATATATATATATATATATATATATATATATATATATATATATATACACACACACACATATATACATATACACACATATATACATACATACAGCTGGGAAAATAACTGTTATCAAAGGTGTATTTTAAATGATAGAGACAGAATATCAACCAAAAATCCAGAAAAAACACATGATACAAATGTTATAAAATGAGTTGCACAAGGCTGGAATGGCCTACAAGACCATCAGCAAGAAGCTTGGTCAGAAGGAGACAACCGTTGGAACAATTATTTGCAAATAGAAGATATACAAAATCACCATCAATCACCCTCAGTCTGGTGCTCCATGCAAGATTTCACTTCATGGGGTAAGGATGATCATGAGAAAAGTGGGGGATCAGCCTAGGAACTACACAGAAGGAGCTTGTAAATGATCTCAAGGCAGTTGGGACCACAGTCACCAAACCATTGGTAACACAATAGGATTGAAATCCTGCAGTGCCCGCAAGGTCCGCCTCCTCAAGAAGGCACATGTACAGGCACGTCTGAAGTTTGTCAATGAACATCTAAATGATTCAGAGAAGATTGGGAGAAATTGCTGTGGTCAGATGAGACCAAAATTGAGCTCTTTGGCATTAACTCAACTCGCCGTGTTTGGAGGAAGAAAAATGCTGACTATGACCCTAAGAACACAATCCCTACAGTCAAGCATGGAGGTGAAAACATTATGCTTTGGGGCTGTTTCTCTGCTAAAGGTATAGGCCGACTTTGAGGGGCCAATAGACGGGGCCATTTATTGTAAAATCTTGGATGAGAACCTACTTCCCTCAGCCAGAATACTGAAGATGGTTCATGGATGGGTGACAATGACCCAAAGCATGACAATAACCCAAAACATACCACCAAGGCAACAAAGAGTGGCTCAAGAAGAAACACGTTAAGGTCATGGAGTGGCCTAGCCAGTCTCCAGACCTTAATCCTATAGAAAAAATTTATGGAGGGAGCTGAAACTTTGAGTTGACAAAAAACCTTAAGGATTTTGAGCAGATTTAGGATCAGTCGAGACCAATGAGGCAGGGGAGGGCGGGGGGTGCCATTTACTAGCCTATATGCCTAAGCTCCACCTGTGAAAAGGAAAAGAACACTGGGGGGCCGCCGACTGAAACCTCTGCCGCCTTAGGCCTCGCACAGGGGCATCACCGAGGTCCCATACGGGGGACGTCGACCGAGGCCCCGCACGGGGGGGCGCTGACCAAGGCTTCTCACAAGGGGCACCGGCCGAGACCCCGCACTGGGGTGCCTACTGATACCCCGCACAGGGTACACCATTGGACCCATAACAGGGGCACTGGCTGAGACCCAGCACAGGGGGCACCTATAGAAACTCTGCACATTGGGCACCACTGGACCCCTCACAGGGGGCACTGACTGAGACCCCATACAAGGGGCGTCTACAGGAACCCCACACAAGGGACACCACTGAAACTCCTCACAGGGGGCACTGGCTGAGACCCCGCACAGGGGGCGCCTACGGATGCCCCGCACAGGGACACCACTGGGCCTTTCACAGGGGGCACTGGCTGAGGCCCCTCATGGGGGGCATCCACTAAGGCCCCTCATGGGGGGCATCCATTAAGGCCCCTCACAGGGGACATCCACTAAGGCCCCTCGCAGGGGGCGCCTACAGAGGGCCCACTCAACCCCCCCAAAAGGGGGTTGCCCTCAGATCCCCTACAGCGCCGTCCCCCTGGAAGAAGGCACCCGGCGTGGCCATGTGGACTAGCAAAAGCCGCAGCCTAAATTTTCGGCCACCTACCGCGAGTGCACAGGTCAGGGGGGGACTGGACCCGGCTACAGCCGAGGAAGGAGGGCGGATGCTCACAACAGAAAGCGGCGGCCTTGCCGCCCGCTCTAGGGCTGCCTCACACGTCTCCCGGTCGGTAGGCGGCAAAAGCCATGGCCTACATTTTCGGCCTCCGGCCGCGAATGCTCAGTAGGTCGCAAAGCCACAGCCTAAATTAGTGGAGGGCCTCCGCAGGGGGCGTGAATCTGTGGATGCCAGGTCACCTACCCAACCACCCAGCAGGAGCCAAGGTGTTCCCCCCCATAATGACAACCCTGGAGGGGAGGGGGGGTGGACAGAGTGTCCGAAGCACCTAAGCCAGAGGCCTGGGCCTCATCAGGGGAAGGGGGATATGTGGAGAACCCCAGAGGGACCGACCACCCCAGGGAGTACCCGTGCCCCATACCACTCCAGGGAAGTAGAGGAGGGGACCCCTTACTTACCGATCTAGCAAGCACTCCCAGACAGATCCTCGCCACCGAAGTGGGGGGCTGTCGGCCATGAGGAACACTGCGACTCAGGCCGAGACCCGGTTGTATGCTACCTTGCGAGACCTTTAACTAGAAGGGCCAGCCCCCATCCAGTGGGGCTATGTCGCAGCCGACCTAGTACATAGCTGCGGTCTGCACACGGTTGCTGGCAAGACTGGGGAGACCACTGGATCTTAGTGTCCAGCCCATCGCCCAGTCCGGCAGTTGATTGTAGATCTCACAGAAAAAAAATCCAAGAGAAAAAAAGTAGTTTAAAAAGCAAAAACAAAAAAAATGCCAGGACCATTGATCCCAGCAGGGAACTAGGTCCTTTCTCCTGACTAGGCAGAAAAAAACTGAAGGCCTGTAGCAGAGAGGGGGTGTATATCACCTAGGACTGCCCATAGGCCTAGCCAAGTCTTTTTTATGCCTAGTGTCCTACTCCTGTAGGGGACGATATAACCCTATGGTTCTGAATAATGGTGCGCTGTGTCTGTCAATGAACGAAAGAGAAAAATGTTTTACTTTCCAAAGTTAAAACAACAAGGGCAGAAGATTTAATAGATGGACAGTTGAAAGAAATGACAGAAGGTCCATTTTAAGCCATTGTTGGGGGGAGCAACTTTTTAGCTAAAGGCAGAGTTAATGTACACATACCAAATTGGCCACAAAAGTAAGTGTAAAGTTCAAAGTTGATATATTTTCGGTAACAGGATATATGAATTTAATATAAATACACACATATTACAAATCAATGGATCTATATATAACAAAAGGCATTTTATTTAGCATAAACATTGCATCTCCTTTATAATTATATATATACAGCTAAAATACATTGCATTTTATCACATTGCTTTATGAGAAAATCTTACACAACAATACTCACACATGTATGACGGGATATGTACACAATGTTCAGACATTTGTTAAACACCAGCAGGTAAAACATTGAAATGTGACATCATGAGCCTAACATGGAGGGAATAAGGAGGGGTTTGTACAATAACAAGCAATCAACCGAAGTTTAATTTTTATTTGGCAACATGCTATAATTTGTTTAAACTGCATTGGTTTTAATCCACAGACTCCAATGATAACATGCATGCAAGCAACTTTGTTTGAAAGGTATTTCTCAAAAGTCAGAAACAAAACACACAGACAACACACAAAAACTGCTGCAATGTATTTATCCATTGGAAGGCGATCTAGAGCTAGTTTTTGTTGCTGCCTGTGTTCCCCCGGGTATTTTTTTTTTGTATGAATTTCTGTCTTTCCAACCCACATATTTCCATTGGGGATGCAAACAGTTGGATTGGAATTGGATATTTTATGAAATAATATTTCATGCTCCCATTTATGTCTGCTTTTAAAGGAAGCCTGAACTAAGAAAGTACATAAGGTGCTATTCTTTCAAAAATGATTATTGATTGTTATGTTGATCCTAAGGCTTTGCTACTTTTTAGTCACTAACAGAGAACAAATATCCTCAGATCATAATGTGATCTGACTTTTCTCTTCACTATCTGCATGCTTGTTCTGTGTGTTACACTCAGTGCAGGTTTGCACACCAAACATTCTGTAGTACACAAGGTCATTTGGCTGTTAGAAAGGGCTGGTTAAATGAAGTCTAAGATGACGTTCTTGTTTTTTATGAGGTGCAGTCACAATGCTGTTCAGTTTATATTTTGAATGCGTTTTACATACATTACCATTTAGCCTCATGGAAGATGTGCTGTGCAGAAACCTGCAGCAAAGATGCAGCATACACCAAAATCCATATATGGGAAACAGCTTGAAGTCCAACACCCTGGCTCTGTTTCCCCGCTCTTCATTTGCGGTCCACACTGGCTGTATTGAATGTTTTTTGTGTTTTAATACTCACCTTTTCTGAAGTCTTCAGGCTGGTGAAGTCATCCTACACGGTCCTCTTAGCCCCTTCTCTGGGCTGGGTTGTTCATTCTAATGCAGAAGGTAGTAGTGAAGACTGTCTGTACTATCCCACTGTGAATGAAGCATGCCATGGTGATGCCCCCTTAGATGCCATGATGCCCTGCACTCAACGTATGTGCAAAATCTTCTGGAAAGAATGCAGGAAGACTCAGGATATCTTGTGGAGAAAAATAGGTACTGTAGTGCAGGGCTCAAAATTTCAAGTCCTGAGCTACTAGCCAGGCCATAAAGGGATAGTTCCTCTTTACCACAAAACTGCCTATGCAGATAAGGGGCATCTGTAGATTAAAACAAACTGCAGCTCTGACTAAAGATTATTAATACCCTTGCTATAGGTGTAGGCCATTTACATACCTTATAAAGCTTGACTGGAATACTTCCAGAATGTTGCTAAGTACTCCAAGGACGTTCCTAAGCGAGGCCTAGTTGTCACCTCTCACCTCCAACATTACAGGAGTAAGCTCTTTCTCTGATTCAAACCCCCTGCACTTTCTCTCCCCTGATGCAGTAGCTCTGAGCTCCGCATTTGAGAGCTCACTCCTGTAATGGTGGAGGTAAGCAGTGACGACTAGGCCTCACTTAGCAACACCCTGGGAGTACTGGGAGCAACGTTCTGGGAGTATTCCAGTCAGGCTTCATAAGGTATGTAAATGGCCAACACCTATAGCAAGGGTATTATTATTCTTTAGTCAGAGCTGCACAGTTTGTTTTCATCTACAGATGCCCCTTATCTGCATAGGCAAGTTTTTTGTAAAGGTGAACTATCCTTTTAAGGGTTACTCGCCACCAGTTGCCTCGCCCCTAATCCCGCCCCTAAACACGCCCTTATAAAATGACACTTTTATGCAGAATTAAGTTACAAAAATAAATATCACCAACTTTATCAGTGCCCATCATTGTAGCCTCATCAGTGCCCATCAATGCAGCCTCACCAGTGCCCATTAATGCAGCATAACCAGTGCCCATCAATGCAGTGTGACCTGTGCTCATCAAAGCAGCGTGACCTGTACCCATCAATGCAGTGTGACCTGTACCCATCAATGCAGCGTGACCTGTGCAGAGGAAGAGGGGAGCAGCCGAATCATCGAAGAGCAGGTATTTCCTGCTGTAACAGCTTTCATTTGAATTGCCCGTGTCACCGTCACACAGTCCCACCTCCTGGCCCGGTGCCTTTGATGACGTCAAACGTCCCGGCATTGGACCGGTGTTCTGTTTATCAAAGGCGCCAGGCCAGGAGGCGGGACTTTGTGATGGTGAGCTTCGGGAACACCGGGCAATTCAAATGTAAGCTGTTACAGCGGGTAATCCCTGCTCTCTGGTGATCTGACCAGCTCGCCTATTCCTCTCTCTTCCCCTGGCTGGGAGAATGACTCCCATTCAACCCCGCCTTCTGGTGGTGCTTGCCCCCCTCCGAGGCAGCCCCACACTCACCAGAAATCATTTTCCACTGAAAATGCGAGTGACGAGTGGAGAATTAGAGGGCTGCGGTAGTGGACAGTTCTGGATTGGTGAATTTTGCATCCTGAGTTGTTTTTATTTAAAGCGGGGTTCCACCCAAATTTTGAACAATATCTGTATGTATTCTCTTCCTTGCCTAGATGCTAACATGCCATTTAAAAAAATTTAAATCGCCATAATTACCTTTTATTTTTCTATTCTTCTTTGCACTTCCTGGTTCTCCTCCCAGTAGGCGTGTTTCTAGCCTCTCCCAGACTCCTGGGAGCTAGTCTCAGGCTTCCCAGGATGCCACTGAGCATGTGCGGGAACGAGCGGTGAATGCTGGGAGCACAGCATTCACCACATCCAGGAAATAAATGCTTGTGGGCTTCAAATGCCCACAATGAAGATGGAAACCGCCTGCAGTGAATAATATAAGTTATTCTTTCCGACGAAATCTGACACAGGCGGACATATTACACACAATACGTGAGTATGTAATGCTGAGAAGAAAAGTTTGTGAATGAAATCAAAAAACAAAAAAAAACAATAGATAGGTGGACCCCCGCTTTAAATACTGCTGGGGAAACCTTTTTTTAAGAAATAAAAGAATTCCATATTTATTATGTAAACTGGGTTGTTGTTATGCAAGTTGTTATCCTAAGGGTGCATTCACACATTTGCCTTTAATGTCAATTTAAAACTTCTGAGTGGAACTTTTCACATCCTCACATTTTAGTGCAGTGCAGTCTTGTTGCTAGCAGCATTCAAAAAGCATTTTAACAAACGTTGTGCTACATAGCAATGAATGGTAATGTATATGAAACTTGTGTAAAACTCGTGTAAACGTTTGCCCACTTCCAATTTTTTTTAAATAAACAAATGTAAAATGCACCAAAAATCTAACATATTTCATTAAAAGATGTAAAACAGATGTAAAATGCACATATTTTCAAAAACGAAGGTGTACATTCACCCTGATCTGGCCTTACTACAAAGCAAAAGACCAACCCAGCCAGTGTAATTGTGTTCCCAAGTTGGCATCTTTGGCTAGTGAAGCTACAATCAGGATGATGGCACCAGAGCCTACACCTTTAAAAACCAGTATGCAATGGCAGCATCCATATTCCATTGACCATTAATTTACTTTATAATCAAAATAGTGAAAAAAAAAGATACTGACTGGTAAACAAATGACACATACCTGTATATCTAACTGTTCTTCTGAATCTGTGTAAGCCTGAAAGGCTTCCCTACAGTACGGCCTGTATTTCTCTTGCTTGACTTGCATATATTATATATATATATATATATATATATATATATATATATATATATATATATATATATATATATATATATATACACATATACATATATACACAAAACATATGAAAGTACACTTAAGGTTTATAATGAAAATAGAAAAATGAAAAAACAGCCCCCACGTATATAGGATATACTATATCAAGCTCAAATGAAAACAAAGCTGATCCTAAAAACTCAAATCACCAAAATGTGCAAAAGAATCAAACATAGTCAATGGTTATCTTAATGCAACACATATATAAAAATAAAAAAAAGATTGTGCTGTGAAAAGAAACTGATTGCGGGTGTCCTATTAGCTGCCAAATATATACAAAATATCACCAAAAACCGTACATAGTAAGCAAAGACAAAATTGTGCAATTAAAGTGTACCACTTAAGAAATACGTGTCACTCAAAATACATGTCCATGCATACAGTATATAACAAATGCCGGTAGTCCTCAAACTATGATTGCAAGTGCTTCAAGGGTAACTCTTCATGTGTGCTCCATTTGTCCACTCCACCTTGTTACACATAAAGGCTTACCAGAAATCGCGTGAACCAGGGTGTATGAGAAGCCAGACTGCTCATGATATAAACACAACACTGCTGTTACTGCGGGTATGGGATTCCACCACTCCTTTAAGACAGCTCCCCTCCACGGTCTGCACATTTCCCAGAATTTCTTTTTCAGGGGCTCATGGATTTTGAGTGACACATACTGTATATCTTTTGTGTGACACATTTCTTGAGTGATACACTGTAATTGCACAATTGTATTGGCCTACTATGTACTGTTTATGGTGACATTTTGGATATAATTTGCCATTAACAGTATATCCGTTTCTTTTCATGACACGTTCTTTCTTTATTGGATATGTTTTGGATTTGGAGAACCATTGATTATGTTTGATTCTTTTGCATAGTTTGGTGATTTGGTTATTTAGGATGAATGCAGCACCATTTAATATGAATCAAATCAGTCTGTAAAACCGTTCTATACTTTCCCTTGGACATGCTGGTATGTCTAAATCTGGCCATACACCATTTAATCTGATTGTAAAATCTCCTTTAGATCAACAACAGCTATTTATGGTCAGTTACTCCCTGATTAGAAGAATTGGAAAAATTAGGTACATCCTCACATTACATATTTTTGTAGTGTAAATGGGATTTTACAGACATTGCACATTGTATGGACAGCCAATAAATGCCAGAAAAAAATATAATTAGGTAATAAATATGTAAAACAATAATATTTATTAAAGTAGACCTCAACTCCCTCAGAACAATCCCATTTTTTATGTACCATTTTCCTAGTGTTTCCTGACACTAAAATGTTACTTTCACCTAACTTACAGGTCCAGGCTCCCTCCAAGTATTAATTCTGCCTGCTACATAGCTGTGGCAAGAGGTTAAGGTAGCCGCGAATTGTGTTCAGGCAGATGCTATAGTTAGGCAGTGCTGGCCAATGCTGGCCAATGTGTGGTCAATGTGATCACCTTTACTAGTTGATGACAGTTGATTGGGCCTCTGTTAAAATGGACCCATTGTTCCAAAAGATGTGGGGTAAGGTCATATGGTCGATGTGTCCTTAAAGTAGAACTAAAGGCAAACTGTTTTGGATAGAGTAAGGGAGGGTTTTTTTATTCTGTGTCCCATTGAAGGATCACCAGAACGAGTGTCCTCAGTGTAAGATTTCCACTCTACATCTGTCCTAGTAACAACCCAAAATTTGGGATTTCTTTTCAATTTCAGTGATAATGGTAAACATGACAAATAGAGAGGGTGAATCCCCTTAACGGGGGGCACAAATGGAAATTAAAACTTGACAGGGGTTTGAATCCCTCTCCACTCTATTCAAACCTAAAAATAAATGTGCCTTTAGTTAGTTATATTTTAACATCTTGATAGTTTCTGACTTTGAGAATGCCAGGTGGTGTGTTCCCTGGTCCCATGTACTGCCCCTTCTATTAGCTAAATGCAGCCTCACCTACTCAAACTAGTGCATGAAAATGAGGTTGCACAGCACAAAACCATGCAAGAAAGAGGCTACAGTCACACAGAAGCACATGCAAAACTAAATTTTGGCTGTATTGGTTTCTTAAGCAAACACATATAAAAGTAAAACTGAGTCTGGCATAAGCAGAGCTGCAGTGTTTCTCAGATACACTATTCATTTCACTGATGGATGTTATTTGTTGCCTGGAGCTGATCATTAAAGAGAAACAATCATAAATACATTTTAATAAAGTCTGAAAAAAATAAGCATGTTAAACATTGTAAAGCAGAGGTGTCCAACCTTTTGACTTTCCAGGGCCACATTGGAAAAACATTTTTAAGTAAGTTTATGATTTTGTGTTGGCCCACAGTCATAGCCGTCCTGGGCCGCATGCAACCCGTGGGCCACAGGTTGGACACACCTGCTGTAAGAGAATGTATATGCCTAGCACAATGCTTCAAGCTTGTTGTTATCATCTTCCCAAATTATGGTGTCTATTGTGACCTTGCTTCTACACAATGGTATATACCCAACCACTTTCTTTGCTAAAAGCTGTCACTATGGCATCCAATTAGATACCAGGAGCTCACAAGTTAACAATGGCTAGTGTCACAGGCAGCAGATATGGCCCAATAGGAGGGAAGCAAGGCCACAACTCTTAACTAAAAACCAGGAAGATGTTGCTGTCCAGAATTGGGAAGTTAAACATCAACATGGTTTTCAATGGTCAAACTTTAAAAAAAACGTTTACAGACTTGGAAGTTTTTGATTATATTAAAGTTCACCTGTGAATTATTTGAAAACATCTTTTATATAAACCAATTTCCTTTTTATATAGAGGTCATAGTTTCCTTTTATATTGAGCCTACAAATGACCTCCACAAAACACTCCTGCAACATGAACGCTGAGTCTTATGACACAGCTCTGCAGTCACACGATCAAGCGATCTTCAAACCAGAATGTTGGAAATGTAAGAGAACTTGATGGACCATCTCCATTGTGGCGGCATTTCATTTTCATGCATGTCTTTCTTTACTGGAAAGTGCCTGGGTGGAACAAGTTGTGCAATGTTTCACTGAGCACCAAATGACATAAAAATAAGTGCATTCGAGGTCAGTCATCCCTCCGCAGAACACCACTCGTTCCTTGGGGTGGAAGACTTGAGGTGTGTGTGGTTCTCACCAGGAGATTTAGAAAAAGCACCAAGTTTAATTGTAAACAATATCTAGGGTCTCCCTTCCTGAGAGAGGGGGGGGGGGGGTATAGGTCCAAATATCACTTTCCTGTATAAATATCACAGGGCGTCCATCCTCCACCTGGGGGTGAGTGGTCACCAGTGTTCCAGAGGAGAAAATATCTCTCAGCTAAAGCACACAGGACCTATGAAGAAGCCATACTGATGGTCCATGTCCCCATCATGATACACAGCCAAGTCACGGACAGGTAGTAAAGAGAGGTCCAAAGGAGCAAAATGAAGGAGAGTTTCTGTCCTGTTGAATGATTCACTGGCCTGTGAAGAGATACAGAAATCAATTAATCTTTATAACTTTGGTTGCTGATTTTTGTTTATTTGTAAATTTGCATTCCAGTCAAAAATATATAAACATTCGTAATGTTGAGGTGACAACTTTTCTGTTACCCGTCCACAACTGATCATCATCCTCTAAGAGGGAAGTCTAGGGTTTCCCCAAATGCAGGTGTCAAAATTGTCATTTTAGATGGCTCCTCGAACAATTTATTCAGGAAGACCAGGGCTCTCATAATTTTTTTACATTCAGCCACCATGTCACTCATAGTGATGCCAAGGTGTACCTGTGAAATCTCTCTGACGTTCTTTTTTCACTTTTGAAGTAAGTGAGAGCAATAACTCTGCTGAGCACTTAGGCCTGCCTGTGATCACAATTAGAGTTGTTACTACAATTTCTGAGTGGTCAACAAACAGAAAGTGGTAAGAGATCACAATTGGGGACACAAAAAGTAATAATAGGCTCTTATATCGCACAATTTTCTCTGTCATAAATTTAATAAAAACATGTGTAGAGGGAAATATATTGGATGCTATTGCTGGCTGGCTTAAAAATATCTTTGATTGTGACATACTATGTACCTCACATCCTTGGAGCGTCACCAGGAAGCTCTGATCACGTCTATCTGTCAAAAACTTCACATCCTTGTCCCTTGTAGAGTGTACCAGCTGAGCTAGGCACACATATCGCAGTCTTTGGTATACACGCAGGCTCTGAAGTCTGAGAAACCGCAGCTGGACCACACTGTTGTCACTGTACAAAAACTAAGCATGGTGAAAATGAAA
Source organism: Lithobates clamitans (assembly GCA_037952925.1). Taxonomy (NCBI): domain Eukaryota; kingdom Metazoa; phylum Chordata; class Amphibia; order Anura; family Ranidae; genus Lithobates; species Lithobates clamitans. The sequence goes on from JBBGZY010001526.1 coordinate 4,877,081, forward strand.
AATACAAAAATAAAAGGATAAGAATATAAAATGTCAGTTTAGAGCCCTAGCCAAAAAAGTAAGAGCTAAGCTCAGGGACTGCCTATAAAATTGTCTGAATTAGGTGCCACTCCAAGGTGCTAATCATATATTGGGAATCTCATATCTTGGCATTGTACATTAGATCAGTATAATCTCATAATACAGATCAGCTAATATATAAAACTATAATACATATAATACATATAATAAGACACACTGGGGGTCATTTACTATAGTGCTAATAGCGCTAATATGCATTTGCGCGAATAAATACTGTCAAAATAGTGAAATCACGCTAGTTAGCACCCAAAAGGAATTCACTATAGCACTGGGGAAAAATACTCCCAAAATCGAATTCACTATAGCTCCCAGACAACAGATAGCACCCAGATCATGACCCTTGCTAGAACCTGGAGAATTGCAAATGGAAATAATGTTTAGAGCATGATATGATCGCCTACATGGTACTTAAATATGTGGTGTATTGTTTAAAGATAATCTGCTTTTAAACTGCTTTAAAAAGTGATATATACACTGAAATATCTTTAAAAGTCTGAGAAGAGATAAATTCCTATGTGCCAGCACAACTGAGCATGCTCAGACCTACAAACAACTCTCATTTTAACTCCCATGCCTTTTTTACAGGGCGCTATAGTAAATACCAAAATCAGCGCTGGGCTAAAATGCGTTTTTGAGAGTGAAAATTTGCGCTATTTAGCCCAGTGTAAGTTTCAGCCATTGATTATAATGGTACAATTGTAACTTCCCCAAATAAATACTTTTAATGTTGAGATGAACTGTATTTTTCTCTCAAATAAATTGTCCTTGCAACAATGTTGCTTCTTCTTCATCTTCTTAATCCATTTTGTTTTGAAGAATGCTAGAATGTGTAAGGTTTTCATGTTTTTGGTAAAATATATTTTTCCCTGTATCTCTGACTTGTTGCTATCCATCTCACAAAAATCTTACTAAATGTAATTCCACCACCTATATGTCCAAAGAAATGCAGTAATTATGTGTATTTATGTATAGGATGGCTTCACATGTAGCAGCACAGTGGCTAACAGGTTAGCACTTTTGCCTAGCAGCACTGAGGTTCTTGGTTTGAATCCCAAACATGCCACTTCATGTAGAGAAGTTGTCTGTTCTCGTTATGTTGTTAAACATAGTTCCTGACTTCGGTCTTTCTATAAATTATGTCTAAACGTAGTATTTATGTGTAGGAGGGTTCCACCACCATTGCAAATTGTGTCATATGTTTTCCATGGGCAAGGACTATAATTAGCCTTAACGTTTCCCTACCAGCACTAATTGCAGCCTCTTACCAAACCTAAACCCACAAAATGACAGCTGTTTATCTCTCAGCATGCTGACAGTAATCAGCCATAACAGCCTTCCAAACAGATGGCATATGCCAGAAACAGGTTGTTCAATGGCTCTCTGGCCTTCCACAGTACATCTGCATTGATTAACTTATTGCACCCCTGGAACTTAGAACTGTTTCACACCACTGAGATGCTGTCTACATGCAAGTGGTAACACAATGGCTAACTGGTTAGCACTTCTGCCTAGCAGCACTAAGGTTCTTGGCTTGAATCCCAATCCCACTACCTGGCTAGAGATTTGTATGTTCTTCCTCTTTTGTGGTGTTAAAGTTTCTTTTTCACCAGTGATTACATTTTTGATGGGTTTCACATAATGGAACCCCAAGAAATACCTCTATAAATCAAGCAAGTGTGGGTTTGCACCAAATCTAGAACTGTGGTGTATTGGGCCAGATATGGATGTACAAGTCTGGTGTGATCCTGCACACACATTTTAATGTTGTATGCGGATGATGAATGAGGAATGCGCTTTGTCACCAATTTGTGGGAAGCAGCCCTCACAAAACTGTAATTTCCTGGTTTGTACCCTCCACATGCCCAACAATGTACAAGTTTAGTTTAGAGATTTTTGGAATCACTGATCATGGCCAGAGCCTTGGACATTTGTTATTTTGAGGTTTACCCTGCACAGATATCTTTGCTGATGCATTCTTTCATTTGTAAAGAGTGTGTATGTAGAACTTGAGGCCTACATGAAGAGACAGAATCAATTACACTGGTGGGTGTGTCCTTTACTGGGTGTGTCCAGGCCTGAATATTTCTTTGCAGTGTGTGTATTGGGCTACAAATAGATATGTTTTTTGTGGTTTTTTTTTTTTTTTTTGGGGGGGTGCATAATTCCCAAACCACACCCCACTAAGGCTGTGGTTTGATGATAGCTTCTAAATCTCACATATTAGACTTACAACTGCTATGTAATGGTTTAGATGAAAAGGAAGGTTCCTGCTAATTCACTCCCGCTGTGTGTGTCAATGTAGTTTGTGCGCTGCCTTTTTGGCTTTTTTATTAAATTTGTCTGTTTTTGCTTATGATAATCCTGCCATTTAACTTTTTTACAGTTTGGGGGTGAGGACTTCTGAACACCACAAAGGTTTGCCATGGTTGTTATTAGCTTGATTTGAATCCCTACCATGTAACTTTTTTGGGGTGAGGACTTTTGATCACCAAAAAGAATAATTATTCTTGTTATTAGCTTGATATGTATCCCTACTTTTCTAATGTGATTTCTTTTAATGTGTCTAATTTTTAGTGTCCTAACCTTGTAGATTGTAAGCTCTTGAGCAGGGCCCTTCTAATTATCATAGGCATCACCAGGGGGTGGCTTGTGAGGCTGTAGCTCCAAATCTGGAGCCCATAGCCCTGAGTGTCTTGCCGCAGGGTCCCTGCATAACCAGCGTGTTGCAGCTGCGGTGGGCTGGCTCCATTAGAGGTGGATGAGAGGAGAGAGACAAGCAGGCGGATGAGCAGAGATGACATCATCTCTCTTCACTCACTCCACGTCACCACTCTTCCGCCCTCACAGCCAGGCCATTTCAATGTGGGAGCGATGTGCGGCAGAGAGCAGAAAGATGACATCATCTCTCACTGCCCGCCACACATCAGCGATCTTCCGCCCTCACAGCGCGGGTGCTCATTTTGTCAGAACACAAGCCTTTTCAATGTCATCATCATCTCTCACTGCCCGCCCTGCATCTCCAGTCTCCTGCCCTCACTAAATGGACCAGTGCTGCCAGTCTGCCACCAATGCAGCGACAATGCACATTTGGTGGGACTGGCTGGCATGGCATATGACAATCCACATCAGTTGGCAACTGACAACCCACATCTAGTGGCAGGTGACATGGCAAGTGACAATCTGCTAATGGTGGCAGGTGATGTGGCAAGTTACAGTCTGCAAATGGTGGCAGGTGATGTGGCAAGTGACAGTCTGCAAATGGTGGTAGGTGACATGGCAAGTGACAATCTGCATCAGGTGGCAAGTGACGCAGCAAGTGACAATCTGCAAATGGTGGCACGTGATGTGGCAAGTCGTGCCCCCCCCCCCAGCGAAGTGTGAATTCTCTCTAAGCACCAATTAAGAAGAAAATACCCCAAAAATAATTTTTTAAACAAAATTTGGCGTGGTGTCCCCCCAAAATCCATACCAGGCCCTTTGGGTCTGGCATAGATATTAAGAGGAACTCAACGCTAAAATTGAAAAAAAATTGGGATGGGGTCCCCCCAAAATCCATACCAGACCCTTATCCGAGCATGCAGCCTGGAGGTCAGGATGGGGGGGCGAACGAGCGCCCCCACTCCTGAACCATACCAGGCCACATGCCCTCAAAATAGGGAGAGTGCTTTGGGGTGCCCCGACGGACCCGAAAAATAGGAGAAAAAAACGCTCCGCCTCAATGGGAGGGCTCCCACCGACTGCTGTCTCTTCTCTTTGACAGGTGTTATATTGGCATGGGCGGGGCCACCCAGTGACGTAACTGGGTGACCCCACCCCCTTCTGATGGCACATGATGCCAGCGGGGGCGGGGCCACTGGGTACACCTTGTCTATAAAAGAACTGTCAAAGAGCACACAATAAGAGCCCTCCCTCTTTCGGGTTCATCGGGAGCTGTGATTGAAAATTGATGTACAACGCGGGATACTTTTTTTTTTAAATAAAGGATTTGTCAAACTGTCTCTTGTGGGCTTGCTCGCCTCCCACCTATCCTGACCTCCAGTCTGCATGCTCAGATAATGGAATAGTATGGATTTTGGGGGGGGGGGGGCCCTACGCCAATTTTTTTTTCCTAATAGCCAATGCCACATCAGCATGAGCATGGTTGTTTCCTTATTAGTGGCTCCTTTGCAAAACATTATTGTATAGAATTAAAAAAAATCATAGTTACATAGTTAGTAAGGTTGAATAAAGACACCAGTCTATCCAGTTCAACCTGAGTGAGTGTCTACAATTGTCCCTAACCCTGTACATTGTGTCTCATTAAGATGCTCATCATTTAAGGTACCCATATAGCGCCGTCAATTTACGCAGCACTCCACACATATATTGCACACTCACATCAGTCCCTAAAATCCAAGGTCCCCAACTCACATTCATATACTAGGGCCAATTTTGGACAGAAGCCAATTAACCTACCAGCATGTCTTTGGAGTGTGGGAGGAAACCGGAGTACCTGGAGGAAACCCACGCAGGCACAGGGAGAACATGCAAACTCCAGGCAGGTAGTGTCGTGGTTGGGATTCGAACCAGCGACCCTTTTTACTGTTAGGTGAGAATGCTACCCACTACACCACTGTGCCACCCAAATCCTAGTAAATGTATTTTCTATGTATGGTGTAGGCTAGTGGTCAGCGCTTCTACCTTGAAAGATTCAGGCCTTGAAGGACTCATGGGTTCAAATCCCACAGTGGGATACTAAAAGATTAAATTGGACTCAGCAGCATATGCTGAAAAAAGGTGAATGCCAATTAGCCGATACACTTTAGTTTGATTGATTCTATTATATTAACTCTTCAAATGCATGCAATGGTATTCAATAATATTATGGTGTGGAATTCCAAATGTCACACACTAGTTACCAGGCAGTTTACATTTTTTTGTTCTTTTATTTTAATTTTCTTGTGCACGGGAAAAATAAACACAGCTGATGGGTGGTAAGTTGGCTGGGATTTGAACTCATAACTTGAGTGCTTTGGAGACATCTGAGCAGACCACCAAGCCATTGAGCTAAGTATGCTGAGACCTGCATATTAGTGTAGTATGATTAAAGAATGAACATAAATAATTACTGCTTTATAGTCACCTAAATAGATAAAAACATGAAAAAAATAACATAAAACAGATATCCACAGAAACTACTCTCCTAAAACCCACAAACGACTTACTAACAGCTAAAATCAATGGTCATTATTCTGTACTCTTACTCTTGGACCTCTCCGCTGCCTTCGATACAGTTGACCACCCCCTCCTCCTCAAAAAACTAAATTTCCTTGGTGACCATGGCTGTTCTCTCTGTTGGTTCGAATCTTACCTTTCTCACTGCACCTTCAGTGTCACTTACAACTCCACTTCCTCCTCTCCAACCCCTCTTACCATTGGGGTCCCCCAAGGTTCTGTCCTTGGACCTCTACTATTCTCGATCTACACATCCTTCCTGAGTCAGCTGATAGCCTCCCATGGCTTCCACTACCATTTATATGCTGATGACACCCAAATCTGTCTCTCTACCCCTCAGCTCACCCCATCAGTCTCCTCACACATCACTGATTTACTAACAGACATATCAGCCTGGATGTCACACCACTTCCTCAAATTCAATCTAAAACCAAGCTCATAATATTTGCTCCCCCATGTGCCCCTTCCCCTGACTTCTCTGTCAAGATCAATGGCACAACTATCAGTCTGTCCCCACATGCCAGGGTGCTAGGGGTAACCCTAGACTCTGAACTGTCCTTTCAGGCCCACATCCAATCCCTGTCCAAATCATGTCGACGTAGCCTCCGCAACATCTCTAGAATATGCCTCTTTTTAACCAATGACACCACCAAGCATCTAATTCACTCCCTGGTTATCTTTCGCCTCGACTACTGCAACTTACTCCTCATTGGATTACCTTTATATACACTATCCCTTCTTCAGTCCATGATGAATGCTGCTGCAAGACTCATCCACCTTACAAACCGTTCAGTGTCCTCCACCCATCTCTGCCAATCCCTGCACTGGCTTCCACTCACCCAACAAATAAAATTCAAAGTACTAACAATAATTTACAAAGCCGTCCACAACTCTGCCCCCAGCTACATCACTAACTTAGTCTTAAAATACCAACCAAGCCGCTCTCTTCAGTCCTCCCAAGACCTCCTGCTCTCTAGCTCCCTTGTCACCTCCTCTCATGTTCACCTACAGGATTTCTCCAGAGCTTCTCCCATCCTTTGGAACTCCCTACCCCAATCTGTCCGACTGTCCCCTAATCTATCCATCTTTAGACGATACCTGAAAACCCTTCTTTTTAAAGAAGCTTATCCTGCTTCTAACTAATACACTGTTTTACTTTCTATATCAGCTCATCCCCCACAGCTATTACCTTTTGTATCAATTGACCCTCCCTCCTAGATTGTAAGCTCTAATGAGCAGGGCCCTCTGATTCCTCTTGTACCAAATTGTAATGTAACTATAATGTCTGCCTTCATTTTGCTGCGCAAACTGTTGGTGCTATATAAATCCTGTATAATAATAATAATAATATGTAAGTGTAAATGTTCAATACATGTAACTTTACAGAATAGCAGACATTACTCTGCAATACTCATTCATAACTGCATTCGTTAGCAGAAGAAGAAAAAAAAACTCGGAATACTAATTGCAATATACATCAATAGATGCACAGGAGGTAGAGCACATCTCACATAAAAATGTTTTCTTCACATACATGGATCATGGTTGCAGTGCAGTGCTATATAATAACTTGGTAAAAATTGGCACTTGTAGATCCGTGGAATCGCCGATTAGTGCAGATTCTGAATTTACTAAGGCATGTTCATCGCTAATAGCACAAATTTTCATTCACATGTTCACCTAGTTGAACTCTTAATTGCCTGAAATGGGCGCTATTACATGTAGAGCGCCCAGTACTTCCCGGGAATCTATGTAAATCAGCCCCACTAATGGATGTATAAGAGGTGTCCTGTGGTCAATAATTCAGGGGACTGCAAAGCCTGTGGCCATAGGACTAGCCTATTGAACTGAAAAATGAATCTACATTAACAATGTTTTTGATGTGGCCTAGTTTTTAACCCTTTCCTTGCATCACATGATCTTAGATATAGCTCTGATCTTACCGGAAAGCCCCCAGGAAGCATGCTGAACCACTGGAATCCTTCTTGCAACGAGTAGGCTCGAAGCCAGGCCTTTGCCATTATCTACAAACCATAAAAGCAGAACTGGTTAACCTTAAAGTGGAACTTCAGTAATTTTTTCAACTTTCCATCTATTAAATCTTCTGCCCTTGTTTTAACTTTGGATAGTAAAACATTTTTTTCTGCCAGTAAAAACCTTATACAGTCCACTTCCTGTTTCTTGTCTGATAAAAATCAGAGGCTTATGACATCATGCACAGCTCTCTCTCTTGCTCTCCTGAGAGTTTGCCAGGAAGGGAGGGTATGAGCCATAAGAGGGCCAATGACAGCTGCAGAGCTGGAGGTGTGCTTCTGTGTAAATCAAGGTAGTGAACAGGCAGCAGCTTCAGTTGCCCACAGTTAAAATGGTTGCGGCCAGACTCAGTGGAGGGAGAGTTCTGCAGCATATATGGCAAGTACAGAATCACAGTATATATAAAATAATATGCAAAGTGGTTGGAGGGAAGCTTCAGAATGGCAAAGATGTTTTTATTACAAATTATGTAAGCAGACTGCAGTTCCTCTTTAAAGCTGTGCAATAAATTATATGGTGTTGTGTCCCAATTATGAATTACCTGACTTTCCAGAGGAGGCACACAGGTCTCACCACCAGCAGTAAAGTTGCAGAATACCAAAAAAGAATCCTGTGGACTGCCATGGTTAGGGTCAATGTAATAATAACCTGGCAGACAGAATAAAAAAGCACACCATTAGTGATCCCTAAAACATTTCTATCAGTACTGAAAGCGCCAATGCCATAAAGAATATGCCCCATTCTTGTCTACATACCAGGGGGCTGTAACAAGATATTTTATATTCAATTCCAGTACTGTCTCAGAATACCTTACCATCTGCCAGTTCGGGATGGACAAGCTGCAGTTCTTTACATGTGCTTGCTGGATTTTCCTTAGTTCCATTAGGTGGGGCAGCCAAGAGCTTCAAGTCTTCTTCCAAATGGTGAATAAGATCCCATGGAGCAATGTCCTTCCATAATGCCGAATGGGGAAACAACCGCTAGTGAGTGACAAAAAAGAGCTTCCTTCTGAGTTCTGAAAAGTATCTAAAGCTAAAGCTAATTCTTTTTACATGTTTTCTTTAGTTTTGAACACAGTGGGGAAGGGTAAGAAATTTTCTCAGGGTTTTACTGCCGACTGTGTCCCCGCACTTATTCTGGGAACCACAGAAAGCAGTCACCTTTGTATCTTTTTTCTAAGAAAGTGAGGGGACAAAGACACTTAACCACTTCAATACCAAGGACGTCATATGACGTCCTTGGCTTTGAGCAGGTATATCTGAATGATGCCTGTAGTTACAAACATCATTCAGATATTGCCGCTTTCACCTGGCGAATCTCTACACCATAGGAACGATCATAGCGGCCGTTCCGCCGCTTGATCGTTCCTATGGGAGGTGAGAGGGGACGTCCCTCCCCTCCCGCCGCCCTCCGGTGCCTGCTCCGACTCACCGTTACGATCCGCCGCCGGATGTAGATCATAGAGATTTCCGGTGGACCAGATGGTCCCCGGAGTCTCTATGATCGTCGGAGGCCGGGCGCGATGTTATGACGTCACGCCCAGCCTCTCTCTATTCAAAAAAACGGCGCCGCTTCGGCTTGGAAGCGGCGATCGTTTTATTTTTATTTTTTATTTCAGGCTTCCCAGCCTAGTGGTGAGATATGGGGTCTTATTGAACCCATATCACACTATTAAGAGCACCTGTCATGTTATATTGCTATTACAAGGGATGTTTACATTCCTTGTAATAGGAATAAAAGTAATCAATTTTTTTTTTTTTCAAAAAAGTGTCAAAATAAAAAAAAAATATATAATTAACAATAAAAAAAAAAAAAAAAATTTTTAAAGCGCCGCTGTCCCCGTGTGCTCGCACGCAGAAGCGAACGCATACGTAAGTCCCGCCCACATATGAAAACGGTGTTCAAACCATACATGTGAGGTATCGCCGCGAACGTTGGAGCGAGAGCAATAATTTTGGCCCTAGACCTCCTCTGTAACTCAAAACATGTAACCAGTAAAAAAATGTCAAGCGTCACCTATGGGGATTTTTAAGTACCGAACATTGGCACCATTCCACGAGCGTGTGCAAATTTGAAGCGTGACATGTTAGGTATCTATTTACTCTGCGTAACTTCATCTTTCACAAAATGCAAAAACATTGGGCTAACCTTACTGTTTTGTTTTTTTTTTAAACACAAAACAGTTTTTTTCCCCAAAAAAACGCGTTCAAAAAATTCCTGCGCAAATACTGTGTGAGATAAAAATTTGCAACGCCATTGTATTCTCTAGGGTCTTTGCTAAAAAAAATATATAATGTTTGGGGGTTCTATATAATTTTCTAGCAAAAAAATGATGATTTTTACATGTAGGAGCAAAGTGTCAGAATTGGCCCGGTATTGAAGCGGTTAAAAGAAAAAAAATAGGATTTTTGACTTAGCGTAAAATGCGTTTCTCTGAGTTCATTGACAGACACAGGGCTCCATTATTCAGAACCATAGGGTTATATGACCCCCTACAGGAGTAGGACACTAGGCAGAAAAAAGACTATGGGCAGTCCTAGGTGATATAAACCCCCCTTTCTGCTATAGGCCTTCAGTTTAGTAACAAGTAGTGTCAGAAGCATCCAAACTCCTTAGAGGGGTGGGTGCTGTGTCTGTCAATGAACTCAGAAAAACGCATTTTATGGTAAGTCAAAAATCCTATTTTCTCATTCGTTCATTGACAGACACAGAGCTCCATTATTCAGAACCATAGAGACGCCCCAAAGCAGTGCCAAACATAAGGGGTGGGACAACGAAAAATCTCAAGGCTAACACAAGAGCCAACCAGGTAACAGGAGCTTAACGCAGAAACAAACTGGAGCCCAACCTGAACAATACCCCTTCAAGAGGAAACAGACCCTTTATACAGCAGCCTGCAACACGGCCAAAAGAGGCATCCTCAGATGCCAGCACATTCACGTTGTAGAATTTTGTGAAAGTGCACACCGACGACCAATTGGCCGCCTTGCAAACCAGCACAGCTGACGTCTAATAATGGAAGGCCCAGGAAGCAACAAGCAGCCAAGTAGAATGCGCCGTAACAGAGAAAGAAGGAACCCAACCCCTGTGTGATCCATCTAGAGAGGTCGCAGAAGAAGCAGACAGCCCCTTTTTTGACCCATCTGTGATCACAGTGAGTCTGATCTCCGAAACGGCCCTGTGACTGACAAATACACCCAAATTGCCCAAACACATCCAGGGCATGTAAGGTAATTCCCTTAGGACATTTTGACCTGGGACACAGGGAAGGCAATACAACGTGGATCACCAGGTAAGAAGTATGACATGGTAACACCTACAGTTACGACACTCTGAGAGCAGAGGTGATAGCAACCAAAAAAGCCACCTTCTGGTACAGAGCAAGTGGAGGAACCTCCCGAAAATTACCAACGGGAGGCTCCTGTAGAACCGAACGCACCGGTGGAAGCAGATGTCGAACCCCTTGATTAAGAGTACTCACCAGGGAGTACGAGACCAGGGGACGCCGAAGAAACCCACCAAGGCCGACACCTGGCCCCTGATGGTACTCAAGGCCAAGTTCTGCTCAACCCCCCCCCCCCCGTGAAGGAAGGTCGAAATCTGAGCCACTGAGAAAGAACGAGGGTAAATGGCAAGTGCCTCACACCAGGGTGTGTATGCTATCCATGTCTGGTGGTAAATATTCCCAAAGGAAGGCTTCCTAGCCTTCAGCAGCGTTGTAACTTCAGCACCTGGCTCATAACAGCCAGGCCTTCAAAAACCATCGACTGAAGCAGGGTGGAAGATCGGCCCTTGGGACAGTAGAACCTCCCTGAAAGGCAGTCGCCAAGGGATGTCAGCGACCAAGCGCACCAGGTCGGCGTACCAAGACCGACAAGACCACCAGTTTAAAAAGCAAAAACAAAAAAATGCCAGGACCAGAGATCTCAGTAGGGAACTAGGTCCATACTCCTGACTAGGCAGAAAAAAAAACTGAAGGGCTATAGCAGAGTGGGGTGTATATCACCTAGGACTGCCCATAGGCATAACCAAGTCTTTTTTCTGCCTAGTGTCCTACTCTTGTAGGGGGCGATATAACCCTATGGTTCTGAATAATGGAGTGTTGTCTCTGTCAATGAACGAATGAGAACAAATGTTTGGCTTGAGGTATACTTTATCTGCCACTAGATATACTTTAACTGGACAGTGTTACATGAAGTTCATCGTGAAAAGAGCTTATAGTGTACACTGAAAAACATTTCTTATCACTTACCCTTATACTCTGTGTAGTTAAACTCAGCAATGGCCCTGGGGGACCAGGTGCTCCTGGGGGACCCTAAAAATAAAATAATTCATAGCTTTATATAAAGGAATATATAAAAGAGAATATTTGATAGCCTACGTTTGTCAACTGAAGTCCAGTTGATTAATTGCTACAGTCAATGGTAGTCACATGTAATGGTTAATGGATATGCAAAATAAGCATTTTCAGGAGCCAGTAAACTGTTGTGCCAGTTGCAGAAATGACACAGGAGGCTGGATGATGCAGGTACTAAAGAGCTGTATCGTTTGCTGGTAAAATGGACAATTTTACGTATTCTGGCATCCTCTGAGTAGGACCAGCATTCGTTAAAGGGCATTTCCATTTTTGCAGCCAAACTGGGATAATACCTATTTGAGTATTGTCATATGTCCCCATTTACATAGTAAAACTTAAAAACTGAATTTAAAAATTGCAGCTTGCCTTTTTTTTAGATGGCTTTTTCTGGAACTTTTAGCATGGAAAAATGTTACTTAGTCCTTTTCGTTCTGAGGGGCTTGGAAGCTGTGTAGGCAGACATCTTGTCAGATGTACTAAATTTGAACAATGTCTGTCTTAACATGGTTAAAAGTTTAGAAGGTGGGCTTCTCCATTGTATGTTAATGAGGACTGGACTCTCTGGTCACTCTGAGCTAGTTGAGAAATGTTTGCAGTCAGCCATAACACCTTTTCCTTAAAGCAGCCCATACATGGAGCAAATTTCATGTCTGCAGCAATAGAAATCCGCGTGATTCCCCCATCAACATAGACAGTGTTGACAGGGAAATCCCTCCTGCTGAGCCATTGTATTCTGCCAGGGGGGAAGCCATCCCTGCTGGGAGAAGACAGTGATTATTGCTAGCAGGTATACTAGCTACTAGCGATAATCGTATGCAAAACCAGCAGGCTGGTTGTACCCAAGTTGAATGATTGATCAATATGGTACATTCAGCCTGCCCATACATGGTTCGAATCTCAGCCAGTTCCTGCGGAATCGTCCGAGATTCAAACTGTCTATGTCTGGCCTAAGAATATCCAAAATTAAATAAATACTTTAAAAAATTCAGGTATGCTGTACAAATAGGAACACATAAACATATAATGGGTTTTCTCAAATTTGGCCACAAAAGTGGAAATACACTTTAAGCTTGGCCAACCAGTAGATTTTCAATAACAGAGAAACTGCAAGCCAACAGCTTACAGCTGTCAGGATGTAGTGGGAATTTCTGTTCCTCAGCAGATGAGTTTATACACTGCTGTAACCCTTCCACAACTTCTGCTTACTGGTGGTCCAGGTGGGCCTGGAGCTCCCTCAGGTCCCTGGAATCCTTTTGGACCCTGCAATTACAAAAGCAGATATCATAAATTGATACTGAAGACATTGGTAAAATAGGAGAGGAACATGGTGGCTCATGCCTCACCTCAGTGCCTTCAGGACCCTAAACATAAAAGAAAAAAAACACTGAATTTAGCTTAAATGGCTACAAATATTAGAACATTTGATATGTGTCTTATACAGGCACAAGATTGCTTTTTTTACTTACTGGAAGACCTTGTGGCCCAGGAAGTCCCTGAGGTCCTGGAGGCCCAATAACTCCCTGGCAGAAAATAAAATTTAGGAGCTTTAATTTTTTTTCCTAAAGGGGCATTTCATTTTTTTCTAAGAGGATATAACAATAACAGAAACACAAACAGATTAAAGCTTAGTACACAAGGGGCTGAATGTTGAGAGATGGCAGCCGGTGCGACAGAGGCCGGCCGTTCAGCTTCCAATCAGCGTACTCAGCCGACAGGCATCCCCCTGTCAGAACACTAGAGCACAGTTTGAGTTGAGTTTTTTTTTTGTTTAACCCGCTGGGTGAAACGAAAAAAAAATAGTAGTGTGTATTACATGTATGCTCAACCTGTTGCCCTCAAGCTGTTGCACAACTACAAAGCCCATGAGGCATTGCAAGCCACTGACAGTTGCAAGCATGACTCCCAAAGGCAGAGGCACGATGGGACTTGTAGTTACACAACAGCTGGAAGGCCACAGGTTGAGCATCCATGGTGTACTAGACTTAGAAGTATCCAATCCTCTCCATTCAGTACTACAACTTAATGGTGGCTCACAATGGCAATGGAAATGTGTACACACAGCAAAAAGGGTAAACACTACTATGCACAAAAAGATGACCATATTTTAGGACAACTGCAACAGAAAATCTCCACAACATCCGGGACACTGTCTCTATTGTAACCAAAAAAAGGTATTCTCATGAAACAGTAATGTCTATTCTTCTATCATAAACAATTTCATACATAACATCATGAGGATTTGAAATCTAACACACAGAAAAAGGAACTTATTCCAACATTGTGTTTTGCATTCCCAGCCAGGGAGACCAAATCTTATTAAACTTACATGGAGAGCCATGGGCTTCATTAGCCAGTTTGTGCAAGGGGTATGTTTGATTCATATTTCTCTACCAGGAAGTAATTTTGGGAAGGATCTAGGGATTTCCAGCTATCACTTTTTAGACATAGAAATTTAATAAATGTAGGAGAGGTTTTGTGCTGTCAGGCAACTCAGAACCCTTTAAATACCCCTTCAAGACTCTTGTTGGATTACAACTGTTGGGTATATTAAGAAGAGTGACAACAAAAGTCAATTATTTGAATATATCAGGCCAGAAGGTCCTTATCATCAGACAAGCCAAAATCCCATGGAAAAAAGTTAAATTGTCAGCTAAACACTTGGGGCAAACATTGGTAGAAAGTTTGCCCATTTTGAATAATACATATGGAGAATAAAAAGTATGGTGAAGGTCTTTTACTTTTCCTAGAAGAAAAAAAACAGGGTCACCTGAGGGTCTACATCCTGCCAGCATCCTCGGGCAAGTTCGGCAAATTCCCCTGCTATTGGCATCAAAGTAAGTCTTTTGGTCTTCAGCCTGGTACACACTACCAGTTTAAAAAAAAAAAAAAAACCTGACAGCTCAGGTCGGAGCCGCTGTACTAACAATCCAATATTAGTATAGCGATCTTCCCTGCTGAGCTATTGTGTTCTGACGGGGATGCCCCCCCCATCCCGCCAGAACACTCTGGTCTTAGCCATTGGCTGAGAGTGCTGATCGGGAGTTGGTTGTCAGACCTTTTTTGGTCATGAAACCTTCAACCTTAAAAATGCATTTAAAAGCAAAGGGTAAGCCCTTCAAAAAAATACAAAGCTGAGGGATCATCATCAGCATTCCAACTTTATGAAGAATGCATTTTATAGACATGTGCACAATGAAATATTTTGTTTCGGAATTTTGTTTTTGTCCGAAAAATAAATTTATTTAGTTACTCCCGAAATTCGTTTTTATTCATTTAGTTTTTCGTTAAAAATTGCAGTCATCCGAAAATCCAAATTAATTAAGGTCGAATCTGCCATTGAAGGCTTATGGTGTCTGTCGAATGTTCAAAGAAGATTAGACGGAGCAGCTAAACTGTATGATGCCGTATAGTTTACCTGCTCCGTCAAATCTTCTTAGAACTTTCGACAGACACCATAAGCCAAAGATTTGACGTTTGTATGTTTTTTGCTGCTTTGTCGAATCTTCGTCGTTCATGTTGAATGTATATGGTTCAAACAGAAAATGGACTGGTGATAGTGATCACAGATCAGAAAGGTAACAAGATAGGGTATATAGAATCTATATAGAATCTCAATCTATAATAATGAATCTATAATAATAAATCCCCCCCCCTCCACAACACGGGTAGCCTCTGAGGCTATTACAACACTAGCAACACTAGTATCATTATTATTAAGTTCACAACACTAAGGCTCGATTCACACAGGGGCAACACGACTTTAACGCGGCTTTGCACGGCGACTTCAACGCGACTTCGGCGCGACTTCAGCAAATTACAACGCGACTTCAAGTCGCCTCCAGGACAGGCGACTTCGGCTGTGGCCAATCACAGGACAATCAGCTCTTTGGGAGGGAGGGGTTTTCCCTGCAAAGTCGCTTGACTTTGAGAGAGAGATCCGACTTGGAGGCGACTTCCATTGATTTCTATGGTACAGGTCGCCTACCAAGTCGGATCAAAGTAGTACAGGGAGTACGCTCTGAAGTCGGAGCGACTTCAGTAGTGTCTATTAAGACGCTCCCATTCACTCCCATTGAATCTCTTTCTGGGGCGACTTGGGGCGACTTGAGGGCGTACAAGTCGGATCCCAAGTCGTCCCAGTGTGAACCGACCCTAACACAATAGCAGCAGGTTATTTTGAAAAAGTTACGTTGAACTGTAGCTTGCTTCACTATTGTTCTGCTGCTGTTGCTGATGCTTAATTGCTAAATAATTCATGTTCTCTGACAAACGGACCAGCTAAGATTGACTGTCTTCTGAAATGATTCAGTGTGTGTGTGTCTCTCTCTGCTAGCAAATCGTAAGTGAAAGTAAGTTGGCTGTACATGTGTATTTAGTTCTAGCTATTTTACTGCTCCTCCTCTTTGGTTACAATCAGCCAATAACATTCATCATTATCATTATTTTTATTTTACTTCCCCCACCCAATTCCAGCAGCGATCTTTTCTCTCTATGTCGAATATTTTCTCTCTATGTCGAATCTTTTCTCTCTATGTAGAATAATCTTGGACTAAAAGAGCTAAGGTGGACACAGATTGTTATTGTCAGCATCATGTGGAATTTCCTATCTATATCCAACTGTTGTCACAACAAAAACGAAAATAAAGCATTTGTTTATGTCAGATCTGTAGTTTTTCGGATTCTGCACTTTTCGAAAATACCTGAAATTCGGACGAAAATGCATTCGGACGAAAACGAATGCACATGTCTAGAATGCAACAAGAAATGTAAGGGTGCAATCAGGGCGGCTAAAAGAGAACACGAAAGGCATATAGCGGAGGAGAGTAAAAAAAATCCCAAGAAATCCTTTAAGTACATAAATAGTAAGAAAGGGAGGTCAGATCACATTGGTCCCATAAAGAATTATGAAGGGAATCTGGTTACTGAGGATGGAGAGATGGCGAAGGTACTGAATTTATTCTTCTCGTCAGTCTTGCAAACTGCAATGTTTATCCTCATGACACATCACAGGAAGCACCCTCATGGCTAGCAGAGGACAGGATTAGAAATAGAGTTGAAAAACTTAACACAAATAAGTCACCAGGACCAGGTGGATTGCACCCGAGTGTCTTTAAGGAACTCAGTCAAGTAATTTCCAGACAATTGTTAATAATTTTTACGAACAGTCTACTGGCTGGAATGGTACTAGCTGATTGAAGAAAAGCCAATGTAGCACCAATATTTAAAAAAGGGCCAAGATACAACCCTGGGAATTACAGACCCGTTAGCCTAACATCAATTGTATGCAAGCTCTTGGAGGGGACGATAAGGGACTATATACAAGATTTTAGTAATGACAACAGTATCATTAGCAGTAATCAGCAAGGAAAACCAATCTATTAACCTTCTATGAAGAGGTGAACTGCCGTCTAGCTAAGGGAAGGCGCGTAGATGTGGTGTATCTGGGTTTCGCAAAAGCATTTGATACAGTTCCCCATAAACATTTACTGTACAAAGTAAGGTCTGTTGGCATGAACCAGAGGGTCAGTACATGGATTAATAACTGGCTACAGGGGCGAGTTCAGAGGGTAGTGATAAATGGGGAATACTCGGTATGGTCCGGGGGGGGGGGGGGGGGGTGATGGGGTTCTGTCCTGGGACCAATTCTATTTAATTTATTCATAAATGACCTAGAGGATGGGATAAACAGTTCAATCTCCTTATTTGCAGAAGATACTAAGCTAAGCAGGGCAATAACTTCTCTGCAGGATGTGGGAACCTTGCAAGAACAACAAATGAATGGGGGGGGGGCAACTACATGGCAAATGAGGTTTAATGTAGAAAAATGTAAAATAATGCATTTGGGTGGCAAAAATATGAATGCAATCTACTCATTGGGGGGAGAACCTCTGGGGCAATCTAGGATGGAAAAGGACCTGGGGGTCCTAGTAGATGACAGGCTCAACAAATGCATGCAATGCCAAGCTGCTGCAACCAAAGCAAACAGAATATTGGCATGCATTAAAAAGGGGATTAACTCCAGAGATAAAATGATAATTCTCCCGCTCTACAAGACTCTGTTCTGGCCGCACCTGGAGTATGCTGTCCAGTTCTGGGCACCAGTCCTCAGGAAGGATTTGCTGGAACTGGAGAGAGTCCAGAGAAGGGCAACAAAACTAATAAAGGGACTGGAGAACATTAGTTATGAGGAAAAGTTACGAGTAATTGTTCTCTCTGGAGAAGAGATGCTTGAGAGGGGATATGATTTCAATGTACAAATACCGTACTGGTGACCCCACAATAGGGATAAAAAATTTTCGGCGAAAGGGAATTTAATAAGACACATGGCCATTCACTAAAATTAGAAGAAAAGCGGTTTAACCTTAAACTGCGTAGAGGGTTCTTTACTGTAATGCCCCGTACACACGGTCGGACTTTGTTCGGACATTCCAACAACAAAATCCTAGGTTTTTTCCGACGGATGTTGGCTCAAACTTTTCTTGCATACACACGGTCACACAAAGTTGTCGGAAAATCTGATCGTTCTAAACGCGGTGACGTAAAACACGTACGTCGGGACTATAAACGGGGCAGTGGCCAATAGCTTTCATCTCTTTATTTATTCTGAGCATGCGTGGCACTTTGTCCGTCGGATTTGTGTACACACGATCGGAATTTCCGACAACGGATTTTGTTGTCGGAAAATTTTATATCCTGCTCTCAAACTTTGTGTGTCGGAAAATCCGATGGAAAATGTGTGATGGAGCCTACACACAGTCGGAATTTCCGACAACAAGGTCCTATCACACATTTTCCCTCGGAAAATCCGACCGTGTGTAAGGGGCATAAGAGCAGTAAGGATGTGGAATTCTCTTCCACAGACAGTAGTTTCAGCGGGGAGCATATATAATTTCAAAAAACTATTAGATAAGCACCTGAACGACCGCAACATACAGGGATATACAATGTAATACTAACATAAAATCACACACATAGGTTGGACTTGATGGACTTGTGTCTTTTTTCAACCTCGCCTACCATGTATGTATCAAGCTGGCTGCTCGGCCGACTTCTCTCAGAGCCGGCCGCTGTACACACGGGCCGAATGTTGGCTTCTGTCGCCTGACATTCAGTTCCTGTGTACTAGGCATTAGAGTGTAACAATGCTAGATAGTACATAGAAATTAGTTTATGGTGAGCAGGCTGAGAAAGAAATTGCTTCAACTTGGAAGAGGATAGAGTTACACCATCCAAGCCTAACTGCAGCTGCAATGTTTCTAAGTTGGAAGTAGTAAAAACAAGCAGATTGAAGTATACAGTATTCATTCTGAAAATCAGTAAGATACAATAAGTATTTAAACCCACAGCAGGCCTAGAAGAAATCATCTTGAAATTGAAAAAAATCCTACGACTGTGGGTTATACCACAGGGAATGTTTGAGGAAAAAGTGATACCCACCATCAGAAGCGGTTAGTTTTGCTAATTTAAGGATACAGAGTATCACAGTGCCTCCACTCACCACAAGGAGTTGAAATGTTTATTTGCTGATATCACACATATAAACAGAAATTTCACTTGGATCATCCATGTGACAAAGAACATTTTCTTGTTGTACTCAATTTATTCTGTCTTAGACTACTGATATTGGTGAGTACTTAAAAAAAAGTATCGGAACTCGTACTCGGTCTTAAAAAATTATTATTGGTGCATCCCTAGTTAAAGTGAATGTGTGATGAAAGCGGTATGGGGGCTACCATTGCAGGCCTCCTTCAGTCCCTGACCAAGTACGCTAGAAACGAGTGTCAGAAAGTGTCATATATCCTTATATTTATACTTGTTATAGGTTAGTGACTGTCAGAAAATGTTCCATCCGCTGGTAATACCTGTTATTTGGCATGCAGTACTGAGGTCCACCAGCAGGTGTCTCCTGGCAGTTTGGAACTGTCAGGAGAGCTTTTCCCTGTTAATAGTATATCATCTTTGGGCCGCAGTACTGGTGTCCACCAGCGGATGGATCCTGGCAGTGTGGAGCAGACAGTACCTCCTGCAATCAGGTGTCACTTGAGGCTAATTACAAGCCTATAAATACCCGGCAAACATTCACATGTTTGCCTTGATCTATTCATTGCCTCCTGACCTACTAGCGATCTGATCCTGTGCCCTGAACCTGATCCTGTCTCGGACCCTATCCTGTCCCACCTGTTACCTTGCATCCCTGCCTGCAGTCTGACCCATCCATCCTCTCCCTGTCCTGTGTTCCTTAACCCATCTGCTGATCTCCCTGTGTATGACCTTGGCCTGGCTTACGTTTATGTCTCTGGAACATCCCCTGTCCATCTGCTGATCTGCTGTGTATGACCCTGGCCTGGCTATTGTTTATGTACCTGGTATTTCCCATTTATTGCACTTATCTGTCTATTGTTATTTGTGGGTCTCTGTCTGTGGTTGGTTATTGCACTGTGTCATATTGGAGTTGGTTGTTATATATTACTCACTTTTCTTAATAAATTAATATATTTTCACTTATATACGTTTTGGTGTCCTCTGTTGCAGACCACACGGTTCTGCTCACACCTGTTCATGACAGTGACTAAGACAGAATTAAAGTAAAAAGTTTAAGAATGATTAAGAATGTTAGGGAACTAGCATATTAATTGCAGCCTAAGTTTCTCTCTCATGACAATGTCTCCTTAACCACCTTAATACAGTGCACTTACACCCCCTTCCTGCTAAGACCAATTTTAAGCTTTCAGCGCTCTCACACTTTGAATGACAATTACTCAGTCATGCAACACTGTACCCATATGCGTCCTTTTTTTCACACAAATAGAGCTTTCTTTTGGTGGTATTTAATCACTAGTGGGTTTTTTATTTGTTGTGCTATAAATAAAAAAAGACCGTACATTTTGTAAAAAAAATGCCTCTTTCTTTGTTTCTGTCATAAAATGTTGCTAATTAGTAATTTTTCTTCATAAATGTTGGCCAAAATTTATACTGCTACATATCTTTGGTAAAAATAACCCAAATTAGTGTATATTATTTGGTCTTTGTGAAAGTTATAGAGTCTACAAACTATGGTGCCAATCACTGAAAATTGATCACATCTGATCAGGCCTTCAGTACATCAGGTGAATCTCATTTCTTGAGACACTAACAAGTCAGGAAAGTACAAATACCCCCCAAATGGCCCCTTTTTAGAAAGTAGACATTCCAAGGTATTAAGTAAAAAAAAAGAATAAAAAGTCACATGACACATGACGTAACGCGTCGGGAGGAGCCAATGACGTCTCTCCGGTGTTCGGTTACACAGCAGGTGCAGTGAGGAGGAGTAAGCCTACAAGCCTGACTGTTACGATACGCCTGTTATATTTGTGCACATGTTAGTGTATTTATCTATATTTACATTAAGCACAGTTTTTGTAAGCAATATTGCGCGATGTCATGTATCCTTTCTTTTTGAGAGTCAATACCCATGAAGAAGCAAAAGCTTTTTAACAAAGTATATACGGAGAAGCAAGAAGTTTTTGCAAAATCCCACTTTGAAATACCACAGTTTGGAGTCAATTTGATCGCTATATGTATGTGGAATTCCCAGTGACATTTTGTGCCTAGCTTGGAAGGTGAGTGGGCATTCCATAGGTGGTGGTGAATATTGAACTATTATTTATTTATTCACTTGTGAAGAATTTTTTCACTTATTTATTGTGATTATAACATTTTATTTGTCTTCACATTTTTATTTTGTCTCCTATGTTTGTCACCAATAATTCATATGTGTATATGTTTAAGGGGCACTGTGCAATTTTAAAAGGTTGATATTAGCGCACCATTAGCACACTGATACTAGTATGCTGATCCTTTAAATAGGGCGCCCTGTGCTGTCATTCGTTGGCTTGCGGACATGCCCATGCCGACGTGCACTTGTTCATATGAGAGTACTAACGTGCGTGCCTGGTCCGGGGTTCACATATTCATGCCGCACGTCTGGCTGGCGCACGGGAACGAACATTTGTAATGGTTCTCTGACAGGTACTCGGGTACTCTGATGGGCTGGTGACAGATACTCAGGTACTCTGATGGCCTGGTGACAGGTACTCGGATGGGCTACAGATAGGTACTCAGGTACTCTGATGGGCTGGTGACTGGTAATCGGGTACTATGAAGGGCGGTGACAGGTACTCAGGTACTCAATACTCATATGAACTGTCACAGGTACTCAGGTACTCATATGGACTGTGACAGGTACTCGGGTACTCATATGGACTGTGACAGGTACTCGGATACTAAGATGGACTGTGACAGGTACTCGGGTACTCAGATGGACTGTGACAGGTACTTGGGTACTCAGATGGACTGTGACAGGTACTGTGACAGGTACTTTGATGGGTGGTGACAGGTACTTTGATGGGTACCTGTTACCGCTCTGTATTTACATTTAGTGATCGGCTGTGAAAGGATCACAGCCGAACACGTGGTAAACAGCCGCCGGCCAATGGCTGTTTACCAGCGTCTGTGACGAGCAGTGTTCCCGGAAACATGCTGCCACTGACATGCACGCGCAGCACGCTCGCGAGCATGCGCCATGAAAAGTGGGGCGGTACCATCTATGATCGGCCGTGACTTCATCACAGCCGATCACATGGTAAACAGCCATGCCCAATGGCTGTTCACCCCCCTCTGTGGCGAGCGGTGTCTTTGTGACATCACGTCATATGACGCCCACCCAGAACGAGAGCCGCGCCACCTGGCCGTCATATGATGGATGGCGGGCGGCAAGCAGATAAAGTAATTGTTTTCATTTTTTAATAACAAGCAGTTATACTTACCTGCTCTAAGCAACAGAATTGCACAGAGTGTCCCGATCCACATCATCTGGAGACCCCCGTCAGTGCTCCTGGCTCCTCCTCTTCTCTGTGTTCCACCATAGGAAGCTGCTTCCCATAGTGGCACACCTATGTCTATAGACACAAGCAGTGTGGCTTAGCCTCCACCCCCCTCGTCAGGGCTCAAGTAAGTATAGTGGGGAGATGAGGGGGCAATATTAATAACTAAACATTGTTTATCTTAATGCAGGGGAAGGATTAAGGTAAAAAAAATGTTTACGCTTTAGAACCACTTTAACAGTTGTTAAACAAGCAGTAATCGTAACAACTAATATCCTTGCTTTTACTGGTTAAAGTTTTGGCTTTATATACACCCTGTACATTGAAGTTAGAAAATGTCAGGTTTAGTGCAGAGCAGAGTTCCTTGTGATGGATTGCAGTAAAGGTGAGTAACCCCTGTCCTCTTTCACAGGTATGGCTTCCTTTAAAACATTTAATATAGCAGCAAGGTTATGTTTAAGGGTTTAAGAGCAGTGGTCTCCAAACTGCGGCCCGGAGCCGGATGTGGCCCTTTGCTTGCTTTTATCTGGCCCTTGTGGCATTATTCCCCCCCACTGTAAGCAACAATTGGGCATAGTTCCTGCCATTGACACAAACAATGGGGCACTATTCCTTCCATTGACACCAATGATGGGACACTATTCCTCAGATTGACACCAATAATAGGGCAGTTTTCCTTACATTGACACCAATGATGGGACACCATTCCTCCCATTGACATCAATGATGGGACACCATTACTCCCATTGACACCAATGATGGGATACCATTCCTCCCATTGACACCAATGTTGGGATACCATTCCTCCCATTGACACCAATGATGGGATACCATTCCTCCTATTGACACAAATGATGGGGCACCATTCCTCTCATTGACACCAATGATGGGACACCAATCATCCCACTGACACCAATGGTGGGGCACTATTCCTCCCACTGATACCAACGATGGGCCCCCTAAAGATTGAAGGACAGTAAACTGGCCCTTTGTTTAGAGAGTTTGGGGACCCCTGGTTAAGAGGTAACAATGAAATCTATATCTATGCTGCATTTGATCATTCTGCTTTTAGTATTAGCAAACTAGATTATGTACCTCGTCACCTTTCTCTCCTGGAGGTCCACTGTGCCCGGGAAGACCTTGTTTTCCCTAAAAGATGAAAGCTAACAACATAAGGTTGAGATGCAGAAATATGACTAAAATCTACATTATAAGTAGTAAAAACATCTCCTAACCTTCTGGCCTTCTTCTCCTTTTGGCCCAAACGGTCCATCCAAGCCCAAATCACCCTGTAGAATAGACACATTGGTAACTGCCAGACACCAGTCCAATTGACATACGTGAGTAGATGACAATATTTTTGGTCAGATCAGTACAAAAAGTAATACAACATTTTAAAATAAAATATCTTAGCTGCAAGGTTTTGTTTGATACATCAGCTGGTGGTGGGGTGGAACGCAGTCCTTTAGACAGGGAGTGGGCATCTGTCATGCTTAGTGGACTTCTGTCACTGGCCATAGATGCAATTGTTAAAAGTGAAAATGATAATCTAATACATGCCATTTCTCACTTTTTGATGATATCATCATGGTTATTTGAATGGCCGAGATGCCTCATTCTTTGGCTGTTTGTTCTGTTCATGTGCATTACTGTTATGTACCTCTGAACATATGTGAATGTATGTTGTTCCCCTTTCTCTTGTATGTATCTATTGCTTGTGGGAGTATGCTGTAAGTGTGGGTATTTTGATGTTCACTGTCCATTTTCCTAACATTTTTATAAAAACTATTGGAAATAAAAATTACAAATCTTGCTTATACTTACTGTTATAACATGTCATCATTAAGCCAAGAGATACAAATTACAGACATTAAACAAAACATGTACAAGCACAGTACACAGGAGAATACCATATTGTCTGACAAAACCTATAGTCTTATAGGTGGAAGTTCAGTACATAGAATTAGATATGATAGGAAAGTACGTGGTGATTGAAAGTGGATAAGAGTTGGTTAAACAACTATATTGGGTAGAAATTAAATTGGATAGGCAGTTTTGAAGAGATTTTAAGAGATTGTTTAAATAATTGTTGTTCTAGCTATTGAGGTTTCATAGCTAGACAACACCTCTTTTAGAGGTCATGTTTGACAAAGGTGCTTCTCGTCTCTAATTACTATTACCATGAACTAAGCTATCCAATGTATTCTGCTTAGTAAATGTTGATTTATTAGTCTCTTACCTTCAGCCCTTTTGGACCTGGCTCCCCTTTTTGTCCCTTGAGTCCTGGAATACCCTGGAAAATACATGGGTAGTTGAAAGCCCTGAGAAAACAAATGTTCAATCAATGTGTCTGACAATGCAAACACTCACATAGGGTCCTCTTGGTCCTGGAGGTCCATCTGGACCCTGTCTTCCTTTGCTTCCCTGAAAGTGAAGTCCAAATAAGCATCTGTACAGAATGGTATTCATAAATAGAAAATAGTATCAGACCATGTTGTTACTGCTGTCACAAGGATCCTGGGTAGAGACCTGGTACCAGTACGAATTATGTCAATTAGCACTATGTATTGCAGAAGTAGAAAGAAAAGGGGAAGAAGAGTAGAAGAAAAAAAAGAACAATGTGGGGGCGGAGGGGAGAAGAAGGGAAGGGGAGAGAGGCAGTCGGGTGGTAACCTCAGGCCAGTCCAGAGACTCTGGCGATGGTCGAAGTCCATGGTTCCATGGTTCTTTGTGATTTAGCCGTAAGCTTTTTGTTTAGTTAAGGGCCCCTGCATGTGAGAGTTAACTTTGGACATCAATAACATATCAGACAACCATGCCTTGGGTATCAACTGCTTCACAGCTGTCAAGACATGGATCATTAAGGTGTGTTGCTGCCAGGGAATCTCTGCCGGACGTAGATTAAGAAGAGCTTCTTGTGGAAGCACAGGGATTGGTTTCTGTAATAATTTGTGCAAGATATCATAGACTGAGTCCAAAATGTTTGTGCTACTGGGCGAGACCACCATATATGGAAATATGACCCTCTGTCCAGACAGCCACGAAAATAGGTCGGAGGACTGGATAGAAAGGCATGGGCTAGCCTGGGTAGCACCAAGTGACAGCAAAAGAGAACTTTGTAATTGGTCTCAACCACTATTACATTTCTGGAGCAAGACTTGGTAGTATCCCAGATTTGAATCCAATTTTGCAAGTCTAATTGCATACCCATGTCCCTCTCGCAGAAGAGTATATAAGAGAGTGGATCAGGAGGAAATTTGGAAATAAGAGTAGTATATATAAAAGTGAAATTTGACCCAGAGAGTGTCTTTAGACATTTGGATTCAAAAAAGGTAAGGCCAAGTCTGTCGCCCCATGTTTTTATCAAGGACGAAATGTAATGTTTCACTTGTAAATATCTAAACAGTTCTTATGAAGGGAGTTGATTGGAGGCTTGTAAATCTGCAAAAGATCTTATGCCATTGGCAGTCACTAGGGTATTAGCTGTGTTTTCCTTTGAATAAATGCTACCACCACAGTGACTTGCATTGGGTCTACAGGCAAAAAACATATACTGTTTACTTTTTTAAAGCATGCTTATTCAAATAAAAGTTGTGATGCAAAAAATAACCCTTTTATTTAGCAGCTAGACACATGACCTATAGCTTGGCATGGGTAACATGGTCTCTGCCGGAGATAATTTTGGCAGTGACATTCAAGCAAATCAGTAACACCTCCTGAACACTCTGCTGATCTAACTCTATGGTCCTTTGCAAGAGCAGATGGAACCGTCTGCTGTTTGCAAAAAGTAAATTTTTTTTTTCAGTACGGTTACCAAAGTTTTACATAGAGCAACCATGCAAAATATTAAAATATATATCAATTTGCCTTTATCGTTTATGCATAGCCAAAACTCCTATTTTGTATTCAGTAGTAAATGGTCAAATACCCAGTCAAGTTTTTCTTTTTGCTGTATGTAACCCATTAGGGAGATTTGTCTTCATCTCTTGTTGCTGGTTGCTAACACACTGCTGGAAGTTAGAGGAAATCTCTTCACAGTGAGGGAAATCCCCTCTCAGACAATTTTCACCAAAACAGGTGTCTACTTTAAAACACTACCCCTTACATCCTGTTCTGCTGACAACTGTACATTTTGGATCATCATCAATGACAATAAACACCAGCACAGAGGGAACACAGACAGTAAAAAAACTTGATGGAGGTTCGAACTATTCCCTGCTAAAAACTAGAAACAATTGCTTCAGAGTACAACAGTATGTTAGGAGACTGTATAACAGCAACTAGCTTTTGTTAAAATTACTGCTATAAACACAAACCTACTTGTCCGCTAAGGATATGATGGGGTTGATTTACTAAAGGCAAATCCACTATGCACTACAAGTGCACTTGTAAGTGCAGTTGCTGTAGATCGCTGTAGATCTGAGGGGAAGCTCTGAAATTAGGGGAAGCTCTGCTGATGTTATCATCCAATCATGTTCAAGCAAAAATGTGGTTTATTATTTTCCTTGCAAGTCCACCATAGATCTACAGCAAGTGCACTTACAGTGCACTTGTAGTGCAAAGTGGATTTGCCTTTAGTAAATAAACCCCGTGGTGTCTATAGACATTAAAAAAAATGTGGTTTAATATTTTCCTTGCAAGTCCACCATAGATCTACAGCAAGTGCACTTACAGTGCACTTGTAGTGCAAAGTGGATTTGCCTTTAGTAAATAAACCCCGTGGTGTCTATAGACATTAGTTTCCTGATCTCAACGTTTCTGGGGTGATTGGGTGGTAATGTAATGTGTATAGGATACCTGCATACCAGTGGTTTCCTCTGTCTTATTAATTAGGTCCTAAAGAGTACAAATTAAATGTTTTGTTTTTCCTACCTTGGGTCCATGAGGTCCACGTGGTGGTCTGGATCCTGCTTTTCCTCTTTTGCCCTAAAGCCAATAAATAATAAATCAGGTTCAACATTTAAAGAAGTCCTAAATATATTTGTGAATCAGAGGTTACCTGAGGTGGAGCAGCTACTGTCCTTCAGACCCATAGCTTCTAAAGCTGACCTTACATTCACTTGGTGGGTGGCCCTATCACCCTCTCCCTGCCCAATATCCTTAAATTGAAAACCAAACCACACAGCTCACAGGAACAGAGCTGAGGCTGTCAATTTGCTGGAGGTCCCTCCCCTGTCACCTTTGGACAGTAGCATTGTTAACAGTGACGTAACTAGAACCTTCAGTGTCCCCGTGTAAGAAACCATAAAGGGCCCCCCTGACACCTGGCTGGGGCCCCTCCCTCCGAGCCTGTTGGAGGAATGCCAGGGCCCGAACGCAAGTGCGATGTTTGTGACCCTAGTACAATTTTTTAGGAGCCCCATTTGGGGGCTTTGGTGAGATACCCTGTTTCCCCGAAAATAAGACCTAGCGTGACTGTCGGTGATGGCTGCAATATAAGCCCTACCCCCCAAATAAGCCCTAGTTAAAGTCCTTGTAGGTCTTATTTTCAGGGTAGGGCTTATTTTCGGGGAAACAGTGTAGGGCTTATTTGGGGGGTAGGGCTTATATTGCAGCCATTACTGACAATCACGCTAGGTCTTATTTTCGGGGAAACAGGGTACCAGGGGTCTAAACAGACCTCTGATGTTTCACCTTTGAGACAGAGAATGGGGATTGAGGGCTATGCCTTCAATCTCCATCTCTGCAGCCTCAGCTGTACAGAATGAATAGACAGGAATAGCTCTGTACAGAGCTCCTCCTTCATTCACAAACTGAAGCATAGTAAAAACAATTTAATATGTTTCAGTTATTCAGTCAGTGAATAGTACGGATCACTGACTCTTCATTCAGAAAAGGCTTCATCCTGACAGATATCCTGCAGCAGCTGGCAAGAGAGGGGAGGGGTGAACCCTGCATAGCCGTGGGGAAAAGTGGAGGGGCCATGAGAGAGCACGGGGGGGCCAGAAAAAAAGTACAGGGGGGCTGGAGAGTACACAGGGGGACAGCAGAAATAAGCTGCATAGGAGGAGAAGTATGGGCAGCTGCATATAGAGAAACTGATCTTTCCATTTTCCCCCCACTTCTCCTCTACCTCCCACAGGCTTTCAGTGGCTGCAGGAGGAAAATAGAGAGATTGGTTTCTCTGTATCAGTGTTGCTCAATATTTCTCCAGTCACGGCGCAACATATTGTCTCTTCACTGGCTGTCAAAATGGTATTTTCTTGTTGGTATTATGAACATGCCCTAAAAAAAAAAATCAGTTCTGATCATACAGAAATAGGGGATCAGGATTAAAATGAATTTAAACACACATGTACGCAAATACACACACATATACCTGCACATATATAAACACATGCACGCACTTTTTAGGATATGTTCCATCCGCTGGTAATATCTGTCATTTGGCATGCAGTACTGAGGTCCACCAGCAGGTGTCTCCTGGCAGTTTGGAACTGTCAGGAGAGCTTTTTCCTGCTGTTATGTCATCTTTGGGCCGCAGTACTGGCGTCCACCAGCGGATGGATCCTGGCAGTGTGGAGCAGACAGTACCTCCTACAATCAGGTGTCACTTGAGGCCAATCACAGGCCTATAAATACTCGGCAAGTACTCACATGTTTGCCTTGGTTTCTTCCTTGCGCCCTGACCTGTTAGCTTGTGATCTGATCCTGATCCTGATTCTGAACCTGTTCCTGTGCCCTGAATCTGTGACCCGTGTATCTGATCCTGTCTCCCTGTCCCGATCCCTATCCTGTCCCACCTGTTACCTTGCATCCCTGCCTGCAGTCTGATCCATCCATCCTCTCCCTGTCCTGTGTTCCTTACCCCATCTGCTGATCTCCCTGTGTATGAGCTTGGCCTGGCTTATGTTTACGTCTCTGGAACATCCCCTGTCCATCTGCTGATCTGCTGTGTATGACCCTGGCCTGGCTATTGTTTATGATCCTGGTATTTCCCATTTATTGTACTTATCTGTCTGTTGTTATTTGTGGGTCTATTATTTGTGGGTATATATTTTCACTTATATACGTTTTGGTGTCCTCTGTCGCAGATCACACTGTTCTGGTCACACCTGTTCATGACAGTAAACCAAGGCCATCTCTGACCAGAAGTGACTGCGCAGAGGAACCATTGTAGTGCTGTTACTGCTACTAAAATGCAATCAGAAACAGTTGTTCTCCTTGCCTCACTGGTGTTGGAGGATAACAATTACTGTCGTCTGGTACTGAAAAAGTGGGCCAGGGATCAGCTCCAGGAGTGTATCCATCTGGCCCATTCTCTAGTTGATCAGGGTAGATTACTGTTTGAGAACGTTCAGCCCCTGATACAGGTGTGTGCTGAGCTAGCCTTGTCTAGCAGTCCTAAAGGAAGTGACGATTTTTCTCCCCCCTTCAGTAGTGATCAGGTGGAGTCTCTGGTATGGCTGTTGGAGGACGATGCTGTATACTTTCTGGAGCATTATTCAGCTTGTCCTAAACAGGTGCTAGTGGATTGTATAGATTCGGTGCAGTCCCTGGTTAGACAGGCAGTATGTGAACCCACGTTTGTTCAACCTGTACTACAGGCATGGTCAGACTTATTATTTCCAGCCTCGGTCAGCTCTTCACAACCCAGACCTGCTATTAGACACCTGCCTGCCCAAGAATCTTTTTCCCCTTCACCCATGGCAACCTCCGTTTCAGCCCAATATACCATGCTTCCCACCAAATATCAATACCCTGTCTCTACCCGCTGCATTTATCCTGCCTTTAACCCGCCTGCCTCTTCTCTGCTACCTACAACTTCCCCACAAGAACTTCCTCTGGCCACTGTTCCTTCTTCCTTGCCATATCCCAGCCCTTCTCTTGAGTATGCCTCACCTCCTACCTACAGTCACCTACAGATCTCCAGCAGTTAAGCCAAAGAAGAAACTGAAGTTCTTTCCAACCCACACGATCCTGCCAGTAACCCAACCTGCCTCCACACCAACCAACCTGCTCCAGTCTGCTTGCATGCCAGCTGAACCTGATAACCCATCTGATTCTGCCAAATCTCTGCCTTCTATCCAGCCAGTGTCTCAGCCTGATGTGTTCCTGTCCGCTGCCCAGCCTGATGTGTTCCTGTCCGCTGCCCAGCCTGATGTGTTCCTGTCCGCTACCCAGCCTGATGTGTTCCTGTCCGCTACCCAGCCTGATGTGTTCCTGTCCGCTGCCCAGCCTGATGTGTTCCTGTCCACTGCCCAGCCTGATGTGTTCCTGTCTGCTGCCCAGCCTGATGTGTTCCTGTCTGCTGCCCAGCCTGATGTGTTCCTGTCTGCTGCCCAGCCTGATGTGTTCCTGTCTGCTGCCCAGCCTGTTGTACCAATGCCTGTGCCCACTGTCCAGTTTGAGGTCCCAGTGCCTGCTGCTCAGCCTGACATCCCAGTGTCCATGTTCCAGTCTGACGCTTCAGTGACTACTGCCCAGTCCGATGTACCTGTTGTTCAGCCTGTTGTGCCAGTACCTGCTGTTCTGCCACTTTTGCAAGCACCTGTGCCTGCTGCCCGGTTTGAAGTTCCAGTACCTGCAATGCAGTCCGATGCACCTGTTGTTCAGCCTGTTGTGCCAGCACCTGCTGTTCTGCCTGATGTACCAGCGCCTGTGTCTGCTGCCCAGTCTGAAGTTCCAGTACCTGCTGCCTGGTCTGATGTCTCGGTACCCACTGTCCAGTCCGATGAGCCTGCCTTCCAGTCTGATGTGCCCGCTTCCCAGTCTGATGTGCCCGCTTTCCAGCCTGATGTGCCCGCTTCCCGGTCTAATGTGCCCACCTTCCAGCCTGATGTCTTGGTGCTTGCTTTCCAGCCTGGTGTCTCGTTGCCTGCCATCAGCCTGATGTCTTGAAATTAATATCTCAGCCTGAAGTTTCGGTGCCCGTGTCTCAGCCTGAAGTTTCGGTGCCCGTGTCTCAGCCTGAAGTTTCGGTGCCCGTGTCTCAGCCTGCTGAATCGGTGCCCGTGTCTCAGCCTGCTGAATCGGTGCCCGTGTCTCAGCCTGAAGTTTCGGTGCCCGTGTCTCAGCCTGCTGAATCGGTGCCCGTGTCTCAGCCTGCAGTTTCGGTGCCCGTGTCTCAGCCTGTTGAACTGGTGCCCGTTACCAAGTCTGTTGAACCGGTCCCCGTTACCCAGTCTATTGAACCGGTGCCCGTTACCCAGTCTGTTGAACCGGTGCCCATTATCCAGTCTGCTGAACCGGTGCCCGTTACCCAGTCTGCTGAACCGGTTGCCTGTTACCCAGTCTGCTGAACCGGTGCCCGTTATTCAGTCTGCTAAACCGGAGTCCGTCACTCAGCCTGTTAAGCCAGTACCCGTTATTCGCCTTGCCGGACCAGTGCCCGGTGTCCAGCTCGCTGAGCCGGGGCCCGTTACCCAGCCCACTGGGCTGGGGCCCGTTACCCAGCTTGCTGAGCCGGTGCCTGTGATCCAGCCTGCCCTTATTGTGCTCACTGTTCAGCCTAATGTTCCAGAGCCTGCTGCCCAGCTCAACGACCCGGAGCCTGCTGCCCAGCTCGACGACCCAGAGCCTGATGCCCAGCTTGACGACCTGGAGCCCGCTGTCTGCTCTGATGTGCCCGCTGTCTGCTCTGATGTGCCCGCTGTCTGCCCTGATGTGCCCGCTGTCTGCCCTGATGTGCCTGATGCCCAGCCTGAAGTGACTGTTGCCCAGCCTGACGTACCCCCATCTGTTGTTCTGCTTGATGCCATAGACTATGGAAAGTTACAACCAGTTGGAGCGTCCCGAGGCCGCTCCTTTGAGGGGGGGTACTGTCAGGAAATGTTCTATCCGCTGGTAATATCTGTCATTTGGCATGCAGTACTGAGGTCCACCAGCAGGTGTCTCCTGGCAGTTTCGAACTGTCAGGAGAGCTTTTCCCTGCTAACGTTATGTCATCTTTGGGTCACAGTACTGGCGTCCACCAGCAGATGTATCCTGGCAGTGTGGAGCAGACAGTACCTCCTACAATCAGGTGTCACTTGAGGCCAATCACAGGCCTATAAATACTCAGCAAGCACTCACATGTTTGCCTTGGTTTCTTCCTTGCGCCCTGACCTGCTAGCTTGTGATCTGATCCTGATTCTAAACCTGTTCCTGTGCCCTGAATCTGTGACCCGTGTATCTGATCCTGTCTCCCTGTCCCGATCCCTATCCTGTCCCGCCTGTTACCTTGCATCCCTGCCTGCAGTCTGATCCATCCATCCTCTCCCTGTCCTGTGTTCCTTAACCCATCTGCTGATCTCCCTGTGTATGACCTTGGCCTGGCTTACGTTTATGTCTCTGGAACATCCCCTGTTCATCTGCTGATCTGCTGTGTATGACCCTGGCCTGGCTATTGTTTATGATCCTGGTATTTCCCACTTATTGTACTTATCTGTCTGTTGTTATTTGTGGGTCTCTGTCTGTTGGTTGGTTATTACACTGTGTCATATTGGAGGTGGTTGTACTATATTATTCACGTACTTTAATAAATTATTATATTTTCACTTATATACGTTTTGGTGTCCTCTGTCGCAGATCACACTGTTCTGGTCACACCTGTTCATGACACGCGCACACACACATATAAATACACACACATGCGTACATACATATATAAACATGCACATACGCACACACAAACATACAGACACACATATAAACACACACACACGCACACATAAACACACACAAACACCCAGACACACATATAAACACACACATGCACATACATATAAACACACACATTCACACAGACACACATATAAACACACACATACATATAAACACACATGCACACACACATGCAGATACATACAGTATCTCACAAAAGTGAGTACACCCCTCACATTTTTGTAAATATTTTATTATATCTTTTCATGTTGCAACACTGATGAAATTACACTTTGTTACAATGTAAAGTAGTGAGTGTACAACTTGTATAACTACTTACAAAGCCATCCACAACTTAGCCCCCAGGTACATCACTAGCCTAGTCTCAAAATACCAACCTAATCGTTCTCTTCGTTCCTCTCAAGACCTTCTGCTCTCTAGCTCCCTCATCACCTCCTAGCATGCTCGCCTCCAGGACTTTTCCAGAACCTCTCTAATCCTATGGAATGCCTTACCCCAATTTGTCCAATTATCTCCTACTCTATTAGCTTTTAGATGATCCCTGAAAACCCTTCTCTCAGAGAAGCCTATCCTACCCATACCTAACAACTGTATGTCTATTTTCTCCATCAGCTCATCCCCCACAGTTATTACCTTTTGTTCCACTTGACCCTCCCTTCTAGATTGTAAGCTCTAACAAACAGGGCCCTCTGATTCCTCCTGTATTGAAATGTATTGTAACTGTACTGTCTGCCCTCATGTTGTAAAGCGCTGTGTAAACTGTTGGCGCTATATAAATCCTTTATAATAATAACAACCGTGTAAATTTGCTGTACCCTCAAAATAACTCAATACACAGCCATTAATGTCTAAACGAATAATACAAGTAAAAAGGCGCAAAGCACAGTTACCTTGAAAGTAAAACCGATTAGTCCAGAAACTGAAAACTGTAAAAATGCATGTGTAAGTTCATGCATATATACTGGGAGTATGTACAACAAGGAGAGGGGCGCCTCTGAGTATAAATCATAAATACATTTTATTAAAACAACAATATCCACTCACATGGAAGTTGGAGAAGTTGCATTAGGGTCAGTTGGCTGGGCTGGAGAGATGCGGTGGAACTACAGGTCACAGCGGTTCCTGCAGGGCATGCCAGGTCCAAGGAGGATTAGTTCTTGCAGCCGGGTGCAGTCTCTTGCAGCGAACAGTCCAACACAAATCCTGCTGAGTTGGGAGCCAGGTTATATCCCAGATGCACAGATAGGGGTGCTTGAGAAAGGAATGCGGCCATTCGTCCACCAATGGCAAGCCTATTCTGAAACGCGTCGCATGAGTGTGACGTCATCACCGGGCGCCACGCTGTACTTGCTCTCCAAGCCTCGTTTGAGATTCTCGGCTCGGCCGGCCTTTTCCCTTCCTAGAGGCTTCACCATTCCACCAGTGAGCAGCAGCACGGCTGAACGGATGCTCTGGCGTCCTACACATCTCTCCCTTCCTTCCCTGGAACCCCTATCTGTGCATCTGGGATATAACCTGGCTCCCAACTCAGCAGGATTTGTGTTGGACTGTTCTCTGCAAGAGAATGCACCCGGCTGCAAGAACTAATCCTCCTTGGACCTGGCATGCCCTGCAGGAACCGCTGTGACCTGTAGTTCCACCGCATCTCTCCAGCCCAGCCAACTGACCCTAATGCAACTTCTCCAACTTCCATGTGAGTGGATATTGTTGTTTTAATAAAATGTATTTATGATTTATACTCAGAGGCGCCCCTCTCCTTGTTGTTATTAATGTCTAAACCGCTGGCAACAAAAGTGAGTACACCCCTAAGTGAAAATGTTATACAAGCTGTAAACTCACTACTTTATATTGTAGCAAAGTGTCATTTCTTCAGTGTTGTCACATGAAAAGATATAATAAAATATTTACAAAAATGTGAGGGGTGTGCTCATTTTTATAAGACACTGTATAAACACACACAAACAAACATGCAGACACACACATGCACACACGCACAGACAAACATATAAACACACACACACAAACAAACATACAGACACACACATGCACATGCATACAAACATACATACATATAGCCTTTTTAATAACAACCAGCACTGTACCTTCGCTTTCCATGCCGGGTACTGCATTGTAGGAGGAGGCAGAGAGCACAGCACACACTGTGCAAGACACCTCTCCCTTGCTTTCACTTTTGGTGTAAACACAGTTGGACCAAGCTCCTGCACTGCCGATTTATGCATCGGTTGAGGATCGGGAAGCTCAGTCCCATATGCAGACACCGCTCCAACAATTCAGGCATACAGGGGGCCACACGGCCCCCTGCAGCATGGGGCCCGGTCACAATGGCGACTTCTGCGACCCCTGTAGGTCCGCCCCTGATTGTTAATCTGTGGGAAGGGAGTGTTAGATGTACTAGCAGATTTAGATACACTAACAAATTGAAATCAAACTTGAGCTATCGCTTGATAAGCAGTTACAGAAACACTTCTTTCCTTTTGGGATAAAGGTTTTACATAAATAAAAGCTGGTCATTGTAAGCACCCCCGCCAGTGATAAACAGTTTGTCTCAACCCTCTAAATACTTCATCTGCAGGACAGCTTGTTACTTTATTTTAACTTGGTGATTCTTCTAGTAAGTCTGTTGTTTTTAAAGGATAAAAAGCCTAAAAAGGAACACAAATGCAGCCACCCCATCTAAGAATTGGTAAGCTGCAATATAATAAATGTTTGCTTTTGGGCTTAAAGTGATTGTAAAGTCTCGTTTTTAAAAACAAAAAAATAACAAACATGTTATACTTACCTCCTCTGTGCAGTTGGTTTTGCACAGAGCAGCCTGGATCCTCCTCTTCTCTGGTCCCTCTGTGCTAGGGTGACCAGACATCCCCGGTTTCTGGGGACAGTCCCCGGATTGAGGACACTGTCCCCAGACCAAGTCTGTCCCCAGTTTTGTCCCCGGATTAGATTTGAACAGGGGCTGGGGCAATTTCAAAGACAGCCCATGCAGAATAAAAAGAAAAAATCAGAATTGCACCCCCCCCCCCCCGCTCTGCAGCTCCTACTAGCTTATAGGGGTTTATTTTTTTCCATTATCTGTGCCCCTTTCTGATGATCATGTGCTGGTCGGAGCGGAGGGACTATTTCTTCAGTTTTGGGCGCCTACCCATTCAGCTCCACTTGCATGTTCTTCTGCCTTGGCTCAAGTCCCGGCCAGCCGCCAGCCAGCTTATTTCCTTACCTTACCTGGTGGAGTGATCTTCCTCTGCTCCCCACCCAGTAGTAGAGGGGCCCGAAGAGTAAAGCCCCATACACACTATCAGATTTTCTGCAGATTTTTGTCTTCAGATTTACCAAAACCTTGTAGTGCAAGAGCCTTCCTGATTGCATACAAATTGAAACTCCTAAGGTTTGACCTCATATTATATGGTTTTGGTAAATCTGAAGGAAAAAAATCAGCAGAAAATCTGATAGTGTGTATGGGGCATTAGACTTGACAGGCTGTGAGGCGGGCGGCGGCGGCGGCGGAGACGGGCAAAGATTTTTCGATTGCTGCCATTACTAGTAAAAAAAACAATATATCCCAAGATTTCATTTTAAAAATCTGGTCACCTTACTCTGTGCTGATCCTGGCCCCTCCCTCCTATCGAGTGCCCCCATAGTCAGCAGCTTCCTATGGGGGCACTGGAGCTGAGTCACAGCTCCATGTGTCCATTCAGACATGAAGCCCCGGCCCCGCCCCCTCTCTTCCTTGATTGGCTGACTGACTTTGATTGACAGCCATGGGAGCCAATGGTGCCGCTGCTGTGTCTCAGACAATCAGGAGGAGTGTCCCTGAGGGCTTAGACATTTGTGGACATCGCTGGAGAGAGATGGGGCTCAACTAAGTAATTAGGGGGGTGCTGGGGAGACTGCTTCACACATAAGGTTTTTTATCTTAATGCATAGAATGCATTAAGATAAAAAAAACTTCTGCCTTTACAACTCCTTTAATACCACTTTAAATAGGAGGTAAAATATACATTTTACATTTCACAGTTATAATATAAGGCTGAAAATTCAGATTCATGCATAAGCCCTGTTGTGTCTGGCTCACTTCAAAAACATATTTCTTTCATTTGCATATGGTGGAGAAAGAATGAGCTGTAAATACAATGAACAGGTAGAACAATGTTTTTTCTAATAAGCAAAATCGCATGCTAAAATACTTTGAAAACTGTGTCTATGTCTGATGAAAAGTGAGTCAAAGACAACACAGTTAAAAGGTAGATTTATTCTTTCAAAATTCAGATATAATATCTCTGATACATGCAACCTGTCTTTACAATACAATAAGGACCTTATGTGTCACTGTCCATCCTAAGAGCTATGCTTTCCTCTGTACCCGTTACAAAGTTACCTTCCTGCCTGTACTGCCAGAAGAGCCGGGTCGACCATCTTTGCCTTTCTCACCCTGTAATAACAAATGGCAGGATTCCAGATTCATATGGTTGCATAGCTAATCAATATAAAACATGACTTTGAATCACTGACTAAGGACAATTATATAAATAAAGAACTCTAACATCTATGTGGCTTTACTGAGCTACATACATATTCAAGATACCCAAGCTGCCCATACATTATACAACATTCTTTCTTTTCACCAGATAACACAATGATCTAACAATCTAATAATATAACAATAGGCTAGTTGTACTGAAGTCGATTGATGGATCAACTTCAGTACAACTAGGCTACCCATAGATGGATCGAATCTCTGCTGGTCCCTTCTGAACAAAGGGATGCCTTACAACCAGGCTATTGGTATTTTCTAAAGAAGGTCAGCAATTGTAGCTCCTGTATTCCTCTCACAACAGGTTTGCAGGAGGGTTTCAATCAATTTTCTTCCCTTCCACCTGTGATGGAAAGAAAGAATATTGTATCATCTATGGGCTGCTTGAGTATTTGTTTCCTACATAAAGCTGACATCTTGTCCAGTAACCCCAATATCAAAGTCATCCTGTGAACCTCTGCTATGCCTACGCATTTGTGAATGTCCCTACAGCTGCTTATATTCATCTCTCTTTCACTCCACAGTTAAACAGTGAGAAGAATTGCTGTTTTAGCTACAATTTAATCCTAGTCATTGCTTACACAGGACTAAGAACTTTCTTCCCATCCCTATGTGACAGCGCTGGGCACCTGTGCAACCAAGAACCAGCAGTTACATGGGAGGGAGAGACAAGAGTACTTGGTATTTCTCTTTGCTCCCAACAGCTCAGGTGAGTATTAAAGTAAGGGGCGCATGTGCTGCTGGTTGAGCTGCTATAAAAGTGAACATGTTGCTTTGCCCCGTGAAGACAAAGCACAGGGTCCCAATAAACCTTTTTTTTAAATCCGATTCAAATTTGAGCTGGGCACATATATCTATATATCTGCAGTGTTTTCTTATCTCTCTTCAAAGCACTATGTCCCGTAGCTGTCTCCTGCTCCGTTCTTCTGTTATCAGCCTGATAACTCCTGACAAGTTCTCAGTCACAGGAGATAAAAGCCTGAGTTTTGTGTTGGGGAGGATGCTATAAATTAGATTAGCACAGCCCTGAATGATTCAACGAACAGCTCTGAAAGTTTCTACCTATGAGGAGAGGGGGTGTGTGCCTTTCCTCCAATCAGCTGTCTTGGCTGTATGCCCAGGCTTCACTCCAGTGTTGAACAGGAAGAGAAAATCTCCTAACACGATCTGAACTTTCTAAAAGGAGAAGTTGAGCCTGAGCTTTTTAGGCTGGGCTTCTCCTATGGGTCACAGGGGTGCAATTCGTTTTGACTCCTGTGACAGCGGTCTGCTTTCCGCTGACTTCACCGCCACCAGTCGAGGCAGAGCGTCATCCCGAGTTCCAAGTCTGGATCCGCCAGCTGCCTTGATTGATGGCAGTCTCAGCTGAGACACTGAGAAGGCCTCTCCCCGCCCCTTCACAGCTCAGCGCTCCAGTAAGCGTGGAGGATCAGAGAGGAGAGACGCTGACTGACAATTATCAGCTTTCCTCTTGGGGATCTGTGAGAACCGAGCGATCGGCGATGTTCGCTGGCTCAGTTCCCATTGCAGAGACGGGGACAGCTGCAGCATCGGTCTGATGCTCCATCTACCGAGGTAAGTATGAATCAAAAAAAAAAACATACTTCTCTTTAAAAGATATATAAAGCTGAAGACAGCAGATATTCATGTAAAACTTATGTAGGGAGATTTGTTTCATCCCTGTGTATCATCTGAGGCTGTTCACTGAGGCTGTTCATTGAGGGTTTACTTCAACTTTAGGCCTAAAATAGTGGCTTACATATTATAGCCATAGAACCGTTAAAAGTTACAACATTTTCTGTGCTGGTATGGGTATGTTTAAACGCATATGAATGTTGAAAATGACAAGACTAGTTTTTTAATGTACAGTAACTTTAAACCATACCATTTTAAACTGATATTTTAGATGTGACTTTTATTATTAATATATAATAAACATTTTGTATTAAATCTGTATTTTATATTAATATTAAAAGTCAGTCCTGTGGTGGGTGTACCAATATCACAGGTTCCCTGGAGCATTAGGGGGTTCTCTAAGCAGAGAGCACAACAGAAGCTCTATGCCTTCAGACCTTCTCTCTCTGATTGAACTTTGGACATAGCTAACTGAAAGCAGCAAGAGGCAGTGGAAAAATAAACTGTCCCAATCATTCAATTTTGTCTATTTCAGCTTGTGTTATTGAGCTCTGTATACGGTAGGCTTCTTTCAATAAAACAGATGAGAACAGACAGGTAAAAATGTGAACAGGAGATTACAGCTTCAGCTGCTGGTTTCACATGAAAATATGAAGAGAGAAAAAATATTTTTAAGCATTTTATTATCTAACCCATACTTTAAAATCAAAGGAAATATATCTAAACCCATTCACAGGTATTCTTTAACTTTTCTGGAGTTCAGCTTTAAAACCACTATGCATTCTGTTAATACTAGTTGTTTTTTGGTTATTTCACAGAACACATTTTTGGAGAACATTATTATAAAATAGATTACCTTTACCCCCTTCTGTCCTGGTTTCCCTTCTGTACCTGGATTTCCCATAGGCCCCTGGGGAATAGATACAGACATTTACATGTTCTCTCTCTTTTATTATATATATATATATATATATATATATATATATATATATATATATATATACACACAAACACATACAGTGGGGAAAATAATTATTTGATCCCCTGCAGATTTTGTAAGTTTGCCCACTTACAAAGAAATGAGGGGTCTATAATTATAAACACATAAAACAAATGCTATAAATTACTGTATTTATTGGCGTATAACACTCACTTTTTCACCATGAAAATTGGGTGCAAATAGCGTGTGCGTGTTATATGCCATTACTTCAATTTCGGCTCCCTCGGAGGCAACGGGGGGGGGGGGGATGAGTGCTGTTAGATTTCATACAGTGAGAATCTCCTGTTTATATGGCAGCCAATGGTGAGGCTGCTGCATTGATGGCAATGGTGAGGCTGCTGCATTGATGGCAATGGTGAGGCTGCATTGATGTGGACTAATAAGGCTGCATTGATGGCACTTGTGAGGCTGCAGATGGGCATTGGTCAGGTTGCATTGATGGCAATGGTGAGGCTGCAGATGGGCACTGACCCTTATTTTGCTTTAAAGTTCCTTATTTAAAATTTAAGTTTTTTTCCTGAAACTTCCCTCTTAAAATGAATGTGCGTGTTATACGCCTGTGCGTGTTATATGCCGATAAATACGGGTAAGTTGCAATTCAGTGAGTAAAATAAATATTTTATCCCCAAGCAAAACATGACTTAGTACTTGGTGGAGAAACCCTTGTTGGCAAGCACAGAGATAAGACGTTTCCTCTAGTTGGTTACCAGGTCTGCACACATCTCCAGAGGGATTTTGGTCCACTTTTCCTTACAGATCTTCTCTAAATCATTACGATTTCTTGACTGTCTCCTGGCAACTCGAAGTTTAGGCTCCCTCCTTAAATTTTCTATAGGAGGTGGAAACATTATGCTTTGGGGCTGTTTCTCTGCTAAAGGTACAGACTGACTTTGCCGCATTGAGGGGCCAATGGATGGGGCCATGTATTGTAAAATCTTGGATGAGAACCTTTTTCCCTCAGCCAGAACTCTCAAGATGGGTCATGGATGGGTCTTTCAGCATAATAATGACCCAAAACATACCGCCAAGGCAACAAAGGAGTGGCTTAAGAAGAAGCACATTAAGGTCATGGAGTGGCCTAGCCAGTCTCCCGACTTTAATCTTGTAGAAAATTTAAGTTGATTTATAACATTTGTATCATATGTTTTTTTCTGGATTTTTGGCTGATACTCTGCCTCTATCATTTAAAATACACCTATGATAAAAATGTTAGATACTTAATTTCTTTGTAAGTAGGCAAACTTACAAAATCTGCAGGGGATCAAATAATATATATATATGACAATATTGTGCTCCTTACCACTTTTCCTGATACCCCTTGTTTTCCAGGTTGTCCCTTCTCACCAGGTTCCCCCTAGTATTTGAAAGCAGAGGCATCAGTGAAATCGGTCTAGTTAGTCTGCATCTCTACATGTACTAATAAAGTTTGTTGAATCCTCACTTCTCTTCCAGGTATTCCCATTGCTCCAGTCTCACCAGTTACCCCAGAAGGTCCCTTAAAATAAAGAAGAATATTTTATGATGGCTATATAATTATAGTTATCTTCACTCCATATTGCAACTGTCAGCATTGAAAATTTCTGTTCTTTGCATTCTTGACCACCAACATTTGATATTTTGGTTATATGGGCTGAACTGCGTTCTAATTTCTTATAACACTTATACCCCGTACACACTGTCGGACATTGATCGGACATTCCGACAACAAAATCCATGGATTTTTTCCGACGGATGTTGGCTCAAACTTGTCTTGCATACACACGGTCACACAAAGTTGTCGGAAAATCTGATTGTTCTGAACGCGGTGACGTAAAACACGTACGTTGGGACTATAAACGGGGCAGTAGCCAATAGCTTTTGTCTCTTAATTTATTCTGAGCATGTGTGGCACTTTGTGTGTCGAATTTGTGTACACACGATCGGAATTTCAGACAACGGATTTTGTTGTCGGAAAATTTTATAGCAAGCTCTCAAACTTTGTGTGTCGGAAATTCCTATGGAAAATGTGTGATGGAGCCTCCATCTGAAAATCCTATCGTGTGTACAGGGCATTAGTGGTTTAATTGAAGAGATCTTCCTATAAATGTTGTGGGTACTTTAACACCACAACCCCAGCTATTGCATAATCAAGTAAGGGAATCAAGCTTATGCCTTGTTGAGCATACAGTGAGTAGGATAAAGAGCTAAATGAGTGCATAAAAATGCCAAGAGTTTTTATTTATGTTTTACTTACTATGAGCTCGATAAAAATGTAAGGTCAAACATTTAACAGTAAAAGTGGTTAGTTTCTGTATTTGGAAGACCTAAACATACAAGCCCATTTATTGTGCAGTTAGACACTTGCCAATTTCACCATAGATTTCCTAAATTGAATAGATGCAATAAAAAAACTTGTCTTATACTAAATTACAAACAATCAATAAACTTAAAAGGCCAGTTAGGACTGATCTGAAACTGTAGAAAATATTCAACCCATTAAAGCCCTAAGCAACCATCATTCTCTTTTTAGTAAAACTTTGTGCTGTTTTGCTAAGCACTTCCCCAGAGGACCTACAAATATTATCTAGACCACATGTGTCAAACACAAGGCCCGCAGGCCGAATCCAGCCCACCAGGTCATTTCATGTGGTCCTCGCATCTCTCCTGCAGCTGCAGCACAACCTCGCCTTCCACCTTTTCTCAACAGTCAGCAGCAGAGAGGAGGACAGAACTCCTGTGCAAGATCCTGGGCTTCTCCGTGCAGCTGAAGAGAGGCTCATCTCTGCGCTGCCCCTCCCCTAGAAGTCGGCAGCAGAAAGGAGGACAGAATTCCATCTGCAGCTCCTGTGTCTCTCTGTTCAGCTGTAGCACCCCCTTCCCTGGTCCCAGCATTCAGCGGACTCCGGCAGATGCCCTCCTCTGGTCCTCCTCCAGACCCTGCACTTTCTGCTTCCCAGCTCCGCCCCAAGCATCTTCCCATCAGGAGCACAAGGTAAGGGGGGGGTGCGCTGTGATGTAAAAGAGGGTGGGGGACTCTTGACTTCTGATGGTGGGGGGCTCTTGACATCTGATGCAAGGGTGGTGGGTTGTTCTGGACATCTGCTTATAATTATTATGAGAATAATACAAATTCTATGCCAGTCGAAAAGGAGGATTGCACACCGCTGGTATCATCCACAAGAAACTTTATTGGAGACTGCTCAGACAGAACACCATCGCAGATCCTTGTTCTGTCTGAGCAGTCTCTGATAAAGTTTCTTGTGGATGATACCAGCATTGTGCAACCCTCCTTTTCAGACTTGCATAACCACTTGCCGACCGCCTCACGCAGATATACTGTGGCAGAATGGCACGGGCAGGCAAAGTAACGTATGGGTACGTTACTTGCCTCTCGTGAGCAGGGGGTCTGATCGGACCCCCCTGGTGCCCGAGGCGGTCAGCATCTGTCCCTGAGCGATAAGAGGTGAGAGGGAGGCCATCCATTCGTGGCCACCCCCTCGCAATCGCTCCCAGACAATGACAAGCTTCCTCTGCTGCTGTAATGTAAACAGCAGCAGAGGAAGTGATGTCATCTCTCCTTGAGCCGGTCTTTTCGTTCCGGCGCCGAGGAGAGAAGACATCGATGCGAGTTGCACCAACACTGCACTAACAGTAGAACACACTAGGCACACTTTTCACCCCCCATCACCCCCCTGCACCCCCTGTCACAGTGACACCAATAGCAATTTTTTTTTTCTGATTTTTGCATTGGTGTCAGTTTGTGACAGTTATAAGTGGTAGGGCAGTTAGTGGTGGCCCCCTTTAGGTCTAGGATACCCCCCTAACCCCCCCTAATAAAGGTTAACCCCTTGATCAACCCCCGTCACCAGTGTCACTAAGCAATCGTTTTTCTGATCGCTGTATTAGTGTCACAGGTGACGTTAGTTAGGGAGGTAAGTATATAGGTTCACGTCAGTGTTTTATAGCGACAGGGACCCCCATATACTACCTAATAAAGGTTTTAACCCCCTGATTGCCCCCTAGTTAACCCTTTCACCAGTGATCACCGTATAAGTGTTACGGGTGACGCTGGTTAGTTAGTTGATTTTTTATAGTTTCAGGGCACCCGCCGTTTATTACCTAATAAAGGTTTAACCCCCTGATCGCCCGGCGGTGATATAAGTTAAGTTTTAGGATCAGATAGGGTCTGTGTCACCTCAGGCAGCGTCAGGTTAGCGCCAGTACCGCTAACACCCACGCACGCAGCATACTCCTCCCTTAGTGGTATAGTATCTGAACAGATCACTATCTGATCTGATCAAATCTATACTAGCGTCCCTAGCAGTTTAGGGTTCCCAAAAATGCAGTGTTAGCGGGATCAGCCCAGATACCTGCTAGCACCTGCGTTTTGCCCCTCGGCCCAGCCCAGCCCACCCAAGTGCAGTATCGATCGATCACTGTCACTTACAAAACACTAAACACACATAACTGCAGCATTCGCAATGTCAGGCCTGATCCCTGCGATCCCTAAGCCCCGGTTCACACCGGGGCGGCACGACTTGCAGGTCGCCTCGACCTGCACACGTTTTACACGGCGACTTGCAAAACGACTTCTGTATAGAAGTCTATGC
Source organism: Lithobates clamitans (assembly GCA_037952925.1). Taxonomy (NCBI): domain Eukaryota; kingdom Metazoa; phylum Chordata; class Amphibia; order Anura; family Ranidae; genus Lithobates; species Lithobates clamitans. The sequence continues at coordinate 4,922,007 of JBBGZY010001526.1, forward strand.
AAGTCGCCTCAAGTCACCCCCAAAGTACTACAGGAACCTTTTTCTAAGTCGGAGCGACTTGCGTCGCTCCTATTAGAACGGTTCCATAGTACAGAACGGGAGGCGACTTGTCAGGCGGCTAGGTCGCCTGACAAGTCGCCCCTGTGTGAAGCAGCAGTAACAGTTTTTGTTGGTAGCGTTTTCATACAGTCGCTAACAGTCAGGAGCTTTTTTGCCTGTGAGTCTCACTAGTGTACCACTAAATTTAGAGCCCAAAATGGCAAATTGAAGGTACACTAGTGAAGAGGCCTACACGTTTCTGAGCATGACAGATAGTGAAGAGGAAGTCACTCATCTGTCAGATTCAGGCTCAGAATACGATCCTGTAGAGGACAGCGGCTCCATGACAGATTGCTCTGATGACGGAGTTGTGGTCCCTGCCAAGGTCAGGCGTACCAGACACCGATCTTCTTCTGTTGTTGAGGTGCAAGAATCGCAGGTCCCTCGTATGGAGCAGAGCAGTACTAGCGCCGCTAATCCTTCTGGTGACTGGCAAGCACCAGCGGCCTAGTACACCCTGGTCGTACATCCAGCACTGCAGTAACACTTGGTGACGTGGCAAGTCCCATAAGTGCAGTTCAAGCTGGTGAGGCAGCAAGCACAAGTAGTGTCCCGCTGCCACCAAGAAGACGAACACAGGCCCGTCGTGCCCATAGTGCCCTTCCTGCTGCATTCGCCAATCCTAATTTGGAACCCACCACTTCTGCAGCACCCGTACTTCCCCCATTCACTGGCCAACCCGGCATTCAGGTGGAAACAGTTGATTTTACGTCACTTGATTTTTATTTGCTGTTTTTCATCGAAGATCTCTATAGACCTATTGTGGACCAAAGCAATTTGTACGCTGGTCAACACATCGCCACTATTCCCCAGTCCTCCCTTGCCAGAGATTGGAAACCAATTACAGTTTCTGAATTTAAGATCTTCCTGGGCCTTTCCCCCAACATGGGCATAACTAAAAAGAGTGAGTTGCGGTCATATTGGTCCGCTGACCCAATTCACCATATGCCCTTGTTCTCTGCCTCCATGACCAGGGCACGATACGAGCAGATTTTGCGGGTTATGCACTTCAACAACAATGAACTCTGTCGTCCTCGTGGAGACCCTGAATACGATCGGCTCTACAAAATTCGGCCCCTCGTAAACCACTTCAACCAACGTTTTGCAGACTTGTTTACTCCCCATCAAGTTGTCTGCGTTGATGAGTCCCTGATTAAGTTTTCTGGCTGCTTGTCATTCAAACAGTACCTTCCCAGCAAGCGTGCCAGATACGGGGTCAAGATGTATAAGCTCTGTGACAGGGCCACAGGCTATACATGTAGTTTTATGGTTGACGAGGGCAAAGATAGTCACGTAGAGCCGACAAACTGCCCTGACTACATAGGAAGCGCTGGCAAGATTGTGTGGGACTTGTTGTCACCCTTATTCGGAAAGGGGTACCATTTGTACGTGGACAATTATTACATGAGCCTGCCACTTTTTAGTCACCTTTTTGATCAATAGATTGGAGCATGTGGCACCGTGCGACATAATCGCCGGGGCTTTCCCCAGCGGCTTGTAGATTCCCGTCTTAGGCTGGGGGAGAGAGCCTGCTTCAAGTGTAATAACTTGCTCGCTATGAAGTGGAGGGATAATAACAATGTTTTTGTTCTTACCTCCCTTCATGCAGACACGACGGTCCAAATTCCTACGGCGACTGGTGCTGTGGAGAAACCCCTCTGTGTCCACGTATATAACCTTAACATGGGAGGGGTGGACCTCAACGACCAATTGTTGACGCCGTACCTAGTAACGGGAAATTGGGAAAGCATTTTATCACACCAATCTTGGTGTGGTCAGATGCTTTGAGGGCAGAAGAGAGATCTAGGGTCTAATAGACCCCAATTTTTTCAAAAAAGAGTACCTGTCACTACCTATTGATATCATAGGGGCTATTTACCTTCCCTGAGATAACAAGCTATTTGCTGAGAGGCATGTCGAATCCATGGACTATTTTATATTGTGACACAAGTTGCGGGAAAAAGACCAATTTTTTTTTTTTTTTTGCACAAAGTTGTCACTAAATTATATATTCCTCAAACATGCCATGGGAATATGTGAAATGACACCCTAAAATACATTCTGTTGCTTCTCTTGAGTACGGGGATACCACGTGTGTAAGACTTTTTGGGAGTCTAGCCGCTTATGGGACCCCGAAAACCAAGCACCGCCTTCAGGCTTTCTAAGGGCATAAATTTTTGATTTCACTCTTCACTGCCTATCACAGTTTCGGAGGCCATGGAATGCCCAGGTGGCACAAACCCCCCCCAAATGAACCTATTTTGGAAAGTAGACACCCCAAGCTATTTGCTGAGAGGTATAGTGAGTATTTTGCAGACCTCACTTTTTGTCACAAAGTTTTGAAAATTGAAAAAAGAAAAAAAAATTTTTTTTTCTTGTCAGTCTTCATTTTCAAAACAAATGAGAGCTGCAAAATACTCACCATGCCTCTCAGCAAATAGCTTGGGGTGTTTACTTTCCAAAATGGGGTCATTGGGGGGGTTTGTGCTATCTTGGCATTTTATGGCCTTCGAAACTGTGATAGGTAGTGAGGAGTGAATCAAAAATTTACGCCCTTAGAAATCCTGAAGGTGGTGATTGGTTTTCGGGGCCCCGTATGCAGCTAGGCTCCCAAAAAGTCCCACACGTGGTATCCCCGTACTCAGGAGAAGCAGCAGAATGTATTTTGGGGTGTAATTCCACATATGCCCATGGCATGTTTGACCAATATATCATTTAGTGACAGCTTTGTGCAAAAAAAAAAAAAAATTTGTCACTTTCCCGCAACTTGTGTCAAAATATAAGATATTCCACGGACTTAACATGCCTCTCAGCAAATAGCTTGGGGTGTCTACTTTCCAAAATGGGGTCATTTGGGGGGGGGGGGGGGGGGTTGTGCCATCTGGGCATTTTATGGGCTTCAAAACTGTGATAGGTAGTGAGGATTGAAATCAAAACTTTACGCCCTTAGAAATCCTGAAGGCAGTGCTTGGTTTTCGGGGCCCCGTACGCGGCTAATCTCCCAAAAAGTCCCACACATGTGATATCCCCGTACTCAGGAGAATCAGTAGAATGTATTTTGGGGTGCAATTCCACATATGCCCATGGCCTGTGTGATCAATATATCATTTAGTGACAACTTTGTGCAAAAAAAAAAAAAGTTTGTCATTTTCCTGCAACTTGCGGCAAAATATAAAATATTCCATGGACTCAACAGGCCTCTCAGCAAATAGCTTGGGGTGTCTACTTTCCAAAATGGGGTCATTTGGGGGAGGGTTTTGTGCCATCTTGGCAATTTTTGGGCTTCAAAACTGTGATAGGTAGTGAGGAGAGAAATCAAAAATTTACCCCCTTAGAAATCCTGAAGGCGCTGCTTGGTTTCGGGGCCCCGTACGCGCATAGGCTCCCAAAAAGTCCCACACATGTGGTATCCCCATACTCAGGAGAAGCAGCAGAATGTATTTTGGGGTGTATTTCCATATATGCCCATGGCATATTTGAGCAATATATCATTTAGTGACAACTTTGTGCAAAAAAAAAAGTTTGTCGTTTTCCCACAACTTGTGTCAAAATTTAAAATATTCCATGGACTCAACATGCCTCTCAGCAAATAGCTTGGGTGTCTACTTTCCAAAATGGGGTAATTTGGGGGGGTTTTGTGCCATCTTGGCATGTTATGGCCTTCGAAACTGTGATAGGTAGTGAGGAGTGAAATCAAAAATTTACACCCTTAGAAATCCTGAAGGAGGTGATTGGTTTTCGGGGCCCCGTGCGCGGCTAGGCTCCCAAAAAGTCCCACACATGTGGTATCCCCATACTCAGGAGAAGCAGCTAAATGTATTTTGGGGTGCAATTCCACATATGCCCATGGCCTGTGTGAGCAATATATCATTTAGTGACAACTTTTTGTATTTTTTTGTTGTTGTTGTCATTATTCAATCATATGGGACATCAAAATTAATATTCAATGGGCTCAACATGCCTCTCAGTAATTTCCTTGGGGTGTCTACTTTCCAAAATGGGGTCATTTGGGGGTGTATTGTACTGCCCTGCCATTTTAGCACCTCAAGAAATGACATAGGCAGTCATGAACTAAAAGCTGTGTAAATTCCATAAAATGTACCGTGGTTTGTAGACGCTATAACTTTTGCGCAAACCAATAAATATACGCTTATTGACATTTTTTTTACCAAAGACATGTGGCCGAATACATTTTGGCCTAAATGTATGACTAAAATTGAGTTTATTGGATTTTTTTATAACAAAAAATAAAAAATATAATTTTTTTTCAAAATTTTCGGTCTTTTTCTGTTTATAGCGCAAAAAATAAAAACCGCAGAGGTGATCAAATACCATCAAAAGAAAGCTCTATTTGTGGGAAGAAAAGGACACAAATTTAGTTTGGGTACAGCATTGCATGACCGTGCAATTAGCAGTTAAAGCGACGCAGTGCCAAATTGTTAAAAGTGCTCTGGTCAGGAAGGGGGTAAATCCTTCCGGGGCTGAAGTGGATAATCTGCTACACGAGTGTAAGTGGGCTCAGTGCCGGTCTTAAACTGCATCTGCCCTTCACAGCTTAAGTCTTAAATTATTACTAAAACCAGTAATGATCAAATGCAGAGGTAAATATTTAATATGATAAAGAGTAGACACATTTATATAGTCTTACAGATACAACCGACCCTTTGAAGTCAACCATAATGCTGATTCGGCCAGCAATGAATTTGAGTTTGACACCCCTGATATAGACAAAATGCAAAAGCTAAAAATCGGCAATAAAAATTCTCATATTAGAACAATTTTTTGTTACCTGGATTCCATTTAGGCCTTCACTTCCTGTTCCCCCCTTTTGTCCTTCTGGGCCAGGGAGCCCCAGAGGACCTTGTGAACCTTTACTCCCAGTTTGACCTGGTGGACCCTATAAAATGGTACAACATATTACAGGACCTTAATAGCCCCCAATGCTCCACGTCCATTTGATCTTGTCTTCTCACTCACCGGGGATCCATGATGGCCTTGCTCACCCTTTTCTCCTCTCACACCAGGAGGACCCTGAAAACAGAAAGAAATAATAAAAATCAATAAAACATCAAAAACCTCAGATATGAGATCTTTACAATCACAGTCCACGTACCAAGCCTCCTCGGGGGCCGGGATATCCAGTTACACCACTAGTGCCTACATCACCCTGCAAACATTAATAAAAATTCAAAGAACTTGATTGCCTTCATTTCTTAAACAAGTAATATAATTATGTATCGTGAAAATTTCTGCATGAAATTACCTTTATTCCTGGACGCCCATCTGGACCAGAAGGACCTGGATCCCCTACTGCTGCCTGGAAAAAATAAATAAATAAATATATATATAGAAGCTTAGTTGCCACTTCCCACTCTTCTCATTTCACCATGGGAAAGTCTCTAATATGTCAACTTTCCTATCAATTTTTCAGTTGGTTCACATACCATGTCTCCTGGTGGCCCAATAGGTCCGGGAATTCCCATTAGTCCTGGTGGACCCTGAGGGACAGCAAGGTTAAAGTAAAAAAGCAAGTGCAGGCTGCAATCAAAATCAGTGAACTAATGCCATCCAGTCTATCCATTACATAAAACCCAAAAAGAAACCAAAGACAGGCTTAGTGAAAAACATGGTGGCCTTGAAAAGTTGTAACTCTGGGTTTAGTTACCACCAAAGCTTTGTCTGCATGGCATATGTTCTACCCCTGCTTGTGTGGTATTCCCTTAGTACAACTATTAACAAACTGTGATAGAGACATTACACAGTAAGCTGTAAACGTTTATGTATCTATGAACATTGCAAGGAACTATATAGAATTGGTCCTATTTAAATATCAGAAGAAAAAAGCTGCAGCAGAGAATTTGGGTTGATGGCCAAAGTGACTTTTCTGTCTACTCACCAGGAGCCCTACATAACCTTTCTCTCCTTTAGGGCCTCTTACTCCATGCTCTCCTATAATGCCACTGGGCCCAGGATTTCCAGTACTTCCAGGTGGTCCAATTTCTCCCTAATGTTATTTAAGTTAGAGAATGTTATAGGTAAAAGTGTACAAGTTTTAAGCCACCTCAGACAAAACTTTAGGTCAAACCTTTCTTCCTAAAGGTCCAGGGTCTCCAATATCTCCAATGTCCCCAGTGTCTCCCTAAACACAAGAAAATATTATGTTAGAAAAAGCATTCAGATAACTTTTCCCCTACGCTTGTTTTTAACCTATGAGAAAAGTATACCTCTTTCCCTGGCTCTCCTGGAGGGCCTGGCAGTCCTTGTGATCCTAATTCCCCAGGATCACCAACAGGCCCAGGGAGACCATGGTTTCCAGGAACGCCAACATCTCCCTGAAAAAGACAACCAACAGTAAAAGTCTTTTGCCTGGACCATGTCAAATTATTTTTTTGCCCTTCTTTGTATTTCTGAATTTTGAAACCAAGAACATGTTTCTGTGCGTAATAGGGTTTCCCTGCTCAGATTGTGCATTCTGTGCTTTCTATCAGTATAATGTAGTGCTAGGGTTTGAGTAAGACAATGTTTAAAGACAGTGAACTGTATATTATCTGCTTTCCTACTTCATGTATAGCAGTATAGGTTACTGAGTTACAGTATATTTAGTGATTTTATCAGACTGCCATTTTAATTTACTAACCATATATATTTTGGAGGTTTTAGAAGCATACAAATACTGTAACATTAACACTTATTTATTACATTATCATAATAATACCAAATATGAGCACCAACTGTTAATTAGAGCTCTTCAGCATAACTTTAGAGAAGTGTTTTTAATATATGGAATGCAGATAAGAAATAAGCCAAACAAAATTCCTATGGCTTCTGTATACGCACCTGCTCTCCTTTCTTCCCAATGAGACCCTCACTGCCAATTGAGCCTGGTTCACCCTGGAAATAATAGACAAAGGGAAATTGACGGTTTCAGGGTGGCCATAGGTCCCTGATTATAGCAAAGACTATCTCTGTGATATTTACACAAGAGTTACAACCCACAAATAACAGCAATTACCTGTTCCCCATCCAGCCCACTGACTCCTTGATCTCCGATTGGCCCAATGGCACCCTGCAAAGATGTTAGAAGCTTACATGTTAAATGAAGCTCTATTTTGTTGTGAGTAAGCTGAAATCTTAACATACATCCAATTCCTGCAAAGGATCCAGTGGAACACATGATTATCCATACTTTTTCAATTCACAGCTAATGTTTTGATCTGCTGTAAGATCCCTTGTAATCTGGAAGGCTGCTAAAATAAAACTAAACCCAAGAAAAAAATATAATCTATAACAGCGTATCGGTCTTTAGAGGTGGTGGCTGCATTACTTTTATTTTTTCAGGCTAAGAACATTTTCAGCAAGTACAGAAGTTCAGTGTCCTTGTCAATTCCTGTGAACTGCACTGAAGAAAGAAAATGTTGGTGAACAAAGGCAGACATATTGGTTGTCTAAACACAAAAGCAGCAAGGGAATAAAGTTTAATGCACTCCTGTGTATATAATTGGCAATCAATTAACTTGTAAAAAACATCACTTTTATTAGTCAATCACAAAAATGATACAACAAGTAAATACTTGCCATTCCTAATGTTGTAATGTGTTGTCTTCTTTAATTATATTATATTATTTTCTTCCTATCATTTTTAGTTTTGTATTATATTCATAGTTTTGTATTTTTTGTAATGAACTAATGGGATAGTTTTGCATGTTAACCAATTGCTATACATGGGGTGCATAATACATTCTTTTCTTACTGCTCTTGTGTTTGTGATAATTGCACTGAAGGCTTGCACTGCACAGTGATCTTTTGTGAAAGCCAAAATACTGGGACTTGGTGGACCAAAGTAATGGATGTTTAGAGTTTTAAAATAACTAATGGCTATAGGAGAAGAGATTTGTATTTTTTTAGGCATATATGTAGTCTCCATAGATACAGTCAAGCATCACCAGGACAAATAAAAGGAAAAGAATTCAGAAAAAAAAAGAGAATGTACCCATCAAATCTAAGGAATGGTACTGTGCACTATATTATATTTTTTTTTTCTAGGGTGAAAGACGCTACAATGCTAGCAAAAAACAGTCAAAGTATATGAAATCAGAACTAGTTCAGCCCATTATTTACCAAGCTACACTAAAAAAATACAATTTGAAGCATAAAAGCCTGCTATTAGCAACACAACTATTATTCCAGAGAAGATTTGCTTTTTCTTGGACAGACTTACCTTCTCACCTTCCTCTCCAGGTGATCCTTCTGGCCCTGCTGGCCCTTCTCGACCCTAAATAAGAATAAAATTGACAGAGAATTAAAAGATTTATCTCCTCTTAAATCAAACCTTCCATGTAAACTTAAATCCAAACTTACCCTATCATTCTGTATCTACTGCTCTGATCCCTACCCCTGTCTCTAAAAATTGTTGGCAATTACTGACAATATCCAGTATTGATTGTATTCTAACACTTTAAGGTATGCCTCAATTCACATGTGCTGGGGCCAGCCAATTTGCCGCTTAGATTCCCACGTTCATTGTGAATATGCAACAAAAATATTGATATCCCAATTTGGTAAACAGGTTTTAATAGGCAGTTTTTTGGTGATTCATTGTGCATGTCACTCCTCCATAAGCATGTTTAATAATATAGTGTCCCTGTTTTTTTTATTTATATTTTATTTTGTGAACTATGATGCTTACTCTGCTGTACGCTTAGCAGTCTAGTTCTTTTAGTCAAACACTGTACGTTTTTTTTTTTAATCTAAAATCAAACTCACTGGGTAACCTAAAGGACCAGTTTCTCCTTGGGCTCCTGGTGGGCCTGGTTCTCCTGTGGCCCCAGTTTTTCCCAGTTCCCCATCACATCCTGGATTGCCAGATGGGCCCTAAAGGAGATAAATATACAAGCTATTATTTGAATGATAACCTATAAAATTAAATTGGTAACATGTTAAATGCATTTCCTATTTTCTTACACGGGCCAAGCTGACCCTAGGAAATGCCAACCCACTTACTGGTAATCCAGGCAAGCCTTTGTCACCCATCTCACCCATACGACCCTGGAGATGCAGAAATAATAGGTGTAGTTACCAGTGACATCAATCAAACTTCTTCCAACTTCTTTTTATGAATTTACTTTTGCTTTGCCTGACAATGAATTTATATTTGTAGGTAAATTGAGCAACAAATTATTAGGTAGGTTAAGAATTCACAAGCTGTCAAGAGGAGACTGACAAAAGCGGATGTCAGACCCCTGCCCTTCTTACCAACTCGTAACAAAGGACTGGCCAATCTCATGCCTCACTGTCACTGTTGTAACAATGCAACTTTCAGCTGCACCCTGCTCAAAGATTTTCCAGCTCGCAGGCCCAAAATCTAGGTCTAGGTGCCAGCAGCCTGAAAGTGATTGTCACTGGGTTACGTTAATTAAGCAATTAACCCTTTAACTGCCACCGACTTTTAACGAAGATTCAGAACTTCCACAAGATTAGCAATACCAACTATGGTTTTGAAATAAACGTCTGTGACACACACTGTCACCACAGACAGGTATGTTCAGAGGATTTATACTATACAGTAGCACTCTTCAAGAGACAGGGATTCTTTTAGTTTGCATTGAAAGCCTTAGAGACAATTTAACACTTTCCAAAATAGGGTTTAAATGGTGAAAATAAAATATTTACAGAAAAAGGGTGTTACAAAGTTATAAAGAGACAATAAAAGAACAGAGATAAAAAGGAAGAATACTTGCAAAGTCCTTGGTTTTAGCAGAGTTCAATCAATCAATGAGCAAGGTGTTATTGGCTCTCACAACTTGACAGATGTTCCTTGGTTGATGGTACATGAAAGCTGTCAATCTGTCCTGGCATTCCCCTTTTCTCTGGGATCAAAGGGATGTTGACAGAGGCCATCTGACCAATTACGAAACTAATGAGTGGTTTATGGGGATGTCTCAATGTTTATGACTATGTCCCAAATACAGGTTTCTATAGGTATTCAGATCTCTGAGTACCTACCGGTTACGGCCTGTTAACATGCAGATTATAGTCCAGCCTGAATATAGCTTTGAAATGTATATAAACTTCACAGGTTTCAGATGTCCAGTTCGCCTGAATTGGGTTGGTTCTGCTCCCTGTACTCCTAGGGCAGCGGTGTTTTGACTTAAAACACTATGAATTAACCGAGGGAGGTAAATATGTCTATATTCTGGTTGTGCTATTATTTCATGAGTTATAAAACATGCTAAAGTTTTAGAGTTAAAACTGCTATCCAGTCTGCAGAGATGTGTATTGGCCATCCCCTCCAACAGAGCTATTTACGACCGGTATCTGTTTGTTTTTTAGGGTTTCTAGACTTGTGGATTGGGTAATGGAAAGGTCCATCAATTACCAGTTTGTGTATTATATAAAGTGAAGGAAGGAACTGGGGAAGGAATCAGAGCTGCTGGATCTCTAGTTTTAAAACAGAGAAACCAATTACTTGCAATGTAATGGCTGAATGTGAACAAAATGGCTGCTACACACACACAGCTATTCATGAGCCTAGTACGCATGACCATTACAGAGACACAAGACCCTTTACTGTTCACTTAGCATGCAACATTCCCCTATTTGTCTGCATCTTTTAAATGGTGGAATATAGGGTACAATGGTGACTTTGGATTTAAAATGTATTGCAGACTCCAGTAGACCATTCTCTGTTTTATTTTCACAGTATTTATCAATAAAATATTTAATTTTTACAGCAAATATCAGAAATTCTGAATAAAGCAGTGATGCCAGCATAAAGTGTTAACCATATGTGCCTAGGGAAGCATAAGCTCTAAAAATGTCCCTGACTATGTGCAGCACTGGAAGATGCATTACACTGTGCTGCCATTCTGCATGTTAAACAGCACTTGATCTTATAACGCAAAACTTTAACTAATCATACTACTGGAGCCTTCAAAGTACGTTTAGTTAAAGTGGATGTAAACCCTAGAAATTTTTTTTTTTTTTATCATAATGTAGAGTATAAGATTTCCTATCCTTTGAGCCCAGTCTTTGCCACACAGAGTTAATCCATCTCTGAGCAATCCTCGTTTATTGTTCAGTGAGAAAAATCTTGACAAAGTGAGAAAAACTTTGTCAAATACTCCCCCTTGCTGTGTGTGACAGCCTAAGACACAGGCATGATTTTTTAATTCCCTCCCTCACTCCTTTCTTCAGCAGCTCTGCAAGGATTGGCTGTTCCACACCTCAGCATGATTTGGCATGCTGAAGTCATGTGGTTACTTTCCTGTCTTTTCACTGGATGTTAGAGATCATAGCAGTTCAGTGTTAGAAATACACAGGGGAGTGTAGAGGTGGGCGGAGAGTCTACTGATATCACGACTCCACCCACCAAGCTCCAGACAACAGACCCACCCACAGAATATGCAGTTTTTCAGCTCTCATAACAGACAGAGGGGAGACATTTGACAGGTAAGGATACATGCAGGAGGCATGTATATCCTTATAGATAACCCCTATGGCAGTAGTTTAGAAAGGATGACATTGGGTTTACATCCACTTTAAGATATGGAACATTTTGGAAAAGTATAGCAATTCCAAATAGAAAAACTGACAAAAGGGAGACTGTACGGAAAGGTGGCTCTTGGGGCATTTGTTTCCTAGCATCCCTAAAAATACTATCCCTAAATTTCAGCAGTTATTTGTTAACATATACAATCTTCAAAAGTTCATGAACTGATCAAATGGGCAATTTGTTTTTTTTTAACAGACCCAATATGACATGGCTCAGGATATAATCAACTCAGAATTGACTTTTTTGAAAGATGAAGAACATTAATACCTGTGGCCCAGTGGGTCCTCTTTCCCCGGGAGGACCTGGAGGCCCCTATATGAGAAACAAACATTATTTAAACACAGAATTACAAATAAAACATTGCAAATTGGCTTTGGTTACATTGTTGGAGTAAAACACCTATACCAATAAAAGATCACATTCACACCTGGAGCATTGTGGTAATGTGCAATGTTTATGTCTTGTCATGACTCATCTTAACCTCCCTGGCGGTATGATTATGTCAGATTTTTTATGCTGAAAGCTGTACATTGTTTTGCATGGAAATCTGTCCACACAAGAGTCTACATCCCGGGTATGATAAAGTTTGAAACACAAAATCATAAATTATAATATAATAAATAACTATAAATAATTCTAACAAATAATAATAATAAAATTGATTCAATAATGTAATCAAATCAAAACACTGAAATTTGCTCTAAAACCACTTTTGACGTAAAGGGACACTTCTTGGTTGCTATGGACAATCTCCAGTTTCCAAGCAGAAAGAACAGTATTTATAATATAAAACTGCATGCAGGGCACTAGACAAAGCACTGGGGACAAAAAGGATGTGAAATAATTTGATACAGTAATGTAATCTGTAAGATTACAGTGTACTATATGTGTAATGTAACTTTCACTCTTTGAATTTGGCGCCGGGCTCCGTCCCTGTGCGTCGCTCGCAGGAAACGGAGCTCGGCACTGTGATAGATTGAGCGAAGACACAGCTTGTACACACAGGGGGGAGACATTGCAGGATCCTGGGGACAAGGTAAGTAAGCTGTACATGGATCCTGCGATGCAATCCCGAGTGTGGCTCGGGGTTACCCCTTTTGGTAATGAAAATTCACCCCGAGCCACAGTCGGGAATACAGTTAGGGAGGTTAAGGCAGCCTATTCATTTTGAGTCAGCTGCCAACGTACTGCAATGCTCTGAAATTCACTATTTTTTTAATGCAGGCCCCACAATACAAAGATGATTCATATGGTACACTATAAAGCATGTGTGATGTACATTTCAGCCTGGGTGCACTGCCTTTCAAAAGGAATGGTAGCACACAGTACTGTGTGTCACCACAACGCATTAGTGTGAATGGGCCTTTAAAAACAAAAAAATCAACCCACTTGGATGGTAAGCTCCAGGAATGCACACATCTTTTGCTGGTAATGCTGATTTTTTTTATGCTAGTAAAGCACAGGTTTAGGGATGAGAGAAAATAAAAGGTTTCATTTACCGGTACTTAAAAATTTTAATAAAATGTCAGCAGGAATCAACTGACGTTTGGTCAGTGTGTACATCAGTCTGTGCAACAGAAGCTGGTCTAGCCACTGGCTTTTGTTGAAAGAACATGCTGGAAATCCAGCATCTGATGAGCACTTGAAGCCAATGGCTGAGAGCCCGGACCAGTGTATTCTGTTAGGGGGAGAGTCCCTCTGTCAGAATACAGTAGCACAGTGGGGGAGATCACCGCATCAACATGGCTTGTGTTGGTACGGCGATCTGTCAGCTTTTTTTTTTCAGTTGAACCAGCTGGGGTTCTATATCTCTTCATATATGTGTGTTTTATACCTCCTAAATTATTTCTATTTATCTTATGCAGAATGTAAGAGGATGACCTGAAATGCACAAAGGTAAATAGGGACACCCAAAACCCTAGGTGTACAGGAACAGCTGTGGATTATTGCAATGAGCACTGACGTTTGAAGTATCTGTGACATTTATAATTGGCTGGCTTTCCCCACCAGGCTCCACCTTTAACTAATATATCACTTTATCGACAACCATAACCTTTTAATGACATGTTGCTATTTAACTTTATTATTTCTGATCTGTGTTTTGCATTGTAATCACAGACTATTCATATACCTTTGGACCAGCTTTGCCTGGTGGTCCTGGAATTCCGGGTGGTCCAATCTCTCCCTGTTATAGTAAAAAGAAAGTCAGATACAGGAAGATTTTTATACTTTTGCAGTAATGTATATGTTTTGAAATAAAGCATGTGGGCAACATGGTGCAGTACAGATATAATGTGAACATTGTAGACATGAAGACCCTTCAATGGTATCGCTTTAACTGGTATAGTACCGGACTTGCACACCAAATACTGTGGCAAGTACTGGTCTATACCAAGTTTTACCAGTTGTACCTGGACTGACAGACAAACTGCAGATTTCAATGGCGGAGTGGCTCCCCTATATGCATGGTTTCCGATTTTAAAAAATGTAACCCCTTATTAATCTCAAGTAAGCTCTAATTTTTGATGCTTGGAATTGTACCTGGTAGGGTCACATTTGAAGCTTCAGAACCCTTGACAGCCCTAAAGTCAAAGGGTGATGGCTTTTGGTTAATTTTATTGTACATGTTTTGTGAGTCTATGTGCTTTTAAACTGTTTTATATCACTGGTTCAATTCTAAATAATAAACCTTTATTTTGCAAAAATGGTCCTGTCTTTTAATAGGAGCGAGGGTGAGGCCGTATCTCTATTTTGTGACCCATTCTGCTATCTTTGCAAAGTGATCTCTCTATTTGGGTCTATATGACATCAGCTCTACATTGGCCTGCAGAAAAGCTACCGAACCTACTGGGTGCTTGTCACCGTCTGGCTATAAGTGGTAAATAGAAAGTAGAAATATGCAATATTTTTTAGATCTGAACATAAAAACACAGAGAAAATATATTTTTGATTGTGGATCAGAAGAGGAGATCTTCCATACTGTACCTTCTCCCCAGGATGTCCGGTCCGGCCTCTTTGACCTGATGGACCTGGCAACCCCTTAGAAATAAGAGATATTAAAGGTTTATATTCTTATCCCAAAGTCAGAACTCCACTCAGCTTCTACAACAATCATCTATCATTTTAATGTATTCAGAGAACAACAGTTTAGCATGATACCGAAAGAGGCAGTTTTATACAAGAGAGAGACTATTACTAAACACCAAAAGTAAAACTGAAAATAATTTATGGCTTACACAGCCTAACTCCAGTTAGTTTTTTTGTTTAGTTTTGGATAAAGTTGGGGAAGAGTTACAAATGCTGTCATGTTATGAATTCTGTTATATTGTACAGTGGCAAGACACTGACCCTCACTTGCTGTACTTGCTGTACTTGCAGCACCCATTTAAGAAATGGTGTGTGTGGTTGTCACAGGGCA
Source organism: Lithobates clamitans (assembly GCA_037952925.1). NCBI lineage: Eukaryota > Metazoa > Chordata > Amphibia > Anura > Ranidae > Lithobates > Lithobates clamitans. The sequence continues at coordinate 4,937,075 of JBBGZY010001526.1, forward strand.
AGACAAAGACCAAGAGAATTAAAAACAATGTCAGTACAGTCTCACTGTACTAAAAATGTATCAAAGTTATCTACCATGTAGTGCTTAAAAATAATACCCCAAATGTACAAAGTAACTCAAAGGTACAAATATTAATCATATAGTCAAAAAGATGCAATATACTTTTTTAATAATCTCAGCCTATAGTAAAAAATCCCAAAAGTCACATAATGCATAGTGGGTATAGAAAAGAATCACACCCCTTGCCTTGCAGCCTAAAATGAAGACAGACACAGTTTTTGTTTTATCCAGCTGTATTTACTCAGTGCAACATATAACATTCAAGTGAAAGATATAACATCAACAAAAAAATAAAAATGCATCAGCTCCTATGTCACGCGGCGCACGCCCTCGGTGGCGCACGCTCGCCCCCTATACTCCTTAAAGTGCCCGCCGTACAGCTACGATGATTTGTGCAGGGGAGCCAACCTGTATAGCCGTATAACGATGGCGGCTGGTCGGCAATTGGTTAAGCAGAGTTCCAGATAGCTGAAAGCAGACCCCTTAAGTTAAGCAACACTAGTCACTTGTGAACATTGGAAAGGAATAAAGGGTTTAAAGGTAACTCTGTGGAGTCCAGCAGATCTTCAGTTAGCACTCAAAGAATGGTAGGTGAAATAATCCTGGATGGTAGAGCAGAGCGAATTTAGCTGGTATGTGGTTAACCAATAGAGGATACAGACTTTTCCTGTATAACCTAAGCACAAGTGATCACAGTGTAGGTTTGTTTATTGGTATTGTACCCTGTAGGACTACAGACCAGAGATGTTAGCAAAAGCACAGGTGTCTGTATACAGTGTCTATGGGATTAAATGAACTTGCATTCGGTGGCACTACAAGTACCAGAGATGTGGACAAAGACAATGGCGTCTATATATAGTGTCTATAGGATTAAATGGCCAGGTGCCCGCTCACGACATGGTAACTGAAGTTGCTGGTAGCGATGATGATGGTGATGGCTTTTCGGGATCTCTCTCTGGGTCCTTGCTCAGGGAATGGCATCCGACCTCCATCGCACCGCGGCCCACCCGGATCTGAAGTGCAGGTAGCGTGGAAGGAGCAGGAACAGCCTCTAGACCTCTGCAAGATAGGGGGGTGATGCTGTCCACAGATGTCCCTCTGAACGCAGCTTGATAACTCTTTCTTGTGCAGGCCGCGACTCGGCCGCAAAACACACACACACAGGCACAGAGTTCCTGCTAGCAGATCCAGGCCGGGGTCCCAAGAGAGCGTTCTAAGCCTAGACCGTACCCTTTATATTCTCTCTGAGCAGTCTGTTCTTCTCTCCCAGCAGTCTAGTAGTTGTAGTTCAGGAAAGTCCTGCTAGAATTAAAACCCCAGCATTCTGAACTACACATCCCACGATGCTCTGCTTTGCGTTTAGGTAATGACAACATGGAGTCCAAGCCAACACTAGAGAGAGACAGCTCCTCATCAACAGCACTGTCCCTGAAGTGCAGGCAACAATAGCCGGCTCCTGGCTACTTTAGCGTGGATTTTATATTGTGAATTTTCTTTGAGATAGGTCTTTGCTAACTTTGCACATCTAGACTTTGCAATATTTTCCCACTCTTCTTTGCAGAACTGCTCAAGTTCAGTTAAATTTGATGGTGACCATTTGTGGACTGCAGTCCATAGGGTCATAGTCAGCATTTCTCGTCCTCCAAACACAGAGATTACCCCTCCTCAAGAAGGCACATATACAATCATGCCAATTCAGAGAAGAATTGTGAGAAAGTGCTGTGGTCAGATGAGACCAAAATGTAGCTATTTGGCATTAACTCTACTCTGTGTTTGGAGGAAGAAAAATGCTGACTATGACCCTAAGAACACCATCCCTACAGTCAAGCACGGAGGTGGAAACATGATGCTTTGGGGCTATTTCTCTGCTAAAAGGTAAAGGTCAACTTTGCCGCATTGAGGGGCCAATGGATGGGTCCATGTATTGTAAGATCTTGGATGAGAACCTTCTTCCCTCAGCCAGAACACTGAAGATGGGTCATGGATGGGTCTTCCAGCATGACAATGACTCAAAACATACCGCCAAGGCAACAAAGTAGTGGCTCAAGAAGAAGCACATTAAGGTCATGGAGTGCCCTAGTCAGTGTCCAGATCTTAATCCTATAGAACATTTATGGATTGAGCTGAAATAAGAGTAGACCAAAATCCCTTCTGAGATGTGTGCAAACCTGGTAACCAACTACAAAAAATGTCTTACCTCTGTGCTTTCCAACAAGGGTTTCACCACCAAGTACCAAGTCATGTTTTGCTTGGGGATCAAATACTTATTTTACTCACTGAACTGTAATTTAATTTTTTAGCATTTGTTTTATGTGTTTTTTTCTGGATTTTTGGTTGATATTCTGTCTCTATCTTTTAAAATACACCTATGATAAAAAATTATAGAACCTTAATTTCTGTGCAAGTGGGCAAACTTACAAAATCTGCAGGGGAACAAATAATTATTTTCCATATGTATGTATGTATATATATATATATATATATATATATATATATATATATACACATATACACACACACACACACACACACACACACACACATACACACACACATACATACTGTATACAGCGGGGGTAAAATAAGTATTGAACACATCACCCTTTTTCTAGGTAAATAGATTTTTAAAGGTGCTACTGACATGGAATTGTCACCACATGTCGGTCACAACCCATGCAATCCATACATACAAAGGAACCAAAACAAATAAGTTCAGAATTGAAGTTATGTATAATAAAATGGAATAACACAGGGAAAGTATTGAACACGCTAACTAAAATGTATTTAATTTTTTATACTAAATCCTTTGTTGGTAATGACACCTCCAAGATGCCTACTGTATGGAGAAATTAGTTGCATGCATTGCTAAGGTGTGATTTTGGCCCATTCTTCCACACAGTCTTCAAATCTTGAAGGTTCCATGGGCCTCTTCTATGAGCTCTAATCTTTAGTTCTTTCTATAGATTTTCTATTGGATCAAGTCAGGTGATTGGCTAGGCCATTCTAGCAGCTTTATTTTCTTTCTTTGAAACCAATTGAGAGTTTCCTTGGATTTGTGTTTGGGATTATTGTCTTGCTGAAATGTCCACCCTCGTTTCATCTGGCCATCCTGGTAGATGGCAGAAGATTATTATCAAGAATGTCTTGGTACATTTTTCAATTTATTCTTCCATTAATGATAGGAAGTTTACCAGAACCGTACGCTGAGAAACAGCCCCACACCATGATATTCTTACCTCCAAACTTCACTATTGGTATGGTGTTTTTGCGGTGATGTGCAGTGCCATTTGACCTCCAAACATGGTGTGTATTATGGCATCCAAAGTGTTCAATTTTGATCTCATCTGACCAGACTATATTCTCCCAGTATTTCACAGGCTTGTCTAAATGTTGTGCAGCAAACTTTAAATCAGCTTCAATATGTTTTTTCTCCAGCAATGGAGTCTTGCGTGGTGTGCATACAAGCCATGGTGGTTGAGTTTACTACTGATTGAAACAATTATACCTGCTAATTTCAGGTCTTTCTGAAGCTCTCCACGAGTGGTCCTTGGCTCTTGGACAACTCTTCTGATAATTCTTTTCACTCCTCTGTCAGAAATTTTGCGAGGAACACCTGATCGTGGCCAGTTTATGGTGAAATTATGTTCTTTCCACTTCTGGATTATGGCCCCAACAGTGCTCACTGGAACATTCAGAAGTTTAGAAATCCTTCTGTAATCAATGCCATCTGTATATTTTGCAACAATAAGGTTGGAAGGTCTTGAGAGCTCTTTGCTTTTACCCATCATGAGATGTTTCTTGTGTGACACCTTGGTAATGAGACACCTTTTTATAGGCCATCAGTTGAGACTGAACCAACTGATATTAATTTGCACTGACAAGGGGCAGGATTGCTTTCTAATTACTGATAGATTTGAGCTGGTGTCTTGGCTTTCCACTCCTTTTTGGAATTCCCTTTCTTCATGTGTACTTTTTCCCTGTGTCATTCCATTTTATTACACATAACTTAATTTCTGAATTTATTTGTTTTGGCTTCTTTGTGTGTATGGATTGCATGGGTTGTTACCGACATGTGGTAAAAATTTCATGTCAATAGCACCTTCAGAATTATATTTACTTAGAAAAATGGTGACGTGTTCAATACTTATTTTACCCGCTGTATATAATGTATATTTAATATTTGCACCTTTGAGGTATTTTTGAGCACTACGTTGTATATAATTTGAATCAAGTTGAACTTGAGGATTAATTGTAGCAGCTGAAATATGTTTCTTCCAAAAAGTTTTTTGGTAGGGTAGACTAATGCCGCGTACACACGGGCGGACTTTTCGACGGACTTTCGAATGAACGGACTTGCCTACACACGATCAACCAAAGTCCGATGGATTCATACGTGATGACGTACGACCGGACTATAATAAGGAAGTTCATAGCCGGTAGCCAATAGCTGCCCTAGTGTCGGATTTTGTCCGCCGGACTAGCATACAGACGAGCGGACTTTTCGACCGGACTCGAGTCCGTCGGAAAGATTTGAAACATGTTTTATTTCTAGGTCTGTCTGACTTTTGGGAAAAAAAGTCCGCTGGACCCCATACACGGTCGAATTGTCCGACGGAGTCCGGCCTGCCGGACCTAGTCCGTCGAAAAGTCCGCTCGTGTGTACGCGGCATAAGAACACAGAGTTTCTATTTATACATTTTGGGTTTTTTTCATTTTTTATTTTATTTGCTATCCCACTAAAGAGACTTCTTCCAATAGAAAATATGCAGCAATTAAAATCTGATAGAGACCTTACCCTACTGTCCAACACAAAAAAAAACATTTTGGATGGAATTGAGCTTTAAAGCATAAACACATATGTTAAAAATAGGAAGTGCAGCGCAATAAAAAACAGTCCAATATGCTGGTGAACAATAAGTCCCAGAGAGATGAAAAAGATGACTCCACCAGTGAAGATCAGTAATGTCAACTGTATGGTGACAGACCCTCCACCTTCAATCTAAGTGCTATGCACACCTCAGAGCAAGGACCCCTGAGCTGACAGGTGGTCATGCACGCAGGTCCCACACAATAGGTAGGCAGCAAAACAGGCCAGTGAATCCACTCCTCCAGATCGATGTCACCAAAAGGAGCACCAAACCATATACCGATAGATAAAGAAGGGGAAATCTAAGTGCTCACTGTGCAAAAGTTAAAATTTATTAAGGTCCAATAAGAACTACTCACATGAAATGTGAAAAAACGAGCATGTAGCACTACAGTGTGCTGGATAATCCAAGGATGGCAGCGAGTGACGTCATCCATTCGTAGCTCCTCCCCTGTACGCGTTACGTTCGTCAGAACTCCCCAGCCCCGCTGAGGAAGGTCTGACGAACGTAACGCGTACCCGCTGCCATCCTTGGATTATCCAGCACACTATAGTGCTACATGCTTGTTTTTCACAATTCATGTGAGTAGTTCTTAATGGACCTTAATAAAATTTTTTACCTTTTGCCCAGTGAGCACTTACTGTAGATCTCCCCTTCTTTATTTATCTGTATATGGTTTGGTGCTCCTTTTGGCGATATCGATCTGGAGGAGAAGATTCACTGGCCTGTTTTGCTGCCTACCTTTTGTCTGGGACCTGTGTGCATGACCACCTGTTAGCTCAGTGGTCCTTGCTCTAAAGTGAGCATAGCACTTAGATTTAAGGTTGAGGGTCTGTCACCATACAGCTGATATTACTGATCTTCACCGTCATAGTCATCTTTTTCATCTCTCTGGGACTTGTTGTTCACAAGCTTTTTTCGAATGTTTTTTATTGTTGCACTTCCTATTCTTAACATTTGCTACGGATTTTTGTGAAAGTCTGTTAGTGTTCAGCTTGCATATGTGTGGTAATTTTTTTTAGGGCTGATTGCATATTTTATTTTACATAAACAAATATGTGTAACGAGAACCTGTCACTCTGTGGTAGCCTCTGATGGCTGAGATAGCCATCTTGCAGACTGAAAGCGGTATTAAACCCAAAAGCAAACATTAATTTTATTGCAGCTTACCGATTCTTAGATGTGATGGCTGCATACCTTTTCCTTTTTTAAGCTTTTTTTCTTTTATTTTCACCTGGTGATCTTGCCAATAAGTCTATTGTTTTTCAACAGAATAAGCTGCCCTTCAGATGTAGCTGTTACAGGAGTGAAACAAACCATTTACTACTGACAGGGGTGCTTATAATGATCAGATTTTATTTATTTATGTAAAATCTTTATCCCACAAGATAAAAACTGTTTGCTGTAACTCCTTATAAAGTGTTAGCTGGAGTTTGGCTTCTGCTGTCCAAAGATGCTCCTTCATCCAGAGTGTATGCACTCTAATACAGGAGGTATGTAAAAAAGCCTAAATAAAGAAAACTAATGCAGATCTAATGATTGGTAAACTGCAATATATTACATTTTTTGGTTTGGGGCTTAATACTTTTTGAATGACCAGACACTGGAACATCACTGAGGCATCGTTGTAACAGCGAGTCACTAATTTAAAAAATCTGCCTACCGTTATTAAGCTAATCTATTCCACCAAATGTTTAATTTTAAAAGATGCATGTAACATACTTACATACATGCCCACAGGCCCTTGCTGTCCTTCAGGCCCTTGTTTTCCAGTAAAGCCCTGCTAGACAGACATGTAATCATGCGTTTTGTTCAAAGCAACATCAACCAATTCAATCAAATGTCAGTAGAATTTTATTTTAATTATGTAGCTGAGAGCTGGAATGGAAAAACTAAAATGATATAAGAGGAAAGAAGAGAAATAACAACTAACCTTTCCTGGAGAAAATGTTGTTTTTGACTCCATTCAGTGCTAGCTTTATACCCATTTGATTATATAATCTCGGATGAGGGGGGGGGGGGGGGTCAGTTAGTCTGCGCTCTGGCTATAGCCCTTTATGAGCAATCACAAAACCCTGTGTACAGGCCTTCAAACATGTGACCAGGCCCAGCACTGAAGGAGCCTAGAACCATTTTATTCAGGAAAGGTACATATTTTAGTCCTTCTTTATGTTTCCCATCAAGACTGTTAGCTTTAGATATGATTAAAAAGAGATAAATAAAAATGAATAAAGAGTGTAAAATATAAAAAAGTGTCTGAATAGGGAGAAAAAAAAACTTGACAGGGGTTTAATCATACCCTACTCTATACAAAACAAAACATAAAACGTTTTGGATTTGGATACACGATATACAGATTCCATGATTCAAGATGGAAGCATTCCATAATTGACTACCAATGTTCTGTTGCTGCTAACAGTAAATTACAAGCAATAAAAAATGTAGCCATCATCTGGAGAACAGAGGTCCCTTATTAAATAACAATTGGAAACCTATTCTAGGCCACTGAGCTTTTGTATTCTGACAGATGGGAGACTTCCCTGCCATCAGAATACACTGATCAGCACTGCCGGCTATCCGACAGTGCTGATCAAGCAGCAAAAATCTGATAGGGTGGTTGTGCGAAAGTTGATGCTGTACCAGTTGAATTTCGATCCATGTATGACCGGCTTTAGCACAGGAGTTAATTTTATACCTAACAGCAGAGATAATTATCAAACCTAATGTACTGTAGTGAGACTCAATTATTTATTCAGCTGCAGTATGATGTCCAGTTTCTGAAATGTTTCCAAAATTGGTATGAGCCTTCTAAATACTGTTGCATATTAGCTTATTTGTTTTAGGCCAGGTTCACATATGTGAGGCTGCAGATCCCAGCATGGGGTCCAGTGCTTTCCTGTTCACTAGTTCAGGTGCGAATCAGGTCCGAATTTGTGCCTGAATTCACACCTGAACCGAACCCAAACACGCACAGGGCCCTTTTAGAATGCGGACCGCGGCCTCCCCGGACCTATGTGAACCAGCTCAGTTGAGAGTCGGTTACATTCGCATGTCATGCGAATTGGATGCGGGGATTCCCACATATGTGAACCCAGCCTTAGCTGATACTACAACCCCTGGCAAAAATTATGGAATCACCAGTTCCTGAGGATGTTCCTTCAGTTGTTTATTGTTGTTGAAAAAAAGCAGATCACAGACATGGCCAAAAACTAAAAGGCATTTCAAATGGCAACTTTCTGGCTTTAAGAAACACTAAAAGAAATCAAGAAAAATAATTATGGTGGCCAGTAACAGTTAGATTTATAGAACAAGCACAATTATTTTTCTTGATTTCTTTTAGTATTTCTTAAAGCCAGAAAGTTGCCATTTGAAATGCCTTTAGAGCCGGTTCACACGGGGGCGACTTGTCAGGCGACCTAGCCACCTGACAAGTCGCCTCCCGTTCTGTACAATGGAACCGTTCTAATCGGAGTGACGCAAGTCGCTCCGACTTAGAAAAAGGTTCCTGTACTACTTTGGGGGCGACTTGAGGCGACTTGCATAGACATCTATACAGAAGTCGTTTTACAAGTCGTCGTGGCAGTCGTGTGCAGGTCGCCTCGGTGAGGCGACCTGCAAGTCGTGCCGCCCCTAGTGTGAACCGACCCTTTGTTTTTGGCCATGTCTGTGATCTGCTTTTTTTCTACAACAATAAACAACTAAAGGAACATCCTCAGGGACTGGTGATTCCATAATTTTTGCCAGGGGTTGTATGTGGGAGTTAATACTGTTTCAACCTATTATATTAGCACAATCCTATCAGATTTTCATTTAAAGCAAGATAAATGAGAGCTGGTACTTTTTGCCAGTAGCCTCAATGTTGGACTCACAAAGAGTTCAATTTGACTGACAGATTGTAGGCACTAAATCAGTGGTTCTCAACTCCAGTCCTCAGGACCCACCAACAGGTCAGGTTTGCAAGATAGCTGAAATACATCACAGGTGATATCACTTGCTGCTCAGTGATTGCAGTATTCTAGTCTGCATCTCCCCCAAGGTAATTCTTAAAATCTGACCTGTTGGTGGGTCCCGAGGACTGGAGTTGAGAACCACTGCACTAAATGCAGGCAGTTATGTGGCTCCTTGACTGAACAGAATTGATGGTGAAATTCCTTCCTCTACAGCAGGCATCACTAAATGGCGGACCAAGGTCTGGGTCAGAACTGAGCCACTGTCCCATCCGGACCCGCGGTCGCGCCATTTAGGAGCTGCTTATTTAATACTGGCCTCCGCCACTGCCATTTTCAAGGCAGAGTAGAGAGCGAGAGGCAGGATGGTAATGCAGGATGGGAGAGCGGGATGGAGCTGCATGAGTTAACTCCTACCTTACACAGGTCGCAAAGCAGGAGGTACAGTGCACTAAATGGAGGGTTGGAGCTGGAGTAGCATGAGTTAACTTTCCAGATTAACTAGCAGGTAATTCGTTGCTGGGTCACCAGCTAGTTAATATGAAAATGTAACCCCAGCAGCTCCTGCTCCTGCCCTCTATTCAGTGTGGCTGTGCCTCCAGCTCTTTGATCTGTGTAAGGTAGGAGAGCAACGGCAAGAGGTAATGGCTGTGATAGTGGGGGGTTGTGCTGTAAGGGGGGTATGTGTGCATGGGGGGAGCGATTTGAAGGTGGGGGGCAGATGTGAAGGGGGCAGAGCACAAAAGCACATTATTGCGGGGGTGTGAATCGAAAGTGGAGTGGTGCTGTAGGAGGAGGTTGATGTGAAGGGGCCAAGTGCTATAGAGGGGTAGATGTAAAAGGGAGCAATGCTGTGGGGGTGATGTGAAGGGGGCAAGTGCTTACAATAAATCAGCGATCAAGAGTAAATACTCGGGTAGAGAAGGTAAAAAGTATTGACACAGAGATACCTTGTAGGTATTAGCTAAAAAAAAAATCTGTGTACAATCAAAAAGGCTCTAACTCGCAAAGTAGAGGTATATTGCCACAGCTATTTAAGTTGAGGTTTTCTGCTTGCAATTTACACATGTGTGCAGCATTATAGCTGCACTTATTGTGCATATGAACAAGCATCAAAGAAAGGAACGCTTTAGGCTCTCTTACGCTTTCTCCCTGAGGTCCTGGCTCCCCGTCCAATCCTGGTCGACCTGCAGGACCCTAAAACAACATAGAATGGAAAAGATATTCTTTATTTTTATTTATTTTATTGTTTTAGGTAAAAAAAAAAGCGCACATTACCACGTAGTGCTGAAATTAGTTAAAAACAACTGGATTTTAGTGCATGACTCATGTGTACTAATTTCTGAATGTTTGCTATTAGTTACTGGTTATCGCTGCTCTTTGTACAAAGTCATCAAAATGAAATTAACTAATGCTGGGGAAGAAATTACTATGGCACTCATTCCTCACAACCATCCTACTTTGGCAGAGTTGTCACTGACTCTAACATAATTAGGGATAATGGTATAAAAGTGTATGTTTTTGATTTCAAATACACACTGTTGTAAAAAAAAAAACATTTTAAGTTGCTGATGTTATCCTGACCTCTAACATCCATTAAGCAATGAAATGAATTCTCTATCATCTACTGAATTACACAGCTTGATAGCACAAAACTTAGGTTATGCTGCCGCCTACAAGAGAAATGGACGTTAGGCACAAATAAAACTGAAGGCCAGCCCCCCAGAAGCTATAACCCCTTTCACACCAATTATGCGCAGTTTACTTAGGGCTCATTCACGCTATCTGTGGTGACTGGCACATTATTCTGTACCTGACCAACACCAGTCCCTGCAAGGGTACTTAGAGAACAATTTTTTCTATGTGCCAACGCTGGCATGATGTGCAGTGCGGTTGAGTCGGAGTTCTAAGCCATCTGTCTATTCAGGGTTGTTATTCTCAGGAAGAATCAAATCTTCCAATCAACATTCTAGAATTATAAGCAATTTGCCTATTGTTACTTCACTTGAACCCCTTTTTGACCAGTCATATGGTCTGGGTTCACACGGACAATGCCACAGCTGTAGCTTGCATCTATCTATAGGGGGCACCAGGAGTGTTGAGGAGGCAACAGAGGTTGTGAATATACTGTCCTTGGGAAAGCTTCATGTTTATGCTTTTTCTCCCATACCCATTCCTGAGATAGAAAACGGGTTGCCAGATTTTCTCAGCAGACAACTTCTGGATCTGGGGGAGGTGCCTCTCTAATCTGAGGTGTTCCAGGGTATACTATGGGGTTGATCTACTAAAGGAAAATAGACTGTGCACTTTGCAAAAGCAGTTGCTCCAGAGCGTAGTAAATTAAATAAAGCTTCACTTTGCAAATAATACCCAAGCTCATGCAGCTCAGTGAAGCTGGCCACCCTACAATCAGCACAAATAAAAACTCAAGTGTGTTTCTTTAGTGCTACGTTTGTGCTGTTTTTATTTTTAAGACATTAGCAATTGTTTTTTCCATACAATGACATCACTCAGCCCCCTACAACAACCAAAAGACATGAAACCATGCTGGTTGGTTAGTGCCGCATTTGTGCGGGTGGAGTTCTTAGCTACTGTAATTGCTATTTCTCTCTACCTGTTGTCAATAGATCATGGTAAAATTTACACACAGTGACTACTCCCTTATCGGACAGTTGTGTCTAAGGTTTCAGTCAGACAAGCAAAAGCTCAAAGCAAGCAGCATCTTTCATGCTCTAATTAGGTAAGACATGGTGTTTCGGGAATATTTTGACATGAGTTATTAAAAATAAATAAAAAATAAGATACATATAGTAAAAAACTGATATAAATATCAATCTGAAAAATTGTAATTCAAATTAAAACTGAAACCCATTATACTTCAATTGAATTCTTAAAATTACATTGATTAACCACTTGCCGACCGCCTCACGCCTATATACGTGAGCAGAGCGGCACGGGCAGGCAAAATCATGTACCTGAAACGTGATTGCCTTCCCGCGGGTGGGGGGTCCGATCGGACCCCCCCCCGGTGCCAGCTGCGGTCGGCATTTGGTTGGGAGCGATGAGAGACGAGGGGGAGACCATCCGATCGTGGCCCCCCCCTCGCGATCGCTCCCAGCCACTGACAAACATCCCCTGCCTCTGTATAGTACACAGAGGCAGAGGATGTGATGTCATCTCTCCTCGGCTGTCAGTTTCCGTTCCAGCGCCGAGGAGAGATGACATGTAAGTAAGTACACAACACAAACACACACAGTAGAACATGCCAGGCATACATTACACCCCCGATCCCCCCCCGATCGCCCCCCGATCCCCCCCCAATCACCCCCCCCCCTGTCACAAACTGACACTAAGCAGGTTTTTTTTTTTTTTTTTTTTCCTGATTACTGCATAGTGTCAGTTTGTGACAGTTAGCAGTGTTAGGACAGTTACTGTAACCCCCCTGTAGGTCTAGGGTACCCCCCTTACCCCCCCTAATAAAGTTTTAACCCCTTGATCACCCCCCCTCACCAGTGTCGCTAAGCGATCATTTTTCTGATCGCTGTATTAGTGTCGCTGGTGACGGTAGTTAGGGACGTAAATATTTAGGTTTGCCGTCAGTGTTTTATAGCGACAGGGACCCCCATATACTATCTAATAAATGTTTTAACCCCTTGATTGCCCCCTAGTTAACCCTTTCACCACTGATCACCGTATAACCGTTACGGGTGACGCTGGTTAGTTCGTTTATTTTTTATAGTGTCAGGGCACCCGCCGTTTATTACCGAATAAAGGTTTAGCCCCCTAATCGCCCGGCGGTGATATGCGTCGCCCCAGGCAGCGTCAGATTAGCGCCAGTACCCCCCCTAATAAAGTTTTAACCCCTTGATCACCCCCTGTCGCCAGTGTCGCTAAGCGATCATTTTTCTGATCGCTGTATTAGTGTCACTGGTGACGCTAGTTAGGGACGTAAATATTTAGGTTCGCCGTCAGTGTTTTATAGCGACAGGGACCCCCATATACTATCTAATAAATGTTTTAACCCCTTGATTGCCCCCTAGTTAACCCTTTCACCACTGATCACCGTATAACTGTTACGGGTGACGCTGGTTAGTTAGTTTATTTTTTATAGTGTCAGGGCACCCGCCGTTTATTACCGAATAAAGGTTTAGCCCCCTGATCGCCCGGCGGTGATATGCGTTGCCCCAGGCAGCGTCAGATTAGCGCCAGTACCGCGAACACCCACGCACGCACCGTACACGCACCATACACCTCCCTTAGTGGTATAGTATCTGATCGGATCAATATCTGATCCGATCAGATCTATACTAGCGTCCCCAGCAGTTTAGGGTTCCCAAAAACGCAGTGTTAGCGGGATCAGCCCAGATACCTGCTAGCACCTGCGTTTTGCCCCTCCGCCCAGGCGAGCCCAGCCCACCCAAGTGCAGTATCGATCGATCACTGTCACTTACAAAACACTAAACGCATAACTGCAGCGTTCGCAGAGTCAGGCCTGATCCCTGCGATCGCTAACAGTTTTTTTGGTAGCATTTTGGTGAACTGGCAAGCACCAGCCCCAGGCAGCGTCAGATTAGCGCCAGTACCGCTAACACCCACGCACGCAGCATACGCCTCCCTTAGTGGTATAGTATCTGAACAGATCAATATCTGATCCGATCAGATCTATACTAGCGTCCCCAGCAGTTTAGGGTTCCCAAAAACGCAGTGTTAGCGGGATCAGCCCAGATACCTGCTAGCACCTGCGTTTTGCCCCTCCGCCCGGCCCGGCCCAGCCCACCCAAGTGCAGTATCGATCGATCACTGTCACTTACAAAACTCTAAACGCATAACTGCAGCGTTCGCAGAGTCAGGCCTGATCCCTGCGATCGCTAACAGTTTTTTTTGTAGCGTTTTGGTGAACTGGCAAGCGCCAGCGGCCTAGTACACCCCGGTCGTAGTCAAACCAGCACTGCAGTAACACTTGGTGACGTGGCGAGTCCCATAAGTGCAGTTCAAGCTGGTGAGGTGGCAAGCACAAGTAGTGTCCCGCTGCCACCAAAAAGACAAACACAGGCCCGTCATGCCCATAGTGCCCTTCCTGCTGCATTCGCCAATCCTAATTGGGAACCCACCGCTTCTGCAGCGCCCGTACTTCCCCCATTCACATCCCCAACCAAATGCAGTCGGCTGCATGAGAGGCATTTTCTTTATGTCCTCCCGAGTACCCCTACCCAGCGAACCCCCCAAAAAATATGTTGTGTCTGCAGCAAGCGCGGATATAGCCGTGACACCCGCTATTATTGTCCCTCCTGTCCTGACAATCCTGGTCTTTGCATTGGTGAATGTTTTGAACGCTACCATGCACTAGTTGAGTATTAGCGTAGGGTACAGCATTGCACAGACTAGGCACACTTTCACAGGGTCTCCCGAGATGCCATCGCATTTTGAGAGACCCGAACCTGGAACCGGTTACAGTTATAAAAGTTAGTTACAAAAAAAAGTGTAAAAAAAAAAAAACACAAACAAAAATATAAAATAAAAATAGTTGTCGTTTTATTGTTCTCTCTCTCTCTATTCTCTCTCTATTGTTCTGCTCTTTTTTACTGTATTCTATTCTGCAATGTTTTATTGTTATTATGTTTTATCATGTTTGCTTTTCAGGTATGCAATTTTTTATACCTTACCGTTTACTGTGCTTTATTGTTAACCATTTTTTTGTCTTCAGGTATGCCATTCACGACTTTGAGTGGTTATACCAGAATGATGCCTGCAGGTTTAGGTATCATCTTGGTATCATTCTTTTCAGCCAGCGGTCGGCTTTCATGTAAAAGCAATCCTAGTGGCTAATTAGCCTCTAGACTGCTTTTACAAGCAGTGGGAGGGAATGCCCCCCCCCCCCCAACATCTTCCGTGTTTTTCTCTGGCTCTCCTGTCTCAACAGGGAACCTGAAAATGCAGCCGGTGATTCAGCCAGCTGACCATAGAGCTGATCAGAGACCAGAGTGGCTCCAAACATCTCTATGACCTAAGAAACCGGAAGCTACGAGCATTTTATGACGTAGATTTCGCCGGATGTAAACAGCGCCATTGGGAAATTGGGAAAGCATTTTATCACACCGATCTTGGTGTGATCAGATGCTTTGAGGGCAGAGGAGAAATCTAGGGTCTAATAGACCCCAATTTTTGCAAAAAAGAGTACCTGTCACTACCTATTGCTATCATAGGGGATATTTACATTCCCTGAGATAACAATAAAAATGATTTAAAAAAAAAAAAAATGAAAGGAACAGTTTAAAAATAAGATAAAAAAATAATAAAGAAAAAAAAAAAAAAAAAAAAAAAAAAAAGCACCCCTGTCCCCCCTGCTCTCGCGCTAAGGTGAACGCAAGCGTTGGTCTGGCGTCAAATGTAAACAGCAATTGCACCATGCATGTGAGGTATCGCCGCGAAGGTCAGATCGAGGGCAGTAATTTTAGCAGTAGACCTCCTCTGTAAATCTAAAGTGGTAACCTGTAAAGGCTTTTAAAGGCTTTTAAAAATGTATTTAGTTTGTCGCCACTGCACGTTTGTGCGCAATTTTAAAGCATGTCATGTTTGGTATCTATGTACTCGGCCTAAGATCATCTTTTTTATCTCATCAAACATTTGGGCAATATAGTGTGTTTTAGTGCATTAAAATGTAAAAAAGTGTGTTTTTTCCCCAAAAAATGCGTTTGAAAAATCGCTGCGCAAATACTGTGTGAAAAAAAAAAAATGAAACACCCACCATTTTAATCTGTAGGGCATTTGCTTTAAAAAAAATATATAATGTTTGGGGGTTCAAAGTAATTTTCTTGCAAAAAAAAATTATTTTTTTATGTAAACAATAAGTGTCAGAAAGGGCTTTGTCTTCAAGTGGTTAGAAGAGTGGGTGATGTGTGACATAAGCTTCTAGATGTTGTGCATAAAATGCCAGGACAGTTCAAACCCCCCCCAAATGACCCCATTTTGGAAAGTAGACACCCCAAGCTATTTGCTGAGAGTCATGTTGAGTCCATGGAATAATTTATATTGTGACACAAGTTGCGGGAAAGAGACAATTTTTTATTTTTTTTATTTTTTTTTGCGCAAAGTTGTCACTAAATGATATATTGCTCAAACATGCCATGGGAATATGTGAAATTACACCCCAAAATACATTCTGCTGCTTCTCCTGAGTACGGGGATACCACATGTGTGAGACTTTTTGGGAGCCTAGCCGCGTACGGGACCCCGAAAACCAAGCACCGCCTTCAGGCTTTCTAAGGCCGTAAATTTTTGATTTCACTCTTCACCGCCTATCACAGTTTCGGGGGCCATGGAATGCCCAGGTGGCAAAAAAAACCCCCAAATGACCCCATTTTGGAAAGTAGACACCCCAAGCTATTTGATGAGAGGTATAGTGAGTATTTTGCAGACCTCACTTTTTGTCACAAAGTTTTGAAAATTGAAAAAAGAAAAAAAAAATTTTTTTTTCTCGTCTTTCTTTATTTTCAAAAACAAATGAGAGCTGCAAAATACTCACCATGCCTCTCAGCAAATAGCTTGGGGTGTCTACTTTCCAAAATGGGGTCATTTGGGGGGGGTTTGTGCCACCTGGGCATTCCATGGCCTCCGAAACTGTGATAGGCAGTGAGGAGTAAAATCAAAAATGTACGCCCTTAGAAATCCTGAAGGCGGTGCTTGGTTTTCGGGGTCCCGTACGCGGCTAGGCTCCTAAAAAGTCCCACACATGTGGTATCCCCGTACTCAGGAGAAGCAGCTAAATGTATTTTGGGGTGCAATTCCACATATGCCCATGGCCTGTGTGAGCAATATATCATTTAGTGACAACTTTGTGCAAAAAAAAAAAAAAAAAAAAAAAAAAATTGTCACTTTCCCGCAACTTGTGTCAAAATATAAAACATTCCATGGACTCAACATGCCTCAAAGCAAATAGCTTGGGGTGTCTACTTTCCAAAATGGGGTCATTTGGGGGGGGTTTATGTCATCTGGGCATTTTATGGCCTTCAAAACCGTGATAGGTAGTGAGGAGTAAAATCAAAAATGTACGCCCTTAGAAATCCTGAAGGCGGTGCTTGGTTTTCGGGGCCCCGTACGCGGCTAGGCTCCCAAAAAGTCCCACACATGTGGTATCCCCGTACTCAGGAGAAGCAGCTAAATGTATTTTGGGGTGCAATTCCACATATGCCCATGGCCTGTGTGAGCAATATATCATTTAGTGACAACTTTTTGTAATTTTTTTTTTTTTTTTGTCATTATTCAATCACTTGGGACAAAAAAAATGAATATTCAATGGGCTCAACATGCCTCTCAGCAAATTCCTTGGGGTGTCTACTTTCCAAAATGGGGTCATTTGTGGGGGTTTTGTACTGCCCTGCCATTTTAGCACCTCAAGAATCGACATAGGCAGTCATAAATTAAAGGCTGTGTAAATTCCAGAAAATGTACCCTAGTTTGTAGACGCTATAACTTTTGCGCAAACCAATAAATATACACTTATTGACATTTTTTTTACCAAAGACATGTGGCCGAATACATTTTGGCCTAAATGTATGACTAAAATTGAGTTTATTGGATTTTTTTTAGAACAAAAAGTAGAAAATATCATTTTTTTTCAAAATTTTCGGTCTTTTTCCGTGTATAGCGCAAAAAATAAAAACGGCAGAGGTGATCAAATACCATCAAAAGAAAGCTCTATTTGTGGGAAGAAAAGGACGCAAATTTCGTTTGGGTACAGCATTGCATGACCGCGCAATTAGCAGTTAAAGCGACGCAGTGCCGAATTGTAAAAAGTGCTCTGGTCAGGAAGGGGGTAAATCCTTCCGGGGCTGAAGTGGTTATTAGGATGCAAGTTAGTGTATAACTAATTGTTGGGGGTCATGTGAAATGTTAAGGGGCGTTCCATTGCTGCAATTATTTAGTTTACATTTGTTTTGGCACCACAACCAATACAACTGCGCCAGGCTCCCAGCATCTTAAAAAGGCAGGGTACTGATATGTATGGGCTGATTTGAGATTTTCCTGATATTTCATTTTAAAATCTTATACAGTAGTATTTGTACTTACGGGTGGTCCAGGTGGTCCATCTCTGCCAATCTCACCACGAGGACCAGCTTGACCCTACAGAAAGGGAAAAACCAAGATAACCACACACTAAATATCACAGTGATTGAAAATTACAGATGAGAGGTACCATTTCTTAAAGCGCAACTTAACTGTATCTGAGCACCACAAACTGAAAAAGCTATTTAACTTATTTGTAATATTCAAATCAAACCCATCCCCATCCATGCCTCCACGCTTTAGTTTGTTGAGAAATCACTTTGAAAAACACCCAATAGCATTTCTAGCAGCGGCCATCTTAAATAAGGGCAGGTGATTCATGTAGCATTTACTACATGGAATCCATCTGCCCTTAGGTCAGGCATGTAGGCAGGAGGGTGTACTTAGCTGAGAAATTCCCTCCTCCAGTAAAAAAGATTTAAAAATGCCCATGAAGACTAATGGGATGTATGGCATCATTTTGGCCTAGGCCAGAAACCAGGAAGCAACTGAAGAAATTAAAAAAAGAGTTTAACACAAGTACAGATAATATACTTTCCTATTAATTTACTAATGCTAGCAGCATTAGAATTAACATAGTTAATGTTGATTGAGAGAGTTTAGTTCTGCTTTTAAAGGAATGCTAGTAGTTTGTACAAAATTTTCTCTCTTTCTTTTTTTTTCTTTCTTACTTGTAATAAAGTAATGGCAACATTTGAAGATAATCATTATTTTTGGAAAAAATGTATGTGTGATGTATGGTATAAATAAGGAATAAGGTATAGAAATGACAACAAATAAATATTTAGCAATATGTTGTATTCTCCATTTGACAAAGCAGGAGATGCTTTAGACTCCTTATCACATTTGAATCTCTACCGTATATGTTGAAAAAAGTCTGTTATTAACAGAACTCAATAGCTCAATCTGAAATATATACACAAGGTGATGCTGGACACGCACTGACTCCTCCCTTATCAGACAGCTCCATACAAGGTATCAGTGACTATCACTGTGATTGAGCTCACCAAAAAATTCCCTCCCAATGATATCCACTTTATTAAAAAAAAAATTGTTTTACAGAGCAAGCACAACAGACCATACGTGTTAATTAAATGAATACAATTAATAATAAAATATGTTTTAAAGATGTTGAAAAATCTTTCTAAATCAGTGCAAGTTGAAAGCTTCTACCTTCATTATAACTACAAAATCAGCCTTATTGTTGTCATAAGAACCCAGCATTCCTGTAGACAATGCCCTGTGCAGGTACCCTGTCAAAGACAAAATTTCCAGTGCAGTAAACCGAAAGAAGGTATGTCTGTGATTTGGACTCATGTTGTCTGCACAAATGCAGAAAGCCAGTAATAGGAGCAGGGAGAAATTTTGTGTGAGTACGGATATTATAATTGCAAGAAAGAGAATATATATATATATATTTATTATATATATATATATATATAAATATATTCAAACACCTGTTGTGAAACTGGATCTGCTTCTGCTGGTGCACCACTGGTGACATTGCTTCTTGTATAGACTGATCCTGCAATATATGTCTGCTGTTATGTCCTCACAGTACTATTTAATAAATAAGATCACAATACTCACAGCCATTCCCCTGCTACCAGGAACACCTGATGCGCCCATTGACCCCTGTTGGTAGAAAATTAGATCAGGAAAAATCTCATAAAGTGTGACATATCACAGGAACACATTACCCAAACCTAATCACTTAAAGCTGTTGTTCTCAAAATTTGTGAGACCAGGGCCCAGTGAATTCTTACACAAATTGTTCATGCCCCAACAGTAAGAAAAAAATACTCATAGGTTCTAGGATTATGATAAGGACTATGTAATTGTAGAGCACAGACTACACAGTGGAGTAGTCAGGATACCCCCTTACATTGGTAATTAGCATGCCCCCTCATATTGCTTGTCAAAATTCAGTGCATCCCCTCAATTGCAAATCAGTTCTTAGTATAATCTATTTCCCTGGTGTTCAGTGCTCGGCGTACCCTCTTCCTTTGCTGCTCAATTCTCAGAGTGCCCCTTTATATTGATGGTCAGTGCATCCAATTATATTGGTAGTCAATAGCCAGCCTGCCCCATTACAACAATGGTCAGCGTGCCCATTTACGTTGGTGGTCAGTGTGCCCCTTATATGGTAATTGGTGTGCCCTTTAATGCTGAACTTGTGGTCAGTGTGTTTCCTTATGCTGGTGGTTTGCGTATCCCCTTACTTTGGTTTTCAGTTTACCTCCTTACACTGGTGGTCAGTGTGCCCCCTTACTCTGGTGGTCACTGTGCTCCCTTATGGTAGCAATCAGAGTGCTCCTTTACACTGGCAGCTGTCTCTCCTGCCACCATGCTAGGATAGAAAGTGTGTTACTGGCAGGGTCAACAGATACAAATAAAGGAAAACTAATGCAGCCACCACATCTAAGGACTGGTAGGCTGTAATATATTAAACATATTTTTGGGCTTAGATAAGGTTTATTTCTGTAAATATAATGTATATTGTTACAATGACCTGACTAGAGATAACTCTAGAAGAAGAGTGTAAAGCTGGCCACAAAGACAGATTTTTCGTAGATTTCAAAGCAGATTAATTTTTACCAAGTAACAACAAGAAGAACATTTTAATTGTTCACTGGCAGCAAAGGAAATTCAACACACTTGAACTAATCAACTTGGGCTGATATAATCAATTGCTAGTAGGTTCATTTTAGTTGCTCTAGACATGATCCCCAATATCAAAAACACATGAAAATGTATTGATCACACATATACTTGTATGGCTAGCTTAAAGTAGAACTATAGGCAAAACTTTTTTTCATTTTGGATAGAGCAAGGCAGGGTTATAACCCCTGTCAGATTTTTTTTTGCCATCTGTGTCCCATTGTGGAGATTTCCCTTCACTTCCTGTCCCATAGCCAAAACAGGAAGTGAGAGGAAATCACTAAAAATTAAAGGAATTCATTGGGGACCCCATGTCACCAGACCTAAGGAAGGTTTCCCTTATAACTTTTCTGGAGACAACCCAAAATTTGGGATTTTCTTTTACTTTCACTTTCAATGATAATGGTAAACAGGACAAAAACTAAAACAAAAAAAAAGTTTTACTTTTAGTTATACTTTAAGGGTGAACATGAATTGATTGAAATGTAAAAACATGAAAGTCATATCAAAAATAAGTTTCACCTAAATGTTACAATAATAAAGCAAAATGCATAATTACAGAAAATGCTCTATAGTTTGCCTTAAAGTCTACCTTCAACCAATTATTTATTTTTTAGGTTTTGGGTAGAGGAAGAATTTTATTGCTATTGGTGCAGATTACCCCTCAGCAGGAACAGCGAGTATATCCAAAGGTATCACAACAGTTAAAACAGAAAAAATACTGACAGTTCTAACTCCCTCCCACTCTAAAATGTTGGCTTTTATGATATCACTGCCCTGACTTAAACTATGAAATTATGCATAAGGGATTCTGGATAACTGGGTCAGGCAAAGGGTTATTTAAATGTTGTAAATAGGTTTTATTTGCTGTGTAAACCTTGTGGAATAGTTGTAATGCACCAGGGTGCTACACATAACAAAGTCTGAAGCAAAGCTGGGATTTGTAGGGCATCCAGAGCAAGCGCCATGCTGGATAATGGGTATATATAGTGCATAGTGGGAACCTGTGTACCAGGCAGTCCTTCTGAACCCTCTGCTCCTGGAACGCCACGAAGACCCTGCAGATGGAGATGGAAACAAACAATTACAATTTGTTAAAGATGGTTTCACCTATTTAAAGAAGAACTTTAAATAGGTACAAGATGTACCTAATACATTGTCTTCAATCTCATTTTATTAAGTTTTCCATTTCATTTAAAACAATCACAAATACAAATATCATACCCTTCCATTTAACCATATCATTATACAGCATGTTTTTCTTACACCTAATACATTAAAAATTTTTACTTAACAGGCTTTGAACATCTACATAATTCAACATTAAACCCCCATTTCCTACTCACCCTTACCCTCTCCCCCCTCCCCCATCCATATCTACTCATACATACGAAAAGAGAAAAAAAAAAAAAAAAAAAAAAATTGCTTCCTCCTCCTTATATAAATTCTGATATTTCTTGCGATGACCGAAACTCTTCCCATTTTTGCCACATTTCAGGTAATTGGTTTATTATATGCCCTTCCTCTCTAATTTGCTCTTCCATATATTGTATTTCATTCATTTCACATACCCAATCTGATATAGCTGGTTTCTCTGTTTTTTTCCAGTTTTTTGCTATTATTGTTCTTGCTGCTGATGTCATATAATGAATGATGTCTTTTTTCATTGCCTTTATTGACTTTGGTAGCAAAGACAGTAATGAAATTTCCATAGTCGGGGTTATTTCTACTCCCGATATCCTATGATAGATCTCGTATATCTTGTTCCAGAATTCTTTCACTCGATGACATCCATACCATATATGTTCCATTGTTCCCTTTTCTATTTTACATCTCCAGCAAAGATCTGTATTTCTTTTGTTAATTGAATTTAAGGTGACAGGACTTCTATACCACCTCATTACAATTTTATAATTTCTCTCTTGATATTTATTTGATGTAGTTGTTCTATGTATAATTTTGAAAATCTTTTCCCAATCTCCTTCTGATAAGGGTCTACCTATTGCTGTTTCCCATTTCCTTATATTCGTTAATTCTTTAAGGGGGCTATTCGGGATTAGTTCGTCGTATATCTTCGATAGATTCTTAATCGGGGCCTGTTCTCCCAGCAGCAGCTTTTCAAATCTGGTCAATGGTCTGTTCAACCTGGCTATTTTTGGTTCTATAAAGGCCTGTAATTGCTGGTGCTGCAGCCATTTATTTTTATTCCCCTCTCCCATTTCCCTTAGTGTAGGTATTTTCCCATTCTCGAGGATCTGGGCTAATCTTATATCATTCGATCTATTCCATTTTAGGAAATTTTTACTCATCATTGCTATAGGGAATTCCGGGTTATAGAACATTGGGGTCATCGGTCCCAGTATTGTGGAAAGCTTCCCTTCTTTCATTATACCGTCCCAAGCCTTTAACGTAGCACTTACGAAAAGTGTCAGCTCGCTTCTTTTAGGTCTTAGGTGGGGTTCCAGCCATGGAAGGACTTTTAATTGGGGCCCTAATAGGGTACCTAATACATTGTACCTAATAGAAGAATTAGGTACAAGTTGCATCTGAATCTGCATTACACTGTTCTAATGTAAATCTGTTTATGACTATTCAGAAGGACTTTGTAGAAGATGCATTCACTAACAGCCAAATGGCAACATCAGCTATGACACTACTGCCTGGCAACAGCTTTACCTTAAACTTTAACATCTCTACTGAATTTAGCTTTTACTGTTTACATGCTATTCAAAACCCTAATACCCTGTACACACGATAGGATTTTCCGATGGAAAATGTGTGATAGGACCTTGTTGTCATAAATTCCGACCATGTGTGGGCTCCATCACACATTTTCCATAGGAATTTCAGACACACAAAGTTTGAGAGCTTGCTATAAAATTTTCCGACAGCAAAATTCGTTGTCGGAAATTCCGATCGTGTGTACACAAATCCGACGCACAAAGTGCCACGCATGCTCAGAATAAATTAAGAGACGAAAGCTATTGGCTACTGCCCCGTTTATAGTCCAGACGTACGTGTTTTACATCACCGTGTTCAGAACGATCTGATTTTCCGACAACTTTGTGCGACCGTGTGTATGCAAGGCAAGTTTGAGCCAACATTCATCGGAAAAAATCCATGGATATTGTTGTCGGAATGTCCAATCAATGTCCGACCGTGTGTACAGGGCATTACAGTCATATGCATGGGAAAAGATTTAAAAAAAAAAGTGGTATGTGGCTGCTCCCCCTAGCTGTCAATGGTGGTGGCAGGCATAGTCATAGAATGCTTCCTAGTAACTTCCAATGAGCAGGATGGGTGGAGACAAACTCAATCTGGGAGGCTGATTTCATATGACCATCCAATTTGAATTTTAAAAGCCACACCAACTTCTGAATATTGCTACTAGGTTTTATTTAAAGCTAAACAGCTCTGCTATTAGATGCTTTAGAAATGTCTGTGGTTAGGCCAGAATCTTATTTTTAAAGGTGAATGTCATATTGTGATGTATTCCAAACACAAACCAAAAAATATACAGTATATAAAAAGGAGGGTCACTAACCGGTGGTCCTGGCATCCCCACGAGACCTCTTTGTCCCATTCGTCCCTGCAATACCAACATAATATAAGTAACAAAACACGGACATAATATAGGTAACAAACCAGGGAAAGGTTAGCAAGGTGTGTATGATAACTTCTATATTTACAAATCATATGTAATAAAATGTAATAATATAAAATAACGTGATTTAAAATAAACGTGATATATTAAAATACAAATTGGAAACCTTATCTTTCTGCCACTGAACCCCCCCACCGTGCATCAAAAAAAAGGTTTTTGTTACCCGATTCCCTCGAGGTCCAGGCAATCCTTTCAACCCATCAGGGCCACGGTTACCCTGCAAAACCATGGCATGCAACTTTAACTTAACTAGACTAGACAGGTCCTTGTACAAAACAAGCCCTTGTTTTCCATGTTCCCCTATGCGGACACTTAGCTTCATATCTGACTCACCTTTGGTCCATCTCCACCATTGGCACCAGGGAGCCCAATCTGCCCCTCATCACCCTAAAGCAGAGAAAAAAAGGTGTCAAAGGGACATGAAAGAAACATTTTTTTAAAAAGACAACACATGTAAACTGTACCTCTATTTTTGATGAATATCATGAATATTATTTTACAAAAAACAGTAAGGTAAGAAACATCTGGAGAAAAAAACTGTTGAAATAAGCATAACATCGATTTTACTATTTATACACACTGATTAATTGAAATCACAATTCCAGTGAGAAAGCATATGGATTTTTGATTTCACTTCCTGATAAATGGGACTCAGTTAATAGTAAGGCAATGAGGACACTAGATAATGAAAGGACCTCACCATAGTTCCAGGAAGGCCTAAAAGTCCTTTGGGTCCAGGAAAGCCTACAAAACCAGACTGTCCTTGAATGCCAGGTGGACCTTTTGTACCAGAAGGTCCAGGATCTCCCTATAATAGAAATCAGACCCAAATGAAACTCATGCCATGGGTTAAACACTTCAAATAACAGACACTTTTTTTTTTTTTTTAGGTATGGCTTATTCATTATAGCAAGATGCAAAATGAACCAGAGTTAATTGTTAACAACACGAATTTACTAAACTGGAATCTAATTGGTTAATATCCTGTAGTTCCATAGTTATCCGTGTTGAAAAAAAGTGCATCTAGCTCAACCAACAGAATAAAATAAATAAATTACACAGATTATACAGAAACCTATACCCACAGTTAAAGCCGAGGAAAGAAAAAATAACCCTAGAGAGCATGGTCCAATTTACAGCAAAAATCCTTCCTGATCCCCTGAAGGGGATCAGGTTTTCCCTGAATCAACAAAATATACCATAGATAACTGCATTTTTCTTTGTCTTGTTAAATAAGCTTGTTAGGCTAGTCAACAGGATTACAGGATACTGAGCCGATTGTTAGTTCATCTAAAACAAAAAACTGTAAGACTATTTTAAGGTTGCCCTCACAACAGGCTGATGCTGCCAGAAAAAAGCTCTCCGCTTTCTGTCCTATGAGTGATCCTTTTGCACACTTGCATTGCCATGTTGATAATCAATATACCTAGGAACTTTCTGAAATTGACTTGGTAATGCAGGAATTTTGATCTGATTGCCAGGTCATTGTCGGAATCGTTAAAACCCTAGAATTCCTACCTGTAAGTCAGGGCCTCTACAGTGATAAGAGAAGGAGGGGGGGGGGGGCAGTATTACGTGCAATGTTTGTAAATGTATAGGCAGTGTGCATGATTTAATTTTTGTGAGTAATGCATGCTGTATGCTACACTGACTGGACATCTCAAGGGGAGAAGGGAGGGAAGGGGTGCTGTGCGGCAGCAGAACAGTCTACTGGAAGATGTAGGTGGCTGGAGGTCTCTGGAGGGATGGCAACTAGCGGCCTTTTCTTATCTGGGTGAGTAGGGGCACTGCCAGCAACAAGGTGCAAGCTCAACAGGCAAGGGAAGCCTAATGTAGCTTAGGGAGTGGTTGTAATGGGTAAACAGGGAGTCTGGGCTTCCCAGCAAGGGACCTAGAAAAATTGGTCACTTACCTGATGACTGCCAGATACACTAGTGCACTGTCAGTGTCATGGAAATGGTGAAGACACAGGGCAGCTAACTCCCACCTATCCACCATTCCAGTGACACTGATAGTGCACCAGGCTGCCACCTAGAGTTAATATTGTTAATGTCACTGGTATGGCGGATAGGTGGGTGTGAAATGCCCGGCCAGTGTAATTGGAATGGTGTGTAGACTCTGTAGACCAATGCTTTAAGCCCCTCGCACTTTTTGATAAATCTGTCCACACCCAACATTCATGTGTGCCATTAATAGCTCCACCCCATTCTCAGGAATTTCAATTTCTATAAAATTTCCAGGTATAAAAATAAAAGGATTGCACATTTACTGTATATGAAAGCATGGGCAAAATATAATGTGGATCTTATTGTGAATGTATGATTTTGTTTGTAGATAAAGTCTCCAGTGGGTTTTAAACTCTCTATGACTAATAAAGTCATATAAAATATGGCACAAACTGTCTTATATCTGTGTGCTGCCTTAGTTTTGAAAATGGAAGGCAGAAGTAGATAAGAAATGTTACCCTTTCTCCTTTAGCCCCTGGATCTCCTTTTTCTCCATCGGCAGCAGTCCGACCCTGCAAAAACCAGCATACAAGACCATGATCTCAGTTTCTTGCACCAAATACCTCAGCATTTATGAGTACCTTGCAGCAATTTATCCATAGAGCAAATCTGTGGTGATAGAAACCCTGAGCAAATGGCCTGTGGCTCTGGCTATCAACAGCATTGCAGGTGTTTGCATGTTTTTACCAACTACAGGGAGTCTATGGTTTAAAGCCAGTCCCTGTATAGTAGACCTTAAGTGAGATAACAGCTTCAGCAAGACACAACAATTGTACATCATTACCAGAAAGGAAAAAAACTACTGCATATGTCATAAAAAAAAATGGGCTGCTCTAATGTACATATATAAAGACAGTTTTTATTTGTGCATGTTTTTTATTCAGATCCTTCTACCGACACTCCCATCTCTGCTCCTCCTTCTCATAGAATATACAGTTATGCGTGTAATGTTTATAATCAATGGGCACCATTTGATTTTATCACAAAATGTACATTATGCAGGAAGAGATCCTGGAAGGGAATGCTGCACTTTGAAGTTTTGGTTTATAGGAAAGTAAATGTTTGTTGTCGAGCCCAACCTTATGTTTACCATAATGATTTGCACATTTTCTAATGTAATGAAATACAAAGAACGACAATAAAACATTAGTACCTTGTCTCCTGGCTGTCCATTTACACCAGGCCATCCAATTAATCCCTGCAAGAGAAAAACAGAGTAGGAGCATTTAGACATGTATTTTATTTTTAAAGCAAAAGAAAACATGGATTCCCCTATACTGTATTGATTTGTACGGTAGTGCCTTTAAAATCCCGCTTTAGGGGAATCCATGTGCTCTTTTAGGTATATGGGATGTGGCACACCTTCTTTTTTCTATTTTTAAAGCAAAAGGTAAAGTTCCATTTCATTTATGTAATAAAATGTAACTTGTAGAGTTACAAAATTACTGTATACCAACACATGGAGACATCTATCTAGTGCTCATTTCAAGTTTAAAACGTCATTTTGATCTCTGAGCTTCTTAAAGTGTATCTCTAGCAAAACTACCTTTTAAAATAGTTTTGGATAGAGTGGAATAGTTTCAGCTCGCACCAGATTTTATTTTTCTATCTATGGCCCAAGACTGGAAGATAGATATTCTACCATGTAAATTCCATAGATGTGGGTAGATACCAGATGTTGGTAAACCCCAAGGTATGGTTAGCATACTTTAACCAGTACAGCACCAACTTGTGGTCACATATCATGCTGATTGGCAGTGCATATGATGGGCACAGTGGCTGTGTTTGATGGGCACAATAGCTGCATATGATGGGCACAAGTGGCTGCATTTCATGGGCACAAGTGGCTGCATTTGACAGGCACAAGTGGCTGCATATTATGGGCACAAATGGCTGCATATGATGGGCACAAGTGGCTGCATATGATGGGCACAAGTGGCTGCATATGATGGACACAAGTGACTGCATATGATGGACACAAGTGACTGCATATGATGGGCACAGTGGCTATGTATGATGGGCACAGTGGCTGAGTTTGATGGGCACAGTGGCTGCGTTTGATGGGCACAGTGGCTGCATTTTATGGGCACAGTGAGGCTGCAATTGATGGGCACAGCGAGGATGCAGTTGATTGGGGGGGGTTCAGTATTTTTCAGTTTGTTTTTTGAGCACCAGCCGCCACTGAGTACACCCCTAAGTGAAAATGTCCAAATTGAGCCCAATTAGCCATTTTCCCTCCCCGGTGTCATGTGACTCTTTAGTGTTACAAGGTCTCAGGTGTGAATGGGGAGAAAGCGTGTTAAAGTTGGTGTTACCGCTCTCACTCTCTCATACTGGTCACTGGACATTCAACATGGCACCTCATGGCAAAGAACTCTCTGAGGACCTGAAAAAAAGAATTGTTGCTCTACATAAAGATGGCCTAGGCTATATGAAGATTGCCAAGACCCTGAAGCTGAGCTGCAGCACAGTGGCCAAGATCCTACAGCGGTTTAACAGGACAGTTTCCATTCAGAACAAGCCTCGCCATGGTCGACCAAAGAAGTTGAGTGCACGTGCTCAGCGTCATATCCAAAGGTTGTCTTTGGGAAATACATGCATGAGTGCTGCCAGCATTGCTGCAGAGGTTGAAGAGGTGGGGGGTCAGCCTGTCAGTGCTCAGAACATATGCCGCACACTGCATCAAATTGGTCTGCATGGCTGTCGTCAGTATGCTGAAGACTTGCGGACTAAGGACATGGAACCATTTCCTGTGGTCTGATGAGACCAAGATAAACTTATTTGGTTTAGATAGTTGTGGCGGCAACCAGGTACAAAGTACAAAGATAAGTGTGTCTTGCCTACAGTCAAGCATGGCGGTGGGAGTGTCATGGTCTGGGGCTGCATTAGTGCTGCCAGCACTGGTGAGCTACAGTTCACTGAGGGAACCATGAATGCCAACATGTACCATTACATACTGAAGCAGAGCATGATCCCCTTCCTTTAGAGACTGGGCCGCAGGGCAGTATTCCAACATGATAACGACCCCAAACACGCCTCCAAGATGACCACTGCCTTGCTAAAGAAGCTGAGGGTAAAGGTGATGGACTGACCAAGCATGTCTCCAGACCTAAACCCTTTTGAGCATCTGTGGGGCATACTTAAACGGAAGGTGGAGGAGAACAAGGTCTCTAACATCCACCAGCTCCGTGATGTAGTCATGGAAGTGTGGAAGAGGACTCCAGTGGCAACCTGTGCAGCTCTGGTGAACTCCATGCCCAGAAAGGTTAAGACAGTGCTCGAAAATAATGGCACTTTGGGCCCAATTTGGACATTTCCACTTAGGGGTGTACTCACTTTTGTTGCCAGCGGTTTAGACATTAAAGGAGTTGTAAAGGTAATTAAAAAAAAAAAAAAACAAACATGTTATACATACCTTCACTGTGCAGCTCGTTTTGCACAGAGTGGCCCCGAACCTGGTCTTCTGGGGTCCCTCGGCGGCTGTTTCAGCTCCTCCTCGCAAGAACTAACCACCTTAATGCGAGGTCCCTCGCATGGTGGTTAGTTCTTGCGGGCACGCTCCCGTGATACAGCCGGCGGCTATAGCCGCTCACTGTATCAGTCGGCCACGCCCCCCCGGCCCCCCCACGTCATTGGATGTGATTGACAGCAGTGCGAGCCAATGACTGCGCTGCTTTCAATCCATCCACTGTAGCCAATCAGCGGCCAGGCTGAGCGGCGAAATGGATGTCGGGAGCGAGCGGCTGACTTTCGAGGGGTCAGGTAAGTAAAACAGGGGGGCTGGGGGCGGCGGTATTGTCGGAAGTTTTTTCACCTTAATGCATAGAATACATTAAGGTGAAAAAAATGTTACCTTTACAACCCCTTTAATGGCTGTGTGTTGATTTATTTTGAGGGGACAGCAAATCTACACTGTTACAAGCTGTACTCTCACTACATTACATTGTAGCAAAGTGTCATTTCTTCAGTGTTGTCACATGAAAAGATATAATAAAATATTTACAAAAATGTGAGGGGTGTACTCACTTCTGTTAGATTTTGTGTATATATATATATATATATATATATATATATATATATATATATATATATATATATATATATATATTTATATATATATATACCTGTATATACACAGAGAGAGAGAGAGGACTTACTGGTTTAGTAAATGGACCTTAGAGGTTAAAATAATTTGCCAAGTTTTTACCCTAAAGGCTGTACAAAGCACAAGGAGACCTTAGGTATAATGGAAAAGATTGTGGTAATATACTGATGTAGACAATTGATCCAAAGGGTCTATAACAAATCTTATTTTCTTTGGAAAGGATATATAACTTAATTTGACTGGGTGTTTTTTTTTATTATAAAAATTGATAAGAATTTGTATTTTTAACCTGGATAGCTGTGTAACTATCTTTTTGCTTCCTGGAGAGAGCCTCAAATTCTCTGGTGAAACTATCCCAACAAAAACAACTTGCCTTAAAGCTTCCTAACTCAAGTTTTCAAGTATCCCCAACAGGTCATGTTCGCATGATTTCTGTCATGCCACACAGCTGAATTATTCAACATTGCTGGATACATATTTATCATAGCTATTTTATCTGGCTGAACATCTTAAGCATGCCCGTGTTAGTGGTGTTTGTGGTCTTTGGTTGTCCTAGAAAGCCCACAGAAAAGCAGTTGGGTATTTGAAGCTGGGTTGTGTTGCTCCAACAAGAGATGATCAACTCCCAGCATGTGCACTGATAACACAGCTCATTGATAGGGGTTCCAAGAAACAAAACTTCCCACTAATCAGCAGTAGGGGTGGGGGGGCGGCCCTTAGGGTAGGTATTTGGTACTAAATGAGAACAGAAAACCCCTTTCATTATACAAAGTGAGTTTGCAACTTACCATGGGGCCTTCTGGACCTCTTTCCCCACGTATACCCATGGGACCTGCTTCCCCCTGTGGTGACGATCAGAAAAGTGTATTCAGCTAAAAAAACATATCTCATAACATATGACAAAACATGGGTCTTTTCCCTGGTTTACAGAGAATAACTGAAAAAAAAAGTGCCCACAATAGATAATTCAGGTAATCATTGAATGCTACTAGTACATTTTTATTTCTCAAGCTCACTAAAACAAATGGCTGCTGAAATCTCCAAAGTTGTCTGTAACCTGCACAGTACATCATACAGCAGTTTTATTAGAGAAGCAGCACATGTAGGAAAACCTAATTATCTCTCTTGTCATTATGTCCCACCCACACAGCACCAGCAGAATTATATAAGGAGTTCAAATGATAAAAGTCTGATGCCATAAAATAAGAAAATAAGATTTATAGCTAAAACATATCTGTAAAGTTTTCAAAAGCTTCTAGAAGGTGGAGTTGAACTTTAAACATACTGTTTCTCCTTTCGAACCAAGAGGGCCATCAGCTCCCATCACGCCCTACAACCAATCAGAGCAGAAACATTATTTAACCAACTTGCAAAAAAATGCCACAACTTTCAAAAACGCAAGAGCGGGATAATTACTGCTGAGAACTCTGCTTGGAGGGTGGCCAGTGTCACACTGGCGATTCTGCAGTTAATGAAACCACGCCATTGTATAATCAGAGTTGCAGCTCCTGCTTTCCCTAATGGAATCTGCATTCTTGTTAGCACCATAGTTTAGCAATTCTGTTGCTGAAATTTGTTGTGTGACAAGAACCTCAAGAAGATAAGCAGGAGAAGAATATAAACCAAATATATTTTTTCAGGAACAGTAGAGTGTGTGACTGGCAGAACACAATTACCTGTGGTCCTCTAGGCCCAGGGGGGCCACACAGTCCTTCTGTTCCTGGCGGGCCCTGTGCAAAAATATTAAAAGTCATAAATGGTTTTGCTTTGGTAATTGTCAAACAGACATGTCAATTTGCCCCAGTCTTAGAGATATACTGTGTAAATCCAAAAAAAATTGTTATTTACATACCCGTGGGCCACGATGACCAGGCATACCAGTAGGGCCTTGATCCCCCTACCAAAAGACAAGAGGGAAAGTTTGTTTTCTGGTTATAAAAGAAAATATAATAGTGAAAAAAAAATTAAAGTGACTAATGCGGACAGACCCAGAGAAAGCAATGAATACAGCCAGGGCCGCTGATAGGGGGGACCACCGGTCCTCCTGTAGGTGGCCCAGCACACAGAGGGGCCAGGACAGGGAGAGGATCGGTGCAGCAGCAGCTGAATGCCTGTTTCTCTCTCACCAGCTTTTAGCTGCTAGAGCATTTGAAACACAGGGCATTGTTCTGTAATTAACTTCCAGGGTCAACATACACATGTAAATCGCCTCCTATTTATATGTAAATTAGATCACTAACTTGAGGACATTCATATGCAAATCATGGCCCCTCCTCTGAATGCCGCCCACCTGGAGGATGTAAACAGCCACTTCTACACCCATTGAGTCTCCCACCAAATACTGCACTTGCAGAGTGGTTCAGTCCTGCAGCAGAGGTGAGTAGAGTGAAGTAGGTTACTGTTTGGGAAACAAAGGTGAACAGGTAGGGTGCAGAGGTACATAGTGAAGGGATCGCCATTTAGGCCGCTTTCACATTAATGGACCAATTGGGTCTGCCTGTCAGTTTTCTAGGCGGACCTGATCGGACCATCCATAGCTCTCTCTATGGATCGGCGGATGTTAGCGGACATGTGGCCGCTGACACCTGCCAGCATCCAATCCTGTCCACTAAAAACAGATGGGTTGCACAAAAAAAAACTGAAGCTCCAGTCGGGACCCACTGTACTAACCATGCAAGGTTAGTCTATCGATTTCCCCCGCTGAGCTGTTGTGTTATGACAGGGGGACGCCCCCCTGCCAGAACAATCAGCGCTGTCTGCCATTGGCTGAGAGCGCTGATCAGGAGTCGGTCGCCTGCTGGTTTTCTCAGCATGTATGTCCGATGGAAGCCGGCTGAACGGCCGGCTTCTGTCGGACAGACTGACATACACACGGGCAGAATATCGACCAGTATTTTTTGTACCGGCAAATGTCTCCCGACATTCTGCCCGTGTTTACGGGGCTTAAGGCTAGTTATAAACGTGAATACTTCTCTTGTTTAGCCCTAAAAGAGGGAAATCGCTCAACAACCCCATCCACACAGAACAGATGAGGGAA
Organism: Lithobates clamitans; assembly: GCA_037952925.1. Taxonomy (NCBI): domain Eukaryota; kingdom Metazoa; phylum Chordata; class Amphibia; order Anura; family Ranidae; genus Lithobates; species Lithobates clamitans. The sequence continues at coordinate 4,970,486 of JBBGZY010001526.1, forward strand.
TCTCCTCTGGTGGCTATTGTATTTGGACAGTGGCAGCCGCGGCTGTCTGAATACCCAGACAGTGACCGCATCTGATTGGATTCAGTCACTGTTTGGCTGATAATTTTCCACCCAGCTCCTTCGATTTTGAAGCTGGATTTGTTGCGCTATTTGACTGATTCGGCAGGAATTTTGTAAGTTATGCTATGTTGTGTCTGCTAACAGTGATTTTAGTGCATTTTTTTATGAAAATGCGTAGCTTTAGTTTACAGTGCCAGAGGAGACAGCGAGCAGGTTGGTAGGGGGATTTTATTGGAGAAGAGACAGTGCACAACTCTTCTGCAATAAAAGCTTGCCTGCTCAGTTTTTAACAGCGGTATTTAATTTCCGCTTTAAAGCACTCATAATCTGTACACAGAAAACCATTAAAAAGTCTTTTACAATTTGCTATTCCAGTGTATTCATTTTTTAAATTCCTGACTTGCTCTGACTTTTTATATTACTTGAGAAGTACATTGGTGAGATCTCCCTGCCATAGTTCCTGTCAACCCTCCTAGGAGTTTTGGGTGTTTTTGCCCACCTTTTGTCTTCCAACTGACTACTTCCATAATATAAAATAAAAATCTAGTAGGGATGCTAGCTTCTCATTAGGTCACAGTAGGTGTGCAGACTACTCATCAGTTTGCTCTGGGCTTGTCAGAGAATGGGGACTATAACCTGGCTGGGATAAATTGCTGCATTTTGCACACACTGACTGTTGCTTTATTTAGTACGCCCAGTTATATCTTTATATAAAAAGTAGTAAGAGTAGTAGTAAGAGTAGAAACCAGTTTCTAGTTGTCTACACATTCTCATTCTCATTCACTGGAGGCCTCACCTGGGACCCATTCACCCCTTGGGTTCCTGGTGATCCTGGCTCACCCTGTTCGCCCTGGGTGCAAAGAAGAGACAAATGTTAGAAGAATAACTGCTCACAATGGACAGAGTGAAAACCCAAATTGATAGAGATATACAGTATATATATAATTTCAGTTTCTCTCTATCTATATCTAAATATATATATATATATATATATATATATATATATATATATATATACATATATACACACACATACATACACACACACACACACAAATAAAAAAATTTTGAAGCCAGAACAAGTACGTTTAAAGGCAAAATTTGAGTGGTAACTCCTGGAAAAAACTTTTTCTCTAGCTTAGGATAGAGTGGTATGGAGTTAGAACTTGTGTTTTTAATTGCTGTTTATGTCACTATTGGCAATTTTTTTCTCACTTTGTTTACTTATTGTCACTGAACTGGTTGAACCTGAAGAATTACATGACAATGCTAAGTTGGTGATAGTTTATTGAATTTTTCAAGCATCCCAACAAAGTAAAAGCTTCTTTTAAAGCGGGGTTCCACCCAAATTTTGAACATTATCTCTATGCATTCTCTTCCTTGCCTAGATGCTGACATGCTGTGTAAAAAAATTTAAATCGCCTTTTACCTTTTTTTCTAATCTTCTTAGCACTTTCTGGTTTTCCTCCCATGGGAGTAGGTGTGTTTCTAGCCTCTCCCAGACCTCCCACAGTCCCCTGGGAGCTAGTCTCAGGCTTCCCAGCATGCATTGTGCAACAGCATCATCACAACATCTCGGTGAATGCTGGGAGCACAGCATTCACTGAAACCTCCTTCAGTGAATTTTATAAGTTATTCTTTACAACGAAATCGGACACAGGCGGACTTATTACACAGAACATGTGAGTAGATAATCATGAGAAGAAAAGTTTGTGAATGAACTCCCAAAAAAAAAAAAACGATAGATAGGTGGACCCCCGCTTTAACTAGATTTTACAGATGTCACTGGAACAGGAAGTGTTGCACCTGCTCCAGTGACAACTGTCAAAAGTGGGATTTGCCCTCCATTAGGCAGATTTTGGCTCATTTTCCAATATTTTTCTATTACAGGAGGTACCCTAATAGAACATATGCAAAAAATAAACAAAAGAGAGAGGTTCTGTTTTTGCTCCATTCTATCTAAAGCTAAAGTTTGGCAAGAGTTATGCCGCGTACACACGGTCGGACTTTTCGTCTACAAAAGTCCAACGGACGCTGACGGACTAAAGCTGGCTGGTAATCCGATCGTGTGTGGGCTGCTTCGGACTTTCAACGTACTTTTTTAGCCTCAAATCCGACGTACTTTAGATTTGAAACATGCTTCAAATCTTTACGTCGTAACTACGACGGACCCCGAAGTCCGCTCGTCTGTATGCTAGTCCTACGGACAAAAAAACGACGCATGCTCATAAGCAAAAACTAAACGGAAGCACTCGGTCTAGTAAAACTAGTGTTTGTATTGTAGGTAGCACATTCATCACGCTGCAAAATCTGTGATCGTTGAATGCAGCGCATTTTATTTCTTCTTTACGAATGCTCTAAAGAACGAAGGTGTTTTGCTGTTCATAATCAGAGTTCTCCCAAACTGATTTCTGAATTCTTTTTCTCTTTGATCTCATGAATGATATAGTATGCTTTTTATAAACAATGTTTCCATACTAATAATACTTTTTCCCTTTTTTTTTTTTTTTTTTTTATGTTTGTAAAGTTACCACAAAGAACCCATTATTCTTTTTTATTTTTTTTCTAGTGATTATTTTTTAATTTTTAGATAAAGTTAACCCAAAGCACCGTTTTTGTTTATGTATATATTTTTTTTTCAAGACTTACCACTTGAACATTCTTAACATTAGTAATGTATTTTTGGTGTGTTTTTTTAAAACTCAATGAGATTGTTGTCCCTTGTTAATTTAACATTGTGTGTAAAATCAATGATTTAAAAGAAAACACATAAAAGTCTTTTGCTAAACTCAAAAAAGATCCATTTATTCATGGTCAAAATAAAATAAAGAGGAAGTCAACGCTGGAAAAAGTCGGTGTACAAGAAAATTGGGATCTTGAGGAGTCCATATAAGAGGGAGCACAATCTGGTCCAAGAATCCCAGAGATCAACAGCACCAGCAGATGATCTAGATGTCCCCAGACTGTGGTCCTACAACAGCCTGCGTCTTCTGTCAGACCAGACTGAACCCAGGTCATCACTTTCTTCTCTTCCCTGCAGCCTTTCCTCCACGCTGCCCTGCAGCCTTCCCTGCAGCCTTCCCTGCAGCCTTCCCTGTAGCCTTCCCTGTAGCCTTCTTTTGAGGCTGTGGCTCTGGTGTTTCAGTTGTGGCAGGAGGAGGAGGAGGAGGAGGAGGAGGAGGAGGAGGAGGGGGGGGGGCTGCCTCATGTAGTTGGGTGTTTTTGGTTAGCGTGCCCTGCAGCCCCTTATGGATTGTTTCCCCAAATAGGCGCTCACAAATGAGGCGCTGCTCCCAATCCATCTGAAGAAGCCTGCTGGCTAAGTAGCAGCCATAGGCTTCTTCCGCTTCGGGGGGGCTTGTTAAAAAACGGGTGGCCTGTTGCATGAGGCGCAGGGACGCGTCCTGTGTGACCATCCCCTTCTTGGCCCTTTTTTTGGGAAGGTGGAGGGGAGGCACTTGGGATTGGGTGAGGCTCCTACTGGGCCCAGCCACCTCACTTGGCCCAGCCACCTCACTTGGCCCAGCCACCTCACTGGGAGCAGCCACCTCCTGCCTGACACTGGGCCCAGCCTCCTCCAGGATGATGGTGAATCCGGCCTCCTCCAGGCTGTCCATGGGCCCGGTCTCCTCCTGCCTGCCACTTTCCCCACATTCCTCCTGGATGGACTCATCCTGTGTATAAAAAAAGGACAATAGTTTTAGTTTCTTTTTTTGGGTTCATCAATGACACACAGTTTGCTTCTCATGACTAGCAAATTCAATGTGAATACATCTCTTTAATAAAAGAGTCTAATCAGACACCCTAATTATTTCAAGCAGGTGCCAAACATATTTAGTCACTACTATCATTTGATATGTATACACAATTTGGAGTGCTAAATTATTTGAGACAATTATAACATCCAGTTAACATCATTAATATTAGTACAGTAAATCTTTGTTAAAATAATTTACCTGACTCCAGATGGTCATATCCGGTTCATCCAGGATGGAAGACCCAGCTTGCTCCTCATCAGCCTCTGCTGGGGTGGAGGGAAGGGTGGAGGGAAGGGTGGAGGGAAGGGTTGAAAGTGATGCCCTGGCTTCATTCTGGTCATCAAGAAAACGGAGTTGATTGTAGTACCACAGCCTGGGTACATAAACATCATCTGCTGATGCTCCTGATCTCCTTGATTCCTGGATCTTCCTATGCTCCCTTTTATACATGTTCCTCAAGACCCCAATTTTCTTGTACACTGTCTCCATTGTTGCTCCCGGGATGGTCTCCTGGACAAAGGACAGAAGTCTCTCCAGCGTTGACTTCCTCACATGCTTGTTATAATACTGAGGGTGTTTCACCTCCCACAAATTCCTCATCTCTCGATACTTTGAAATAAAAGAAGTAAGGAACTCTGGATCCTTCAATAGGGGATTCATTATATCTGGAAAAGAGAAAGTCACAAGACCAAAAAAACTTATTATATGTTTCTGCTAACCCCTCATCATCTTCTCCCTATGTAGGCCTCATCAATCTATCAAGCCATATAGGCCGCTTGCTACAAAGTCATGACCATAAACCCCCCCCCAAAAAATATATATCTCAAATTACCTTCGTTTTGGAACGTCCTGGTCCACTATCACCTACGCACAGAACGTACGTACGACACGCGCGAAAGGCCCTCCTTTATACACTACGCATGTGTGAAACTCCGCCTGCGTCGCCCGCCCCTGACGTTCGAAATGAACTCATGTTCTCCGCCCCCTAATTTGACGCACAGAACGTACGTACGACACGCGCGAAAGGCCCTCCTTTATACACTACGCATGTGTGAAACTCCGCCTGCGTCGCCCGCCCCTGACGTTCGAAATGAACTCATGTTCTCCGCCCCCTAATTTGACGCACAGAACGTACGTACGACACGCGCGAAAGGCCCTCCTTTATACACTACGCATGTGTGAAACTCCGCCTGCGTCGCCCGCCCCTGACGTTCGAAATGAACTCATGTTCTCCGCCCCTTTTTTGTTACGGCGCGTAGTGGAGTTAAAGAATGGCGGAGACACCTGAAATGTTGACGACCTCAGGTAGTGGAGACAGCCCGCAGGCTGGAACGTCTGGAACGTCAACCAAATCTGTGAGGCCTAGATTTAAGGCCTCTAATATGAGTTTCAAAGAGATGGTGGAGATGGTGGCCATTCTTCGCAAAGACGACTATGATGGCAATTATGGGCCGTACGCACGGCCAAATTTGCGCAAGGCCAAAATAATGGCGAAGGTCGTGGAGACTTTGCAGGCATCATTTGGGGTCCAGCGCTCCAAGGATCAATTGCGCAAAAGATGGTCTGACCTGAAACTCAGGGAGCCGGATCAATACCGACGTATCCGGAAAGTTCTTAAAAAAAGTAAGTACTTGTCGTGTTTTTCTCTTGTGTTTATTACCTTGTATACTGCTCCATGTGCTTTTCCTTCCTATACGATTTTTGTTCATCGTTCTAAACGATCTTTGAAGAAACCTCGTTACATATCCATATCTATATCTATCTATATATATATATCTATCTATCTATCTATATATGTATATATATATATATATGTATATATATATATATATATATCTATATATATATCTATATATATCTATATATATATCTATATATATCTATATATATATCTATATATATATATATCTAGATATATATCTATATCTATATATATATATGTATATATATATATCTAGATATATATCTAGATATATATCTAGATATATATCTAGATATATATCTAGATATATATATATATATATATATCTATATATATATATCTATATATATCTATATATATATATATATATATCTATATATATATATATATCTCTATCTATCTATCTATCTATCTATCTATCTATCTATCTATATATAAATATATAAATATAAAAATATATATATAAATATAAATATATAAATATATAAAAATATAAATATAAATATAAATATAAATATAAATATAAATATAAATATAAATATAAATAGATATATATATATATATATATATATATATATATCTATTTGAAATTCTCTTAATTTTTTGGATTTACATTTAGTTAGATATTTAGAGATTTTGTGACAGATATAGAGAGAGATCAAAAGATTATTAACTATATTTTGAGATATTGATATCTATCTATCCGGTATGTCTTTATAATTTTAAATATTGAACTAAAATAGGAACTCTACACAAACCACTTCACTACAAATGTTGGAAAATTATTATGTCCTAAAATATCTGTGTGCTAATTAGATTACTAATTTTTTGTTTCACATAGGGGAAAAATCACTCAGCCAACCACAAGAACACAGTCCACCCCAAGCAAAACAGGATTGGGCAATCAGTCCAAGTCCCATTGACGATGTGGAGGAAGGAGAGGTGGGCGACATGGGCACCCCACCAGGTGAGTGTCTGACACACCAGCTTACGTTAATCTATGCATGGCTGCCTTTTGTTTAATTGAATTTGTCTACTCTATTTTAGGGGATCTGGTTGTGCTTCATTCAAGCAACAGTGACACCCCCGAGGATGTGGAGGAATTAGGCTACATGGCCACCCCACCAGGTCAGTGTCTGAGACAACAGTTTTATTTCTGGTAAGGTAAACTATGTATGTGTGCATATTTGTAAAGACATTTTTTGGTTTCATTCCACTTTAGGAACAACAAAAAGTGACTATTTCACCTCGGAAAGTGCCCAACGTCTAATTGGTCAAATAATGGCCTGGAATCAAGACATGGACCAAATGCGTAATAGGCTGGATCGTATGCAGCAGGAAATGAAGGACATGATTGATGTTTTGGGTCGAATCTAAATGCCCTTTTTTAAACCCCAAAACATCAATCATGTCCTTCATTTCCTGTTTTGCTGACCCCATTCTGGGCCTTCTCTTTGTTTTTTTGGCATAACATAAATGGCTGTTTAACCTAATGTCAAAAAGGAGGGCTGTCAAAAATCCACAAAAAAATAAAAATTGATTTTCTAAAAAACACCAAAAAAAAAAAAAAAAAGTGATTTTAAAAAACCCAAAAAAAAAAAAGTGATTTTAAAAAACCCAAAAAAAAAAAAAAAAGTGATTTTAAAAAACCCAAAAAAAAAAAAAAAAGTGATTTTAAAAAACCCCCCCAAAAAAAAAAAAGTGATTTTAAAAAACCCCAAAAAAATTAAAAAAATTAATGTTAAAAAACCAAAAAAAATTAAAAAATTGATTTTAAAACACAAAAAAATCGAATAAATAATTAATGTTAAAAAACCAAAAAAAATTAAAAAATTGATTTTAAAACACAAAAAAATCGAATAAATAATTAATGTTAAAAAACCAAAAAAAGTAAAAAAAATTGATTTTAAAACACCAAAAAAATTAAAAAAATTAATGTTAAAAAACCCAAAAAAATTAAAAAATTGATTTTAAAAAACAAAAACTAAAAACTAAAAAACTTGCTTTTAAAAAAAAACAAAACTTGATTTTCCAAAAACAAAGCCTGTTTTTGAAAATCCAAAAGCCCAAAATATTTTTTTGTGGATTAGGTAGAAATATTTCAATATAATTATATTTTGCTACATCATTAAGATACCATTATATTTTTGTCTATGAACATTTTATACTAAATGCAGAACTGAATGCATACCAACCATTAATAAAAACATCTCCTTTTATAGGATTTTAACAAATGTGTGGTTTGTTATTTCAAGGCTCAGTATCAGTTTGGTTATAATTGTCAAAAAGTTGTTTACAGTGGCAATGGAGCTTATTTAGACATTTTTAAAATTCTAATACAGTTGGCACTACAACTGCTCGACCATAACCTAGGAGACAGCCCAAAAGAAAGGCAAGCAATAAATATAATGCCAGATTTCAGCAATATTTTTTTTATTGTCAAAAAATTATATATCCTGGCCCATTGCAATGGCCCCCCTACCCATAAAATAATCAACATATTGCTGTCTAACCTGACGGGAACTTTGGGGGGCCAAGCCAGTACGGACAGTATCCAGGCCTGTAAGGTTGGCTTCTATTTGTCCGGCCTCAGGCCCAACTGTGCCTATATAATTGGCAGAATGCTTATTTAAAAAGTTGTGCAGAATGCAGCATGATAAAATTATAAAATTAAGTTTGTATTCCGCCAAATTAATGGCTGTTTGAAACAGGCGGAACCGGCTGGCCAGAATTCCAAACGCATTCTCAACCACTCTTCTAGCTCTGGCCAGCCGGTAATTAAAAACCCTCCTCTCCGGGGTGAGGGTTCTTTGGGGGAATGGCCTCATGAGGTGCTTGCTCAGAGCGAAGGCTTCATCGGCAATGAAGACAAAGGGGAGTCCTTCCACGTTATCCTCATCAGGTGGCAATCCCAGGCCACCACTCTGGAGACGCTGGCAGAACTCCGTCTGGGCAAATACTCCTCCATCCGACATCCGGCCATTCTTCCCCACGTCCACATATAAAAAATCATAGTGTGCCGACACCACCGCCATTAAAACAATACTGTGGAACCCCTTATAATTAAAATAATATGACCCCGAATGGGGTGGTGGCACAATGTGGACATGTTTCCCATCTATAGCCCCTCCACAATTGGGAAAGTCCCAACGGCTGGCAAAATGGGATGCCACAGTCTGCCATTCCTGTGGCGTTGAAGGAAACTGGGGAATCAAACAAGAAAACCAAAATCAATTAATTTGGAAGCTAACATTGCAAGAAAATTAGACAATTAAAAACATTATTCCCCAGCATCAGTATAACATTCAATAATTTAATTCTTCTGGAATAACTAATATGGAAAAAGGCACACTTATCAGATTGCTCACCCCCTCTGATAGAACATTGATTACATTTTAGGGGGTTGTGAAATCCCAAAAAAAAATTACTTTAACAACACGCAGGAATTTAGGGATAACAAAGGCTACAAGACTGCAGTTGTCGCACTCTGCAGGTGCAGTTGCAAACCAGCTTACAGTAAATGAGGTAATGTCAAAAGGCATTCATGTTGCAAACAGTACACAATCACATGCAAGGGCAATTAATGAAAACACTTTGAGGCTTGCATATGATTTGATGATGGAAATCAGCAGAGCTTCTGCTCATTTACTAAAGCACTGGAACAAATGCACTTGTAGAGTGCACATGCATTTTGCAAAGTGCAACATAGATTTGCTTTAGACAAATCAACACCACAGAACATTCAAGCAAATTTTAACGAGGGTGGGGGTGGGGGGGTTGTGAAATCTAGCTAATTGCTAATTAGCAGCACACTATTTGGAGTGAGTTCAGGTGGGGGGGGGGGGGTTGTGAAATCTAGCTAATTGCTAATTAGCAGCACACTATTTGGAGTGAGTTCAGGTGGGGGGGGGGGGTTGTGAAATCTAGCTAATTGCTAATTATAAGCACACTAAATACACTCCAACAAAATACATTCAAAATGAGTAGACTAGGTGGATATGTTCCCATCACTTCATGCTGGGAAGGTTATTGAAGGAAACTATACATGCATGACAAAAAATAACAGGAAAAAATCCCAGCATGTGTGAGGATAAAAAGGGGACATTCACACTATATTGCAATGATGGGAAGTAGTGTTTGAAGCAAGAAATACATTACATTATCAAAGATTACATAAAAGAACATGTGATGCTAATAAAATAAAAATAGCTTACCTTAATATAGTCCTTCTGCAGGACCTGTATGATGGCAGAACAGGTCTCTGGGATAATGATCCCCAGAGCCTGGGGGGAGATGCCTGTCGAGAACTTAAGGTCCTGCAGGCTTCTCCCTGTGGCCAAATACCGCAAGGTAGCGACCAGCCTCTGCTCCGGAGTGATGGCTTGCCTCATGCAGGTATCCTGCCTGCTGATATAGGGGGTCAGCAAAGCCACCAAACGATCAAAAACGGGGTCCGTCATCCGGAGAAAGTTCCTGAAATCCTCAGGATTATTCTCACGGATCTCACGGAGCAAAGGCATGTGACAGAACTGGTCACGCTGAAGCAACCAATTCTTGGTCCATGAACTCCTCCTCGCCCTGTTCATGGACTGGTCTTGGGCTGAAGAATAAACTACAGCACCAAGCACATACAATGCACGAGCTCTACGACGAGTACGTACAGGTAACATGGCTTCAAAACGGTCGGCTGGTCAGAACGCACTAAACAGAACGCACTGAAGAACAGCAAGGCCTGTGAAGAACGACCTGAAAATCAGGAACGAGCGGCCAATAAAACAAAGATTTCTCAATGCCAACTGACCAAACGCACTGAAAAGCAGATACAAACCTCACAAGCACAGACTGAACAACAGTTAAAACGAACTGAAAAATACGAGTCTCACAAGCGCGAATCGTCTCTCACCAAACTTCTACTAACACGAGATAAACACGAGATTAGCAGAAGGAGCCCAAAGGGTGTCGTACGGGCTATTGAACTTCCGTTTTATAGTCTCGTCGGACTTGGTGTACGTCACAGCGTACTAAACTGGCGTACTTTTGTGTGGTCGTGTGTGTGCAAGTCCGTTCGTAAGAAAGTCTGCCCCAAGTCCGCCGAAGGTACGCCGGAAGTATGTCGGACAGACTGTCCGACTTTTGTAGCTGCAAAGTCCGACCGTGTGTACGCGGCATAACTCTTTTACTAGGTCATATTAATGTGTAAAATCCAATATCCCCACAGTGGTCTCCCACAAATCGATCGCTAAAGCGTGGAAAAAGTTGTAACTCCTGTTCAATGCTTCTGATATACAAACTGTCATTAAAACAAATAGGCTATCATTGTTGTCAGATGCTGGGTCATACATAAATCATAAGCAAATACAATTATTTATAAGAAATTGTCTATTTTTTAATAAAATAGGTGCTGTCTAATAGTTTAAATATAAGAGTCTGCTGGACTTTGTGCAATATATTTAGACACTGTTGGGACCATAGCCATTCAAACATAAAGCAATTGGTTGTATAAGTTTTTTAACGTATAATAAATTAATATTACATTTTTAACAAACACTAGGAATTTGTTTGGGACTTTATGTAACAACTGAGGGTAAGTAAGAAATAAGAAAGATATATTGATTGGAAAAATCGTGATTAGTGACAAAAGTGGTTACTTTTAAGGGGAATTTACTTAGACTGGAGCATGCCAGCCAATCAGCTTCTAGCTTTCATTTTCAAAGCTCAAATGAACCAGCTGAACAAAAAAGCTAATTGGTTACTATGCGCGGCTGCTCTAGATTCTGTCTGTTGCGGTTTTATTAAATTTGCCCTTTGGTGTACAAATTGAATCATCATTTGTAACCAAGTTTGCACTCAGTTATTTACAATTGAAGAGTTCTAAAGATTCCTTGGATCAGGGAGGATATAAGGTGCTATAAAAACGTACAGTCATGTAAAGTGTACTTACCTCTGGACCAGGGGGGCCTCGTGGCCCTGGAACACCTGTTTCACCCTGCAGATTTAAGGTAACATTACTTGAGGGAACCATTTTTTCCAAGCCATAGTAATGCACAGAATATTTCTATGATGAAAGCACTTTAATTCATTGTTCCAAATACTTTAATATCATTTTTCCACTAACGTACAATTGGCCCTGGAATCCCTTGAAATCCCTGAGCTCCTTTCATCCCCATTGGCCCCTAAAACATAAAAGAAAATTCAATAAGATTACATTAAAGGCATGTTATAACTTGGCTTGGCAACCAGTGTTACAGAATACACATGATTGTTTTTGTCTTCAGATATGCAGGAACACTACACAGCACTTACAGTGCTGTAAAAAAGTATTTGCTCCCGCCCTGATTTTTTTGTTGTTGCAGTTTTTAAATGATGATTTAATTTATTATAGCGGAAGTAAACCCATCCATCAAACAGTTTAATTTCCGGCATGTGCCGGGAATGTAACAATACCATTGGTTGTGTTCTCAATCAAACTGTCAAGCCATCCAATGACTGGTGTCAAAACTGATCACATATGCAGCATCATGGCAGTTGTAGATTAAACAGAGGCAAAGATGGCAGCTTCCTTGGCTGAAAACGATAGGGAGGTTTACTTACACTTTAAGAGAAAAAAGCTGTCCAAACCTGCCTAGCCCTGTGTGAAAAAGTAATTGCCCCCCAAACCTAATAACTGGTTGTGCTAACCTTGACGGCAACAACTGCAATCAAGTGATTGCGATAACTGGCAATGAGTCTTTCACATCGCTGTGGAGGGTTTTTGAGTATGAACGGTCTGTTTAAGGTCATGCCACAGCATCTCAATCAGATGCAATCAGATGCAGTCCGAACTTTGTCTAGGCCACTCCAAAACCTTAATTTAATTTTTTTTAGGTATTCAGAGATGGTCTTGCTGGTGTGTTTTGGGTTAATTGTCCTGCTGCATAACCCAAGTGCGTTTGAGCCTGAAGTCCCAAACTGATGGCAGGATGTTCTCCTTCAGGATTTTCTGATAGAGCGCTGAAATCAAGGTTCCTTCAGTTATGGCAAATCACCCGGGGTCCTGAAGCTGCAAAGAAGCCCCAGACCATCACACTACCACCACCATGTTTGACTGTTGGTATGATGTTCTTTTTATGAACTGTTGTGTTAGTTTTACGCCAGATGTAACAGGACGCATACCTTCCAAAAAGTTAAACTTTTGTCTCATGAGTCCACAGAATATTTTTTGGAAAATGTGAGATGAGACTTTGTGTTCTTTTTCGGTCAGCAGTAGCGTTCACCCTGGACTCTCCCATGGATGCCATTTTTGCCCAGTCTCTTTCTTATTGTTGAATCATTAACACTGACCTTAACTGCAAAGGTTCGTTCTGGGATCTTTTATGACCTCCTGGATGAGTCGTTGTTGTGCTCTTGATGTAGGAAGGTTCACCACTGTTCCAGGTTTTCTCCTTTTGTGGATAATGGCTCTCACCGTGGTTCGCTGGAGTCCCAAAGCCTTATGCCGCATACACACGGGTGGACGTTTCGACCGGACTGGTCCGACGGACTTTCGACGGACTTTTGACGGACTTCCTATGGACTTTTGAACGAACTGACTTGCCTAAACACGATCACACTAAAGTCCGACAGATTTGTACGTGATGACGTGCAACCGGACTAAAATAAGGAAGTTGATAGCCGGTAGCCAATAGCTGCCCTAGCGTGGGTTTTCGTTTATCGGACTAGCGTACAGACGATTTTTCTACCAGACTCGAGTCCGTCAGACAAACTTGAAACAAGTTCTAAATCTAAAGTCCGTCAGATTTTTGAAAAAGTCCGCTGCAAGTCCGATGGAGCCCACACACGGTCGGATTGTCTACCAGATTCCGTCCGTCGGACCAGTCCAGTCAAAAAGTCTGCCCGTGTGTACACGGCATTTAAAATGTCTTTGTAACCCTTTTTCAGATTTATAATTGTCAATTACTTTGTTTCTCATCTGTTCATGAATTTCTTTATATCGTGGCATGATATGTTGCTTTTTGAGATCTGTTAGCATGCTTCACTTTTTCAGACAGCTTCTATGTAAATTACTTCTTGATTCAACAGGTCTGGCAGTAATCAGGCTTGTGTGTGGCTAATAAAATTTAACTCAGCTTTCCAAAAAATGTGGTTACTCACAACTCATTCATGATTTAGCAAGGGAGGGGATAATTACTTTTTCACTTAGGACCAGGCAGTTATGGATTGCTTTTTTCCCTTAATAAATGAAATAATCTTTTAAAAACTGCATTTTGGATTTACTCGGGCTTTACTCAGGCAAGAAAAAAAACTTTTCCACAGCACTGTGTATCTCGTTTTCTGGCTCGGCCAAGTATGTTTAGGTAAAATGTCAATCTCTGACTTTGGGTACTGTCATCAATAAGCTACAGATATTGGTTAAATAAAAAAAAAATATTGAAAATCTGATTCCAACTTAGAATTTGAATATTTAGATTTAATTAGTGTCTGTGAGACATGACAGATACTCCATTTAAGCCGTATATGTAAACTCTGCTCATAACATGCCCTTATTAACATGTTAGAAAAAAAATACACTTTGTCGGTTCAACCAGACACCTCTTTTGAGACAAATATGTTGGCTGCAGTCGCTGAGAAAAATCACATTTTGGAGCATAAATTATACATTTTTATAGGTTTGATAAATACTACCTGCACTCCAGAAAGTCCTGGAGGACCCGGCTCTCCTTTCTCTCCCTACAACCAGAAACAAGCTCTGAGTTAGAGTTGTTCTTATAACAAATAAAATACAACATTTCTACCACTTAATCCAGCTAGCCAGCATAGAGAACTTAACTAGATACTATTTTTAGAATTTAAATTAAAAACATATTGCCAAGATGCTTTTGTAAAGGTTGGCCACACATTATATGATGCTCAGATTTTTGTAGAATCTATTAAGGATGATCTAAATGTAGCTAGGTTCAGTTCAAGGCGGGTTTGGTGAACATTACAGAAGCTCAGGTTCTGAATCTGAAACCTGCTGAAGTCAATGGGAGCCAAATAACAAAATTAAGTTCTGGCCATTTGCTAGGTTTTATAAGCGAGAAATTGTCAAAAATTTTCATGGAGGGCTGGGGCACTGCCGTGATAAACATGTACGAAAGCAAAAAAAATTCTGTGTAAAATGATAACACTATATAAATACCTGTAATAAATAAGTGAATAAATAAAAATTAAATTTGGTTCTCTCAGTTTGGCGGGGAGTAGAGATTATAACAATGCATGAGCACTTGGCTACCAGGGACATTTTTACATTTTTACACACATGTTAAAATCTGTATTTTTGTGCTAGCAATGACTTTAAACCCCCAAACAATTACATTTTTTTTCCAAAAACAGAGACCCTGAAAAATATAAAATTATGACAGCTGCAATTTTTTTGTGTTGCACAATATTTGCACAGCTATTAATTAAAAACATATTTTCAGGAAAGATACACTAAACAAAATTTTAATGTAATCGTTAAAATCTAAAAGGATTGTTTGCGTCAAGTAAATACATACCCAACCGGTACAGCCTTAAGATAAGGTGCACCCATGAAATTGCAAAAAACGATGGAACCCAAAATTCTTCATAATCATTGCTTTAAAAGCATTTACAGGTTTAACCATACATTATAGCCCCAGAACTATTGCTCTTACTCTGTTGCTCAAATTATGCTTACATACACATGCACACCCTAAGCTGTGCATTGGCATTAGGGGATGTGTAGGGGGGTCAACAGGGCCATTTTTTGCATTTGTTTTTATTTTATTATTTGAAATACGGTTTTTATTTTTTATTTTTGTATTTAATTTTCTTGCTATCACAAATGGACTAACAAATCCCCTATGTGATAGCATGGACAGATGATATGTTCTCTTTATGAAGACAACAATGCCACCTCTGCTCTCCACTGCAGCTAATCAACCACAGATCATGCTTAAGTAGCTGCTTCCCCAGCTATTGTAGCTGGGAAATGACAGCCGTGCATCTGGAAATTATATAATACACATCCCTTCCAAGTTTATTAGTTGCAGGTGGGATAGGGGAACAGATGTTCCCTGATCACCTTCTGCTTACAACGGCACAGCCATTTACTGGCCCAGGCTCCCTGGAAGTGAAGTTGTGCCTCTGTATAATGTATGCAACCTACTGCAGGGAAGCTAACATTTGCAAAGAAAAAATGCTTCAACTGACAGCTTCAGCTGCTTATTTCTGTCTGAGGATTCCCTGCCTCTATGCCAGACCCTTACCCTAGGTCAGAGTCTGGTATAGATGTTAATTGGAAATCCCATACAAAAAAAAGACCCATTTTTTTGTTTTTTTGAGGGTCTGGTAAGGATGTCAAGAGGGACCCACGTGAAAAAAAAAGGCATGCTCCAGCACCCCCCCAAGTTCCATATCAGACCCTTTGCCCTCCCCCTTTCCTTGCCCACCAGGTTGCATGTTTGGATAAGGATCTGATGTGGATTTTCTTTGTGGGAGGGGGGGCACAAACATCTTTTTCTTGATTTTGGTGTGGTGCGCCTCCTTCAAATCAATGACAGACTACCATATAGAATTTGGGGGGCTCCCATGTAATTTTTGCGTGGTGTCCCTATTAAATTTTATACTTGACATGAAGGGCATGCTATAAAATACTGTGGAAACCCCATGCCATTTTTTTTTACCTCATTTACATGGCCGGAGATTGGGGTTGGGTGACATCACTGGTTGCTAAGGATGCAGTGAGTGCCTGCATGTGCTGTTTCCTTAACAACCATTGAGAGCAGAAGAAGGAAGCTGTCATATATAATAGCAGGAGAAATCCCCCTATTATATATGAATTAGGCTCCTGCTGAACCTGTGCTTGGACTGAACTGGGTGCTCATCTATAGATTCTAAAAATTAAAAAGTACAAGCCCATTCAAACAATTATACCTCCGTTTAAGTGCATTTTGTTTATCCTAAATATAAAAGGTACTATATTTAAATGTATATTTTGGGTGAGCATTTAGACCGATCATTTTTGGTTGTAAGCTCTCACAAACAAGGCCCTTTGAATTGTATTGTAACTGTACTGTCTTCCTTCATTTTGTAAAGCGCTACGCAAACTGTCGACGCTATATAAATCCTGTATAATAATAACAACAGTAACTGTTACCTTTATTCCTTTGATACCTTTTTCCCCGCAAAACCCAGGAGCTCCAAAGAAACCCTACAACAAATGCACAACATCAGAGTGATGAGTAAAAGTCCTCATTTTCCATGACTATTACAATGTAATCTTTACTACTTTAAAGAGACTCTGTCACTTTGATATAAAAAAAATGACCATGCTCACTGCAAAAGAAGTGTTTTAATAGTCATCTGGCAAACTGCCACTGATATCATTTTACTCTGTATTATTGCGATTCCACTACTTGAAATGTCTTCTGTATCTCATATTTTTGGGAGTGTTGGATGCCTGGTCCTCCACTGCACTTTCTCTAGCGACTCATACCATCCTTATGCCACTACAAGTCATAGTAATGACATCTGAGGTGGTGGAGAGAATCATAGCATGGAGCAGTGGGCCAGGCATCACAATTGTGTCAGAGGCTGAATCATCTTCAGGCTGTAGTACCTCAAGCATACAGAGGAGAATGATTGTGCTGGCAGCAAGACAAGTATGTTTTTAAAGACATCTCCTGCAGGAAATTTGTTCATTTGTTTTTACACCAAGAATGCATAGTCATTTCAATAATTTTTTTGCTACCAGAGCTATTTTTTTATATTTTCTAGCACATACAATATCTCACAAAAGTGAGTAAACCCCTCACAATTTTGTAAATATTTTAATATATCTTTTCTTTGACAACACTGAAAAAATGACATTTTGCTACAATGTAAAGTAGTGAGTGTACAGCTTGTATAACAGTGTAAATTTGCTGCCCCCTCAAAATAACTCAACACAAAGCCAATAATGTCTAAACCGCTGGCAGCAAAAGTGAGTACACCCCTAAGTGAAAATGTCCAAATTGGGCCCAATTAGCCATTTTTCCTCCCCAGTGTCATGTGACTGGTTAGTGTTACAAGGTCTCAGGTGTGAATGGGGAGCAGGTGTGTTAAATTTGGTGTTATCGCTCTCACCCACTCATACTGGTCACTGGAAGTTCAACATGTCACCTCATGGCAAAGAACTCTCTGAGAATCTGAAAAAAGAATTGTTGCTCTACACAAAGATGGCCTAGGCTAGAAGAACATTGCCAATACCCTGAAACTGAGCTGCAGCACGGTGGCCAAGACCATACAGCGGTTTAACAGAACAGGTTGCACTCAGAATAGGCCTCGCCAAAGAAGTTGAGTGCATGTGCTCGGCGTCATAGCCAGAGGTTGTCTTTGGGAAATAGACGTATGAGTGCTGCCAGCATTGCTGCAGAGTTTGATGGGGGGGGGGGGGTGTCAGTCTGTCAGTGCTTACACCATATGTCGCACACTGCATCAAATTGGTCTGCATGGCTGTCGTCCCAGAAGGAAGCTTCTTCTAAAGATGATGCACAAGAAAGCCCGCAAACTGTTTGCTGAAAGCAAGCAGACTAAGGATATGAATTACTGGAACCGTGTCCTGTGCTCTGATGAGACCAAGATAAACTTTGGTTCAGATGGTGTCAAGCGTGTGTGGCGGCATCCAGGTGAGCAGAACAAGTGTGTCTTGCCTAGAGTCAAGCATGGTGGTGGGAGTGTCATGGTCTGGGGCTGCATGAGTGCTGTCAGAACTGGGGAGCTACAGTTCATTGAGGGAACCATGAATGCCAACATGTATTGTGACATTCTGAAGCAGAGCATGATCCCCTCCCTTCGGAGACTGGGCCGCAGGGCAGTACTCTAACTTAATGACCCCAAACACACCTCCTAGAAGACCACTGCTTCGTGATGGACTGGCCAAGCATGTCTCCAGACCTAAACCCTATTGAGCATCTGAGGGGCATCCTCAAACGGAAGGTGGAGGAGCGCAAGGTCTCTAACCACCACCAGCTCAGTGATGTCGTCATGGAGGAGTGGAAGAGCACTCCAGTGGCAACCTGTGAAGCTATGGTGAACTCCATGCCCAAGAGGAACATTTTAACTTAGGGATGTACTCACTTTTGTTGCCAGCGATTTAGACATTAATGGCTGTGTGTTAAGTTATTTTGAGGGGACAGCATATTTACACTGTTATACAAGCTGTACACTCACTACTTTACATTGTAGCAAAGTGTCATTTCTTCAGTGTTGTCACAAGAAAAGATACAATAAAATATTTATAAAAAAGTGAGGGGTGTACTCACTTTTGTAAGATACTGTATAATAAAGTGCACATTTTAGGTCTGAAGATTAGTTAAAACCTTCAAAAACATATTTTCTAAAAGCAGACACCCTGGAGACTAAGAAGGTTGCAGTTTTATGTTTTTATGTCACACAATATTAGTGCACATGTTTATCTACCCATCTATTCAAGAATAAAAAAAGCACTAAAAGGTATTTTTAGTCCACAAATATTGGCTGACGACCCTCCGCTCTCCCCGCCAACATCTGCCATTGCCACCCCGGCACCCAGGAGGGGCTGTGGAGCCTTGGATATATGGGAACAGGGTTTGGTAGAAAAGCTGACAGTCACCTGGACAGTTTTAAACTCCCAACTATATTTGTGACGACAAAAGGGTTAAAACAAACATTTCATCAAAGAAGTTATGAGACTGCATTGGTGACCTATCCTTCTGAAAATGCTAGCTGGCGGTCATGTTAATCCAATGGCTTCCACACTCTCTGAGTCACTGACTTGGAACAAGTATGCAGCCCTTGATGCGCCACTTCAACTGGGAAAACACCAATACCCCAGTCTTGTAATATTTATATGTGTAAAGCTGGGTACACGTTTTTTTTCTTTCAACCTAGCGGGCCAAACTGAAAAAAAAAACAGAGAGATCGCCATACTAACTCAAGTGATGTTGGTGCGCCAATCTCCCCTGCTGTGCTATTGTATTTTGAATGCCCCGCCAGAACACACTGATCAGCGCTGCCAGTGTTGATTGGATGCTGGTCTGATAATGGTTTTCCAGAATGCTTGTTTGACAGAATCTGGTCATAAGACTGGCTTCTTTAGTACTGACAGCTATACACACGGGCCGAAAGTTGGGCGGTTCCTTATAAACTAACCAATTTCGGACGATTTTCAGCCCATGTGTACCCAGCTTTAGTGAGATCAGCACTGCACACCTATTCATAAAACATATGACCTTACAGATGATAATGTCTAATTTCAGAGTATGTAAAGGATGCTTTAATTCTGGTGCGACTGTATCCTAACAAAACTCAGAATATATACTTATACGTATATATAGTATAGGTTAGCACTCCAAAAAACGAATTATCTCTGATGATTGCATATTTTATGAAAAGAAATAAAATGATTTAGTCTATGGGGATGCAAATCCTGCTTGAAGCAGGTCAGGTGATGGTCAGAAGAAAGCCAACTGCAGGTCAAATACACCTTTCAATGAATTCTGAATGATCTCAGAAGCATCTTAAAATGATGCAATTGACACAAACCCAAAGCCTGTCCATAAAGGCCCTTAGGCAGAAAGTAATTAGCCAAAATAGAATATACATTTATAAAGTATAATGCACATGATAAAGGGACCTCCTGCACATAGCAAGTGAGATGAAAGCCTAAAACTCTTTGAGAGGCCTGTCCCTCTGCATTGCATTATAATTCTATATTGAGTCTTGTTTCTACATTACAACCACATGCATAGGCTCTGTCTAGGTATGTATCGTTGCTTTAGGTTGATTACTTTCTGTATAATTATCCCTGGTACATGTGATGTATATTATAAATTCAAATGAGGAATGCTTTTAAATATATATTATCAGCCACAATAATACGATGGTTGGTGTGCTTACTAATTCAATATATAAGTATATATTTATGTTTGTGAGCAGAACATTTTGATTAGAAACCATTAAATAAAGTTACAAACACAGTTTAGTTAATCAAGGCTATTTTATGAATGAATAGTTGAATATGTGAGGTAGGACTTCTCAGAACAGTATCTCTGTATCTTCTGAGATTTGGGGTGAGCTATCTTTGCTGCTGACTATAAAGGGGCATAGCATGACACTGCCTGAGGGGGGAGCCAGCAACTGATGGGTCAAAGTATCCATTCCAACTTATAGGGAGGTCAAGATGCCTCATCAAAGAGGTCCCTGGGGCTGCAATCTCACCTTGTCATCTCAAAGTGTGAAGTGTAGTAAAACTATCAAGGACTGAACGTGAGAACAGTGTCTACAAAGCCAACACATTTAGAAACATATCTGAGAACTCACTTCATCTCCCTTTTCACCAGAGGGACCTTGATCACCTTTGAAGCCTTGTGGCCCCTGAAAAAAAAGACCCATTTATCAGAACGGCTATAGATATAGATGCATGATTCAACTGTAGAAATATTTGTTTTTATGAAAGTTCCGTGCGCCAATGGCCATACTGGCTTTGCTCACAAAAAGCCAACTGATGATTTCCCCAAGAGCAATAGGCTGGGGGTGTCCACTGCTATTCATAGATGTGAAGACTGAAACTCATCTTATTGCACTTGCTTATGATAGTTTATTTATTTGCATTTGATTTATTGCACTTGCATATTATATTACTAAGCACAGACATCACCACTAATGTGCTCACACACTAGAGTTACTGTGCCCTATACGTGCCAACAGTCACCATCCTCCATACAGCAGAGACACACATATTGGATGTATTTTCCAGCCAGTAAAGCAATACATTTTTCTTTTAAAGTTTGAATATGTATCATAAAACACTTGTATCAATTGGCCTAAATTTTTGACACTGGGGGTCAGTTTTAAGCTCATGAATGTTGTCAGAATGTAACATTTTACATGCACTCATATGTATTAAAATCTATGAAAAAATATCAGATCTATCTTTTTCTTTAAAGCCCAACTGAAGTCTTATACTCTATCTTCTTTGTATAGTCCTGTACTGCAAATGTTATGATTTTCAATTATTTTCACTTGGAAATGCCTTAAAATGCCTTGTTCTCTCAGTGTAAATCCACTTCCTGCCCTCCCACTCCAGTGATCTTTGCTGGCATAGGTGAGTATTGGCCACACTCCTCATCACAAGCGTTATATAGTTTGAAAAAAAAGACAGGGGGCATATCTGAACAGATCTGTTATGGGTATCAGTGATGAGTTCAAAACGTGTTCAGATCCTAGTCTTAACACACATAAGCAAGCCCACTAGAAAGCTGTTACCTGTACCAGGCCAATCACGTGTGCCCATATACAGTTGGACAGCACACTCATATTAACACACAGTGTTGCACTGCTATGATTTGAAACAAGAAGTCAGACTATAAAAATGAAGGTGTTTGGTACAATGTCAATTTGACTATGTGTGGATTTCTGTGACTACTTGGGCTGAACTGATGTGCCCTGAGCTTTACAACACCTCCATTTAGGTCACTGCAAACAGAAATATGTTTTTCACTTTATTGCCCTTAACGGCAATCCTCAGCTAGTATTTCTCTGTACTGCCTCTTTGTCTATGTATTACCTCTTTTTTCAGGTTACTGCCCAACATTGGACACCGCTGCTCAATCCTTGCATACCTTTGCTCCTGGTATTCCAGGTGATCCCACTTTACCGTCTAATCCCGGAGTGCCATCCTTCCCGGGAATGCCAGCTACTCCTTGAACTCCGGGTAATCCTGAAAGCCCCTGCAAAAAGTTAATGACAAGCGATCATTGTGGTAGTGACACTGAGAGGGACTGAGGGAACTCCCTCAGCCTGGATGTGTATGTGAATTATACCTTTCCCAGTCGATGCCTCTTACGGAGAAACGCAGCGTAGGGGGAGCCAAGAAACCTGACGTCACCACATAGCAGCTGACTAGCCTGAATGCAGCAGTGTCGCTAAAACTTTCCGTATTTTTTGACTTTCTGCTAACATTTTGGATGCCGGCCATGTTCTTGTTTTATTAAAGAAGTTTTCACCTATTACACTATGGAGTTTCTCCTGCCTTTTTATTTCACATACGGGGAGAGTCACTATGGAAGACAGTCCGGCTGCATAGAACCAACAGTGCCTGTGAAGGAGTGAGTCTGTATGACCTGATCAGCTGTTCCATCTGATCAGCTGCTCCAGTGTATGGGATTTCTTTACGCCGCTACTTTGATGCCAGTGGAGGATCCCGGGTGGATGGATGACTGAGTAAGAGGATCTTATCAGCTGTTCCTGGATACTCTATGAGCCCATAAGACCCCCGTGATAGAGGACCCACGGATCTGGTAAGCGGCCACCTTTTCTCATTCTATCACAAGAATCTGGTTCACAGAGAAAGGATTAATTTACCCAGGAAGCATACACATATATATATATATGTTGCAGCACTTTCCTTGCCTTCCTTCAAGTATTTATTCCTTCAGTGGACTTTTTTGTTACATTGTAATCATTCACATATTACCTCAAAGGAAGGTGCAATACCCAACATTTGTGTTGTTACAATTTTTTGTTATTTACTATTGTTGCTCTAAGGTATAATTCACATACACATCCAGGCTGAGGGAGTTCCCTCAGTTCGTTTGTTTGTGACACCTGAATATAGTTACCATATTGCTAAAACTGAAAATTCCATTTTTTTTTAAGGTTGCAGCACTTTTTGTCATTTGTTTCATTTCACTCACTGGATAGTTTTTTTTTTTTTTTTTTTATATAGTCATTTAAAGAAAATAATTTCACTTTTAATGTGCAGAAGTGTGTTGAAATATTCTGCTGTTCACTTTTGAACCCTCATCACATTTTAAATAAGATCGCAATTTTGGGGTTAGCGCAGATTTTTTGCGATATAGTGACACTGAGAGACAGGAGCGTACAGTGGATCAGTGATAAACCAAGGACCACATACACTGCAATGTTAGCCACTCACAGGACAAACATTTTCATATCAGCCATGTTATTTCATTAGGGTTGTTCATATGTGTCACATGACATGATTTTTACCATGTGATTGCCTTTCAGAAACCATTAGGTTAAGAATGAGATCAATAAATAATCCACACACCAACTGAGAATTTCAAACTGTGAGCATCGCAAACACAAAGAATTGGTGTAGAGGAACAGACACAACATTTTTGAGGGCATTAGGCTCTGAACTACATATCTGCAGCACTCTTAATTCAAAAGAAAAAGACCTGAAAGTCTTAGCTGATTGTATTTACTGATTTCAGCAACTAGTTGTTTTAAATCATTATAATCTTCTTCTTAATTGGGATATAAATGTCAAAACTGGAGCAGCAGCTGGGTATTACTGGGGCGGGCTAAGACTGAGAGGTCTTGACAGTCTGGAACACTTCAGATTGTACTGATTGGAATTTAAAGCAGATTTAAATGTAAAATTAAAAGAAAAATGGCTGACAGATATTATTGGTCTGTCAGCATTTATTTTCTAAATTAGAGCATGGCTCTGTGCTGAGACAATTGTGACTCTCGTGTGCATGTGTGGGAGTGACAACATCCCAGCCAATCAGCCAAGCACAGTGAGGCGAAAACTTTTGGAGGATGGCCTGGTGCCAAGAAGGGCAACAAAGAAGCCACTTCTCTCCAGGAAAAAACATCAGGGACAGACTGATATTCTGCAAAAGGTACAGGGATAGGGCTGCTGAGGAATGGGGTAAAGTAATTTTCTCTGATAAATCCCCTTTTCAATTGTTTGGGGCATCCGGAAAAAACCTTGTCTGGAGATGAAAAGGTGAGTGCTACCATCAGTACTGTGTCATGTCAACAGTAAAGTATCCTGAGACCATTCATGTGTGGGGTTGCTTCTCACCCAAGGGAGTGGGCTCAATCACAATTTTGCCTAAGAACACAGTAATGAATCAAGAATAGTACAAAAACATCCTCCAAGAGCAACTTCTCCCAACCGTCCAAGAACAGTTTGATGATGAACAATATAAACAACACCTCCTGTGCTCGAAGATGGGGCCCACAGTGATGTTATTCTATACTCTTGTCCTGGTAAACTTGGGTAAATGCCACCTTGCTGCCCTCATAAGACTGGGAATGTCTAGATGCAATGAGATTAGAAATAAACAGAGGGTGCATCGGCCTAGTGCATTATCCTCAATAAATTACTTTATTAAAAAAAGGAGGAATAATACAAACATACGCTTAAATTCAGCATATCAGATATTGAACAGCTTTACGTCCATGGTATCATATTACAGATAAATCGTCCCACAATAAGACTTGCTGATGCGTTTCGAGGTATCGCTTCTTCCTCAGAGCCAACTGAGCTGTGTCTCAACCTTTTGCTTATAGCCAGGAATTACATAATAAGGTGGTCAAATGCTTCACCACCTCAATAGGCGTGGGCTCCAGTGGAACCAGTTCACACAGTTTTCATATGCAACCTGTTTGCTTGGCCAGACCCATGTTTCAAAACACAAAAATAATACCATCATTGACTAGTAAATACCAAATACATTCCTACCCCCAGATGTAGAAGGAAAGAAAGGAGTGCCCACAGGAGATGTTTCTATTTTGATGCAAGATGTGGATGGAGATAAATCAGTGCCACCTATCAGTGCCGCCTATCACTACCACCTCTCTGTGGCACCTATCAGCGCTCATCAGTGCCACCCATCAGTGCAGCCTCATCAGTGCCTCCTTTTCAGTGCCCACTTGTCCCGCCTCATCAGTGCCCATCAGTGCCGCCTATCAGTGCCTATCAGTGCAGCCTCATCAGTGCCCATCAGTTAAGGAGAAAAATTACCTGTTTGCAAAAGTTTATAACAAAATATGAAAAACTTTTAGTTTTTTTTCAAATTTTTTCAGTCTTTTTTTGTTTGTTTAGCAAAAAATAAAAAAACCCAGTGGTGATTATATACTACTAAAAGAAAGCTCTATTTCTGTGGAAAAAAATGAATTTGGGTACAGTGTTACATGGCCCCACGATTGTCATTCAAAGTGTGAGAGCGCTGAAAGCTGAAAATTGGCCTGGTCAGGAAGGGGGTATAAGTGGCAGGTAAGCAAGTGATTAATATTTGTGTCATTCTCGAAACTTTTGGCCACGGCTGTATATATATATATATATATATATATATATACACATACACACACACACACACACACAAATGTTTTGCCTTGCATTTCCATATTACACTGAATGGGAAGTGAAATGAGAAATCTCTTCCTGAATAAAAACTTGACAGAAATTGTAAATGTATCCATTCTATCAGAAACGAGATTAAAAAATTGGATTTTGACTAGAGTGCTGCTTTAACTTCTACTACTTGACCTTTAACTTCATTTCATAAGGACAATTCTTACCATGGGACCGCACTGTCCTTTTATACCGAGCCACCCTGGAGGTCCAGTCATTCCCTGTAAATGAAAATAAAAATCTTGTGAGATAAATTGTGAACTTATTTTTCTGGTTAGTAAGTAATGCTCTACATAGACACTAGATGCTGACAGGAGGTTAGAAAATAATAAACCAAAACCAAAAGGTATTTGTTTAGAGGAAAATTTTCCAACATATTTATATAGCATGACTATTATTATTAAACAACTATTATTACTATTATTTGCAAAGTATGTGAAGAAAATTTGCAGTCTTGTAAAAAACACCCTAGAGAGAAATAAACCCAGGTTCTGGGCGATATCTACTATGCTGCTTGCTCTTTCTTTTTAAAAGTAAAGTGCACAGGCTTATGTAAATTGCTCCATTCACACTTGGCATTTTGGGATCTTGGGCAGAATCGGTGCGATTCTGCCTGCGATCTCAAAATGCAGTACAATCTCAAAATGCATGTTCAGGTGCCATTATTTTCAATGCCACCTAAAACACGTTCTGGTTTTGCTGCAATTGTCGTACAATTTATCATGCGGCTATCAAGGCACATTTGCATCTCATGCAGCTTGTTGACAAAAAGAAGCTCCTGCTTCTTTTTGGGTGGCAGGCTTCATACAATACATTTGCCCCGACTGCTGCGAAATAGATTACAGTAAAACTGCACCTCATTTTAGGTGCCATTGAAAATTATGGCACCCAAACTTGCATTTTGCGCTTGTAGTGCGTTTTGAGATATCAGGCAGAATCGCAGCAATTTTGCCCGAGATCTCAAAATGGCAAGTGTGAATGGAGCATCAAGTTTAATGCCTAAGTGAAAATTATGTAACTTTGAACCCACCCACCCACCCACAACCTCCTGGGACACATCACATGTCCCAGGATTTTGTGGGAACAATCTGACAGTGCAGCATGATCTCTCGCATGCGCAGTGGGGAGCCATCAATGAAACAGCAGAACGTCAGAGCTGGCTCCCACAGCCAAAATGGTGGCGCCTGGGATCTGAAAACTGTTAAAGAATCAGCCCCAGCGAAGACAGCACTGGACTCCTAGGCTGGTGAGTGTCTGCTACAGTATTTGTAGCTGCTGACTTATACTTTAAAGAAAAAAAACAACTGGAGTTCATCTTTAAGAGGTAAAGTTTCAGTCTTTTCCTTACCGGTGTTCCAGGTCTTCCATAGATACCAGGCAGACCTGGTGGTCCTCGACTTCTCTATAAGATAGAACAAACAAATGTTTTAAACATAAACCTGTAACAGATAAGTAACATTCAAAATAATTATACTTTTGTGAATTGTGCATACAAAACCAACAGAGTTCTATGTTACTGGATACAAATGATACAATATTTGAAAAAGAAGTATGGAATATATTCTACAGATGTTGGGAACATCCTACAAAATGGAAAAACTGTGCAAAAAAAAAAAATCAAAAAGTGCTTCCTCAAATGACCTGTTCATTACCTAGAGATGTATTAAATATTCACAAATCTAAGCATAGCACTTCAAAAAGGTGTATGTCAGTGTTAAATTGGTCAGTGTAAAAAAGCACCGTGCAATCAGTGTAGATGTACAGAACACCGTATTGTACATATAAAGAAAAAATGCAGCGCTTAAAAAAATTTGACTATACCACATGTGATAATCAAATCCCATACAAAGTGCATAAAGTGTCCTTCAAGCAATATATGAATGATAAAGTTCATATGTAGAAAAGTATTGATCAGCAATATGAAATCCTCCACTGTTTTGTCTTGCCTCCACCAAAAATGAAGAGTGTAAACTCACCAGACCTAGTTGCTGTCTAACATAGAACATCAAAACTTGTTCATTACTTTATCATCCTCCTCTTATTGGATGCATACTGTACTCACATTAAGATCCGCCAGGTATAAATTCCATCCAAGGCGCTTCACATGGACATCAGAGGGAATGCTTGCTCAGCTGCTCTGATCCTAAAGGAGACCATCATACGCTCCCACAGCAACCATATATACCACAATCTTGCATACAAAGGTTCCACGATCTCCTAAGTCAAGATAGACTCCATTGGAGGAAGTTAAAGTACAGGGGGAAATCCCCATAGCAGGTCCAAGCGGTCAGGCTGTTTCTCTATAACCAGCGTTGTCTGGGGATAGGAGCCTCCTATCCCCAGACTATGCTGGTTACAGAGAAACAAGTGAGTTGGGAGGGGCCTAATACGTGACGTTATTCTGCAAGTCAGCCTGACCACTTGGACCTGCTGGTTGTTTGTAACACATGCTGTGTAATTCCTTCAAAATTGTGAGTGTGATTTTATCTTTTTTATTAACATATTGGTGAAATATTACACTATGTGGATTTTCCCCTGTACTTTAACTTCCTCCAATGGAGTCTTTCTTGGCTTAGGAGATTGTGGAACGGTGGAACGTTTGCATGCAAGATTGCGGTATATATGGCTGCTACTCAGTAAGGTGTCTTCTTGTGATCTTCAGCTGATCGAGCATTCCCTCTTATGTCAATGTGAAGTGCCTTGGAGAAAATTTATACCTGGCGGATCTTATTGTGAGTACTGTATGCATCTAAAAAGAGGAGAATGATAAAGTAATGAACAAGTTATGCTGTTCTATATGTTAGAGAGCAACTGGGTCTAGTGAGTTTGCACTCTTCATGTTTGGTGGAGGCAAGACATCCCAGTGGAGGATTTCATATTGCTGATCACTACTGTCTACATATGAACTTTATCATTTATATATTGCTTGATGGACACGTTATGCACTTTGTATGGGATTTAATTATCACATGTGGTATAGTCATATTTTTTTTAAGAGCTGCATTTTTTTCTTTATATGTACTAAGCATAGCACTGCATGATGAACTCTATTAATAAGACTGATCAATTATTTCAGTGAGGGTTGGTGTATTAGCTAAAAGCTAAACACACAACATTGTTGCTCACTAGTACACAGGAAGGGAGCTGTACTACCACAGAGCTTGGGAATCTTATGAATGTTCCTAATTACAGTAAGCGCAAATGACCAGTTATAGAACTTTTTAACATACTTTTTTTTTTAAAATAAGGCCACTTGCTCTTTTACTGTGGTCAAACTCTATGTCATGTCGAGGTTTTGGATATAAAAACATGTGGGGGTAGAGCCACAGATTTATCACCCTCCACGGCCGCCCATCTAAAGCCCATCTAAAGCCTAAACAAAAACCAGAGGAGGCTGTTCACATGTCAAATTGAATGTTACATGCTGAGTTGACAGATGGCCATGCCTGTCAAACTAGGTCATTCAATGGATCTGTGCCGCAACCGCAAGCCAAATGCTTGACTTGCGGCTGTGGCACATGGGCCCCATTATAAATAAAAGTAATTACTTTCTAGGTTTAGGTTTTTGGTTAAAGTTCATACTTCTAAATTCATGCTAGTTATCGGCTTGCTGGCATGTTCTCCTGTTCATGTGCTGTAATTGGCTGGTTCAGTTATTCTTAACTAATCACAGAAAAGTAAAAAAGGTATCAGAAAAGGATGGAAAGGAATATCACAAAATTCGATGAAGGACAAGTTCACCCAAAAATTTTTTTGTGCAACAGCTACTAATAACATTCACAAATACACTATATTTCCAAAAGTATTGGGGTGCCTGCCTTTACACGCGCATAAACTTTAATGGCATCCCAGTCTTAGTCCGTAGGGTTCAAAATTGAGCTGGCCCACCCTTTGCAGCTATAACAGCTTCAAGAAATCTGGGAAGGCTGTCCACAAGTTTTAGGAGTGTGTCTATGGGAATGTTTGCCCATTCTTCCAGAGGCGCATTTGTGAGGTCAGGCACTGATGTTGAACGAGAAGGCCTGGCTCGCAGTCTCTGCTCTAATTCAGCCCAAAGGTGTTCTATCGAGTTGAGATCAGGACTCTGTGCAGGCCAGTGAAGTTCCTCCACCCCAAACTTGCTCATCTGTGTCTTTATCAAATGGTGTGGGGCTGTTTTTCAGGGGTTGGACTTGGCCCCTTAGTTCCAGTGAAGAGAACTCTTAAGCCGTCAGCATACCAAGATATTTTGGACAATTTCACAGTTTGGGGGTGGCCCCTTCCAGTTTCAACATGAATGCACACTAGGGCACAAAGCAAGGTCCATAAAGACATGGATGAGTGAGTTTGGAGTGGAGGAACTTGACTAGCCTCCACCGAGAGTGGGATAAATTAGAGCGGAGACTGCGAGCCAGGCCTTCTTGTCCACATCAGTGCTTGACCTCACAAATGTGCTTCTGGAAGAATGGTCAAACACTCCCAATTCCCAAGGTAGGTGTCCCAATACTTTGGGTAATATAGTGTATATATGTAAAATGAAACAAAGCACAACAGAAAATATATTATTCCATTAATTGCTGCATGGCCTTTTGCTCTGTTTTTATGGTCATTTTAGGTAGCATAGGGCCTTAAAATTACAACTGTCAGTTTATTTTATAGGCAAAATGGTCAGGATATGGCTTGTGTGTAGGAAAAAGTCCCCCTGCCTCCTCCCGACATTCAGCATTGATCTCATTTTGTGCAAACTAGTTATTTTATTTAGCGGCCCATTCATTTAGTTAGTGTACTAAAGTTCCCCCCACAGAAATAGGTCTAGAGGACAGAAGAGGCTCCATTGTACCAAGAGGTCAGGCCACTTGTGATAACGAAGGGCACACTCACAGGCCAGCCTGCGTGCAACAGCTGATAGAATGACGTTTGCTGCAAGAGAAGAAGAGACACAATGGTAAGTAAACAGCCTGTACTGAATGTAACTCAAGCAGCAAAATAATCTATTTCTGCTCCTCTCTGTTAGTCCTGCACAGTATACATTTCAAAATGCAATTTCTAACATTTAAAGCCCTCAATGGACTGACACTTCTGCATAGCTATTATTAAAGTGGTATTAAACCCAAAAGCAAAAAGGTTATATATTGCAGCCTACTTGTTCTTAGATGTGGTGGGTGAATTTGTTTTCTTTTTAGGCTTTTTTTCTTTTATGTTTACCCGGTGACCAGAAAATCTGTTATTTCCCAACTTCCTTTAACAGACCAAGCTGTCCAGCAATATTGGCAGTTAGAGGGTTGAGCTAAACCATTCACCACTGTCAGGAGAACTTACAATGTGATTTTAGTAATTTATGCATTTTATTAATTTATCCCAAAAATAAAAAATGTTGCTGTAGCTGCTTAAAAGACAGACAGGAAATATGTTACCAAATCATCAGGTGAAATAGAGGGAAAAAAAAGCTCAAAAAGAAAATCAATGTATCCACCACATTTATGGATTTTTATGCTACAATAAATGAAAATTTTAGTTTTTAGGTTTAGTACTGCTTTAAGTATCAATGAGAGCATATCACTTGAACCCCTCTGTACTTTCTTACTCATTTGTAGGGCTGAGCCCACGGTTCGAGACGAACGCAAGTTCGACTCGAACATCAGGTGTTCATTTGTTCTAAAACGAACTGAACCTATGGGGGTTTGCGGCAAATTTGAGAGCCGCGAAACGCTCCATAATGCATTGCGAGATCGCAGTGCATTGCTATATGATGATTGGCCAAAGGATGCACCTGACCTGCATGCTTTGGGCAATCACAGCGCGCTCTGCTGAGATAGCCATAATTGGGCAAAGGCAGGGTGTCTTTGGCCAATCATGGCTCAGGGGGACTAAGTCCACGCGCCACACTATATAAAGCTGCTTACAGAGCGGCCGTGTGTAGTGTTGTTGGCGTTGACAGAGAGATAGCTTGAGTTAGATTAAGCATGCAGGTTATTCAGTTAGTGGCAATGTATATATATATATACTCTGCATTTAACATAGACATATTTAGTGTTTATTCGATATTCAGTCAGTGCAGGCAGTGTGTATATATATATATATATATATATATATATATACACTGTGCAACTATTGTAGCCTATATCTACAGTGCATTCTGTGGTGTACTGTTTCTAATACACTTCAGTATATATATATACAGTCTTGTGTGTATATACATATATATATATATATATATATTTATATATACTCTGCATCCAGTGTAGCACTGTTTCTAATACACTTCAGTGTATATATATGTATATATACATATATATATATATATATATATATATATATATATACTCTGCGTTCAGTGTAGCCTATATCTACAGTGCATTCCATGGTGTATAGTTACTAATACACCTTAGGCAGTGTACACAGTATCTAATACAGTGTGTACAGTTTCTACTACACTTCTGGTGGTGTACACAGTATACAATACAGTGCAGCCATTGTACAGTTGCTAATACAGTGCAGGCGGTGTACACAGTATCTAATACAGTGTTTATAGGGATAGCATATACTATATCATTCAAAAATTATATTAATATCCAAGTATAATATGTTTGCTAACTTCTGCCGTTTTTCAGTTATTTAAAGTGCTCAATAAATAACTTGGCATTTCATGTTAAAAGACAAATAGCCACCAGATGGCGATGCTGCTTACTGTAATAAAATATCTTCACTAAACAATAACTAACTGTGTGTGTGTATATATGTCTATGTACATACACAAATATATACACTGTACACACACAGTGAAAACATCACATGGCTGAACAGTCCAGATGAAGAAAGAAACAAAATATATATAAAATCACAAAATGTTGACTTGAATTTACACTGGTAAAGGAACCTACATAGAATGCTGCCCAGTCCTCTGGAGAATTGCTCCAAATCATTACTGTAGGCAACCCAGGAGGTCCACGGGGTCCTGGATTGCCGGTCATCCCCACTCGGCCTATTGGCCCTGGATCACCCTAAAAACAAATGGCTATTAGAGGTATACACTGTGCATTCAAAGTAAACGAAAATATGTTTCCAACTACTGATCAGGATATGTCTAGGTTTAGGTCTCATGCACACTGGGTATTTTTACAGCTGCTGTTTTGGGCGTCAGATGTTTTTTTTTTTTAACTGCCTCTAAACCCCCCTGCGTGTTATCCTATGTGTTCATGCACACATAGGCTTTTATCAGCGTTTTTTGGCAGGTGAGTTTAGTGGTAGGAAAAAAACCCTCTGCCAGCGTGTTCTGGAGCAGCAGCGTTTTGGCAGAAAAAACACTGACAGCTCCTAAACTCTCCTAAACGCCGGTGTTCAGCAATTAGCAGAGTTTTTTTTTTTGTTTTTTTTTGAAGCAGGGACCGCCGGTGTCCTTAACAAACAGAGAATAGCTGGTTGTTATGGGGCGGGCTGGGAAGCCGGACAACGGTTGAGTCATCAGATGAGTCATCTACCGCTGACAGCTGAATGTAAAAAAATTATTGCCGGTGTCTTGCCGAATAAGTTCCTTCGGCGGATAGGTTCCCCCCCTGTACTGCGCAGGCGCAGCGCCTGCGCAGTACGTAGTACTGTTGGCCGCCGGAGATAGCCGAAGCTCAAACGGTTGAGTCATCAGATGAGTCATCTACCGCTGACAGCTGAATGTAAAAAAATTATTGCCGGTGACTTGCCGAATAAGTTCCTTCGGCGGATAGGTTCCCCCCCTGTACTGCGCAGGCGCAGCGCCTGCGCAGTACGTAGTACTGTTGGCCGCCGGAGATAGCCGAAGCTCAAACGCTTCGATCAGCTGTACACGGCGCCTGCGCTCTGGGTCCAGATTCCTTCCCCTCTATCCAAGTGGACCTAGAGGGGGAATCTAAAAGTGCCGAGCGCAGCGAGGCCGTGCCCGAAGCGTGGCGAGCGAAGCGTGGCGGGCGAAGCGAGCCCGCGAGGGGCCCTCTTACAGGCGCCGTGTACAGCTGATTTTCAGCTGTTCCGCTTCGGCTATTTCCGCCGGCTTCTACTGCGCATGCGCAGTAGAGGGGGAACTAATCCGCCGAGCGGAACTTTCTCGGCAGAACACCGGCAATACAAAAATGTGAAAAAAGTCATACCAGGCCCTTTGGAGTGGGATCTCCCCAAAATCCATACCAGACTCTTATCTGAGCATGCAGCCTAGCAGGCCAGGAAAGGGGCGGGGGGCCGCTTGGTCTCCCGAAGCATACCAGGCCACATGCCCTCGACATGGGAGGGGCCACCAGGTGATGTGGTAGGGTGGCACCGCCCCCTTGTGACGTCATGGACCCAGCATGCCCTCGGTCGGTGACATCACAAGGGGGCGGTGCCACCTCCCCTTAGTTATTTAAAAGCTGTCAGACAGTGGAGCTGGCAGACGGCGGGAGCCTTCATTGGGACCGGAGGGTTTTTTTGTTGTCTTTTTTGGTGGCGGCAGGTGTCGTGATTGACGATGGATGTACAGCGGAGAAATTATTTTTGATTTTTTTTTAATTTACTTTTTACACGTTTTTGGTGAACTATGTACCCCATACTCATTCACATAGAGGGGGAGCCGGGATCTGATGGCTTCCAGATTCTGATAAGCCCCCCACACGCAGACCCTCACAACCACAGGCCAGGGTTGTGGGGAAGAGGCCCTTGTCCCCATCCCAGGCTCATGTTGAGAGCATATGGCCTGGTATGGTTCAGGAGAGGGGTACTCACTAGTCCCCCTCCTTTCCTGGCCTGCCAGGCTGCATACTTGGATAAGGGTCTGATATGGATTTTGGGGGGACCTCACAACATCTTTAAAAATGCCTGGTGAGCCTGGTATGGATTGGGCGGGGGACCTCCACACTGTTTTTTTTTCACATGTTTGCATTCTGTCGAACAGTGCAGATTGTTGGATAATGCCTCAGACGATCTGCGCATGCGCAGTAGTGACATCAACACTACGCATGTGCAGATAGTCAAGGCAGTGTCTGATGATCAGCAAAGCTCTGCAGTAATCCACAGAATACCGGATCTTCCTTGTCATGTTATCCCATTGTTAGGCGCAGTGTGCGCCAAGCACCTGCACACCAGGTCAATAGCATTTAGAGCCCCGCCGGATCTTGGTTGCCTCGGTGATCAGGAAGGGTGCTCTTTCCTGCAGGCAGCTAGACACCCTGACACGGTAGACCCAGAAGAAGCCATGACCAGCGAAGAACAGGTTCCACCCCCGCTCCTGGTCGAACATGGAGGCTGAACATGGCACACAGTGCCCCGATCAATAGGCTAACATGACAAGGAAGAGCCGGTGTTCTGTTGATTACTGCAGAGCTTTGCTGAACATTGGATACTGCCTCTGACGATCTGCGCATGCACAGTGTTGAAGTCACGCCATCAGCAGATCAGCTGGCGT
Source organism: Lithobates clamitans (assembly GCA_037952925.1). NCBI lineage: Eukaryota > Metazoa > Chordata > Amphibia > Anura > Ranidae > Lithobates > Lithobates clamitans. The sequence goes on from JBBGZY010001526.1 coordinate 5,005,561, forward strand.
GACGTCACTACCGCGCATGCGCAGATCGTCGGAGGCATTATCTGACAATCTGCACTATTCAACAGAACACCAGCAATGTTTTTTTTTTACATTTAACAGTCAGCGGGCAATCCCGCTGACAGCTGATGACTCATCCGTGATTAAGGTTATGGTGGCTGGCTTCCTAGCCCACTTCTTAACTAGCTATTTACTAGTTGTTAAGGATGCTGGCGGCCCTGCTCCTTCACGCTGCAGCTACTAAATGTAGCAATGTAGCTTACACATTAAGCTAAACACTGCTAAACGCCGGCACAAAACGCTAAAACAGCGTTTTTTTGTCCAGTGTTTCTAAAGCAGTGTTTAGCTTTCTAGTGTGCACAAAGCCTTATTATCAAAGACTAATTTACATCTAAAAGTTTGATGAAGACATACATACCTTGTCTCCTTTGGGACCAGGAAGTCCAGGCCGACCTCGGCAACCCTGAAACACACAGAGCGCTTATTTGTAAAATTGAAACACAGCAGCTGATAGGTTAGCATTGTTATATTGAAATTCTCTGGAGCACCGGATTTACTTTCCACTTGGGATGTATCTGCAAGGTGTGTTCTACTTTTGTGTTTGTGTTTAAGGCCCTGGTGACAAGTACATCTGTTGAAGTTAGCATGTCTTTTCAAATTGAGCTTGAAGCTCGAAATTTGTAAACTAATCAGCGAACCCCATTGAAGTCTATGAAGGTAAAATTTGTTAGTCAATTCTGGCCATCCGTGGGTCTAATAAGTAAGATATTTTGTTAAACTAAAGTCATGGGAAGCTAGGCACTGCCATGTGGGACATATATGATTTCAAAATAAAAAACAAACAAACAAACAAGCCAAAAAAAACAAAACAATGAGAAGGGGCCTTTCTATGCAGTGTGAAAATAGGGAGATCTGATAAAACACAAATTGCGTGAAGAGAACAGGGTAGTAATACTGAATACCAAGCCATCCTCGATTTCCCCAGAATTTAAAAACTGTAACAAATTTAAATGTCATGTCTATACCTAAGCAGCCATGCTTAGGCCAGCTTAAGACACCTTTTATAAACAGCAGACAAAGTTAGATGGAATACCCTAGTATCATAAACCTTTAACTTACCAGGGTCTTCAAGAGACTGCTAATGATGCCCTGTCATAAATAGAAAAGTAATAAGCAGTCCAACACAGTAATGCACATCTGTGAGTCTGTTTTTTTTTTTTTTTTTTTTAACAAAAACTGAACTTTCATACATCTCAAACTTTTACTTGTACTTCATATTCCATAATTCCTACTGTAATAGAGTTACCCTAATAAAAGTGGTAGCACCATATGTAAGAATAAGAGATGACCAATCAGACACCAAAACACACCCATTTTAAAAGGTCCAAAAGGCTACATAAGACATATAAAATGTCTCAAAAGGAATGTACATAGGATCTATATCATATTTGGTATCTATCAAACTGTAATTTCATTCTGCTAAATAATATACTGGTTGTTGAATTGTGAAACCTAGTCATATGGAAATTTAGATGGGCCCAGGATATTTGGCATTATGTATGTGTCCGGTGAGCATAATAAAAGGCTCTAGCTCACTGTCACAAGCCTTAAAGCTGTATGTGCTGCTACAAAACAGCAGATCCCCAATGTGATTTATATCAGCTTGAAAAAAATACCTTTTTTCAGGTAGTTTTAGCAGTAACACTTGTATTTTCATGAAGTGGCAAAAGGTTCACTTTGTCCATCAAATAGAAATTGGCCAGTAAGTCGCTGAGGCTGTACCTGCTCTTGCTTGTGCAAAACTGTGCTGCTGCTGCTGGGTAATTTTTATTAAACTCTCAACAACAGTTTAACAAACGCTAATCAAGAAGTGGAAAATGAGGGGTTCTGTTAAAACCAAACCACGGTCAGGTAGACCAACTAAACTATTTCAGCCACAACTGCCAGGAAAATTGTTTGGGTGCAAAGAAAAACCCACAAATAACTTCAGGTGAAATACAGGACTCTCTGAAAACATATGGTGCGGCTGTTTCAAGATGCACAATAAGGAGGCACTTAAAGAAAGATGGGCTGCATGGTCGAGTCGCCAGAAGAAAGCCATTACTACACAAATGCCACAAAGTATCCCACTTACAATACGCCAAACAGCACAAGACAAGCCTCAAACCTTCTGGCACAAAGTCATTTGGAGTGATGAGACCAAAATTAAGCTTTTTGGCCACAACCATAAACACTACATTTGGAGAGAAGTCAACAAGGCCTATGATGAAAGGTACACCATTCCTACTGTGAAATACAGAGGTGGATCACTGATGTTTTGGGGATGTGTGAGCTACAAAGGCACAGGAAATTTGATCAAAATTGTTGGCAAGATGAATGCAGTATGTTATCAAAAAATACTGGAGGAACATTTGCATTCATCAGCCAGGAAGCTGCGCATGGGACCTACTTGGACATTCCAACATGACTGATCCAAAACACAAGACCAAGTGGACCTGTCATTGGCTAACAGCAGTAGTTCATAAAGTGAAGGTTTTTACTTTTTACTATAAAACATATCCAATACAAAAAAAAAATGAAAAAAAAAATTAAAGAAATCTGATTTCTTTATCAATTTAGGCCAATATGTTTTCTGCTATTTATTTGCTACATATTTTTGTTAAACAAAATCCCAATAAGTGTATATTGATTGGTTTGTGCAAAAATAGTGTCTACAAACTATGGGATATTTTTATTTATTTATCTATTACTAGTAATGGCAGCGATTAGCAGGGACTGCGATATTGCACAGACAGTCAGACACTAACTGACGCTTTTTGGGGACCAGTGACACTAACACAGTGATCAGTGCTAAAAATATGCACTGTCACTGTACTGATGACACTGGCTGAGAAGGAGCTAAACATCAGGGGCGATCAAAAGGTTAACTGTGTGCCTGACCAGTGCTTTAGTGTACTGCGGGGGGTGCGTTTACTAGAGGAAAGCATGGATCCATGTTCCTGCTTTGTAGGAACACAGGATCCATACCCTGTCTACTGACAGAACGGCGATCTGCCTTGTTTATATAGGCAGACCGCCATTCTGCCTCTGTGCTGGATGATCGGCAGGTGCCAATGGACATCGAGTCCATGGTACCCACAGATCAGCTCCCGCTGTGTATAATCACATTGGTGGTGGTGCAGACACAGATAAAATACGCAGTACAATCTTGGTGCACTTAAAGGGAAATGTAGCTGGCCAGCTAAGATCTGTCCTAGGTTGCTAATGTGACTTACATGCATATACAGCTAGACCTGCTAATAACCTTAATACAGTTTATATGCTCACATGTGAGAGATTAAAGCAGAGTTATTTACTGTGAATTTATATATGAATGTCATATAACAGTTGTATATTGTGTTCCTTTTGAGATTCTTTATTTGACAGTAAAGGTAAGCTCAAAGACACAGCAGAATTGAAAACCAGAAAGCATAGAGTTAAGCCTTTGTGATTCTCAGGAGTTTTGGCCAATCACAGCCAATCTCACACTGAGCAAGAGTCTTGGCCAATCACACCAGCCTTATGCCGCGTACACACGGTCGGACTTTTCGGCTACAAAAGTCCAACAGCCCGTCCGACAGACTTTCGACGGACTTTTGGCGGACTTGCGGCAGACTTTCTAACGAATGGACTTGCCTACATACGATCACACAAAAGTCTGACGGATTCGTACATGATGACATACACCGGACTAAAATAAGGAAGTTGATAGCCAGTAGCCAATAGCTGCCCTAGCGTGGGTTTTTGTCCGTCGGACTAGCATACAGACGAGCGGATTTCTGGGTCCGGCGTAGTTACGACGTAAAGATTTGAAGCATGTTTCAAATCTAAAGTCCGTCAGCTCTGCGGCTGGAAAAGTCCGCTGAAATTCCGGGGAAGCCCACACACGATCGGATTGTCAGCCGGCTTTAGTCCATCGGTGTCCGTCGGACTTTTGTAGACGAAAAGTCGGACCGTGTGTACGCGGCATTACACCTATTATTTTGTCTGGAAATTACCCAGCACATTGCTAGATCTCACTACATCAGAGAGAGTGGACCTGAACAGATTGCACATCCAGCCAGAGTTCAGTTTCATGGAAGCAAGTGGCCAAAATAGGTATTTAATACAGTTATATATGTTACTATTTTTAAATAATGTGATTAGAACTGTATACTGAACTAGTTAGGTGTTCACTTATAGCTCCACCAAACGTTCAAACATCAAACAAGCGTTCAAACATCAAACGTTCAAACAAGCAAACAAGCGTGCAAACTGCAAATTGCAATATCAAACAAGTAAAACTATTTCTTAAGCCTCAGATATATCTCTCAGAGAGATTATAAAGTATCTAAGGTATTTTAAAGTGAAAGTACAGATACTGAAGAGAAAAATACATCTACCATTTTATGTAGAATGACAAGTTCGAACAGTTGAACCGCCATTTTGTTATACTTTATTCAACACATGTTTGTACATGCACTGCCTGCTGCTTAATTGTCAGTGTTATATATGAAAAAAAGCTGAAGTTAATAAAAAAGATATCAGAGGTTTGGTGTGCTCTTTAAACCTACTGCTTCCATAGAACGGTGCTAGAGGAATTATAAAGTAAGAGATAGTCTTGTTTGGACTAAAAGGTCAGAGATTAAAATTCTTCTAATGCCACAGCGCATAAGGCACTTCATAGTGCTGCGCCTGCCACAGTGGAACTATTAGTTGCCTTTGAGGGTGAAGCGATAGTGCTCCTCAACTCGCACAGAAAAGATCCCATTTGAGCAGCGGAACTACCATAGAGACAATAGAACGTGTGTTTTAGTCAATCTGCAGCCGACTCTTAAAGAACGGCAGAACGGCAAAGGCAAGATAGTTACAGAAAGAGCGCCAGCCCTCCTGCAATCCCTAGAGAGAGAAAGAGACGCATGGTGGGAGACCAAAGTCCAGAGCTAGAGCACCTACACCGCTACGCACGAAGAGGCCACGTACTGCAGCCAGCTAGTTTCCCGCCACTAAGCCCAAAGCCTGCAGCACAAAGCATCGCAAGTCAGTACAAAGCATCGCAAGTCAGCACAAAGCATCGCAAGTGAGAATAGAGCATCAGATCAAGAAAGACAAGTCTCCTTTAAGACTGATATTTGTCCCAACAACCTATAGATCACAGTATCCTGCTCTTCAGGATAAGGTCAGAACTTTCCTTTATTACTATCATTGCACATAGGCTTGACAAGAAAGAGACATCGTGTTCAGAAATAAAAGGATTGTAAGTAAAAAACAAGGGACAGTTTGTAGTGCAAGGACTCTAAAGTATTTAAAGTGAAAGTCATTTTACTGCCTGTACCTATTGATATTGCATTTAAAGTGAAAGTCTCCTTAATAGTCGTGTTGATTATTATAGCACTTAAAGTAAGTCTAGTATTGTTATGCCATTGTTAGAGGATACAAAGATAGATGAGATAGAAGGTGAAGAGCAAGTGAACCTGTCTGAGGTAGAAGAGTCTGATGCAGCATTAGCCACGGCCCAAACAAATATATTCCAAACAAATGAACTACGACGCTCAGAAGGTATCAGAAAACCGACCCTAAAGATGCTGGAAAATTTGGAGCAAGAAGCATCATTAAAAGGAAAAAGGTTCACCAGAATGTATGATGAGTGGAAATCTTACATTAAAGATGTTCGTAGAAAACTAAAGCAAGAAAGTATAAAAGGAAACTTAAGTGATATGATAGAGACGGTAGAAGAAACTGAATCAGAGCTTTTGGCAGCATATGCCAACCTGACACCTCCCCAGGATATTGTAAGGAACATGGACACATGTACTGTAGTCACTAAAGATTTAGTAAAGCTCATGAGAGAACTACCATATGAAGCTAAATATGATGAAATTAAGGCAAGAAAGAGAATGAAGGAGCTTTTTATGAGCGACTATGCTAGGTCTTTAAGAGGAACCACAATCACAAGTAGGACTTCTTCCACTAGCAGACGTACCAGTAACATATCAGAGTCCTCAAGTACTTTAATAGCAAAAAGAAAGGAACTTGTCGAACAACTTGCTGTCAAGAAAGCAGAAATTGAGATGGAATCTGCAATCGAGGCGCAGCGTATACGAATAGCAGAAATGGAAAGGCTGAAGGAAGTTAAGATTATAGAAGCCAGACTCAGAGTACACGAAGAGGACATGAATAGTAATCATAAGTTCAAATCTGTACTAAGTGAAGATGCAGACTCCTACTTCCTTTCATACGCCCAGGAGAATGGTAGGAAATCACCAGCATGTAATGAAGAAGAAAGTCATTGCCCTTCCATCCCTGCTCAGAAAAACGAAAAGAGAGACACACCCAATTCAGAACTAAGTGAAAGAATAAAACAGGATAATTCTGTTCCTAGATGTCACTGCAATAATCAGAAGAATGTTGTGATTATTGTCCCAGCAAGACGACAGAGAACAGTCCCAGCAAGACATCCTGTTCCAGAACCTACTGTATTTCAGGAGACATACTGAAGTTCATAGAGTGGAGGGCAAGTTTTGAAATGATCATTGAGCATTATTGCTCCAGGCCAGTTGACAAGTTATTCTACCTTCAGAAATATGTTGGTGAAGAAGCAAAGAAAGTTCTTGAAGGTAACTTCTATAGAACAGACGAAGAAGCCTATAAGCAAGCTTGGGAAAAGTTAAATGCAAGATATGGTCATCCTTTCTTAGTACAAAGAGCCTTTAGGGAGAAATTGAATAACTGGCCTAAAATAGGTCCTAAAGAACATTTCAAACTCCAAGAGTATGGTGACTTCCTGCAAGCACTGCACTGCAGAAGTACTGAACAACTATCTAGAAAATCAGAGGATGCTAGCTAAGCTACCTGAAGAAGTGGCTTCTAGATGGAATCGCTATGTGACTGAACAGTTAGATCTAAGTAAGAACTTCCCAAGTTTTGAAAAGTTCTCTGAGTTCGTTAGTAAGGAAGCACGAATAGCATGTAATCCAGTAACAGCATCTTACGCCCTTAAATCCTTAGAAGAAAGGCCTGCGAGAGATATAAGACGTGCAAGAGCAACTAGCTTTGCAACCGACACAACAGCTAAAGGTCTAGATACCTACGAAAGCAAGTTCAAAGTCACTACTGGGATCAGGAGAGAGACAGAACCGACAAATCCTCAGACTACCTTTAAGTGTATGTTCTGTGGAGAGAACTCTATACACAAGTGCCAACAATTGAAGGAGAAATCCCCAAATGAAAAGAGAAAATTTGTACTTGATAACCAACTATGCTTTGGGTGCCTAAGAAAAGGCCATATTACTAAGGAGTGTAAGAAAAGGGCCACATGCAGCGTGTGCAAAGGAGGCCACCTACACCACTACATGAAGAACGTCCAAAGAAGGATAAATCCTCAATACTGAAAGATGCTGAGGAAGAAAAGAAAGCATTGGTATTCTCTTGCAGAGTGAGGGAAAGCAATGGCACATCAATGGTTGTACCAGTGTGCATTTCAAATCCTAAAAGGAAGAATAAAAAGGTATATGCCTAGCCTATGTACTACTGGATACCCAAAGCGATAACACCTTCATTGACCAAGAAATCTGCAAGAAATTACAAGTGGCTACAGAACCAGTGAAGCTCAAACTCACCACAATGACGAGGAGAGACACATTAGTGAACAGTCAAAGGATTGAGAGTTAGAGGACTTCATTCAAACCTCACATTGGATCTACCTCCAGCTTATACGAAAGACAATATACCTCTAGATCGAGATCGCATACCTACCTGTGAAACAGCCAATAAATGGAACACTTATCTGTCATATATCATGAAATGCCCCCGCTGAAGGAGTTTGGTGTTGGACTGTTGATAGGTTATGATTGTCCCGAAGCTTTGGTACCACGAAGGGTAATCACAGGAGGAGAGGGTGAACCCTACGCTGTTCACACTGATCTAGGATGGGGCGTTATTGGACGAAAGTAGCAGATTGCAAACTCAAGACAGGTGACAGGATTGTGTCATCGAATATCTGTCCAAGAGTTACCAGCTGTAAGTTCAGCGGCAGTAATCAAGATCCTTGAATCTGACTTTGCAGACATAAGTTCTAAAGAAAAGAGTATATCCCAAGAAGACATAAAGTTCGTACACATTCTAGAAGAAAGTATTCAGCAGAACCAACGAGGTTATCTTGAAATGCCCTTACCTTTTATAGAAAGACCTTATATGCCAAATAACAAAAATCTTGCCCTAGCGAGATTGAAATGTTTGAAGAAAAGGATAGGAAGAGATCTCAAATTCAAGCAGGATTATTTGAAATTCATGGAAGGCATCCTTGAAGAAGGACATGCAGAAAAGGTTAATAACCAACCTAAAGAAGGAGAAGTGTGGTACATCCCACATCAAGGTGTTTACCACCCAAAGAAACCAGATAAGATTAGAGTAGTATTTGATTGCTCAGCAAAGTATGATGGTGTTGCATTGAACGATCATCTACTAAAACAGTGGTTCTCAACTCCAGTCCTCAGGACCCACCAACAGGCCAGGTTTGCAAGATAGCTGAAATACATCACAGGTGATATCACTTGCTGCTCAGTGATTGCAGTATTCTAGCCTGCAACTCCCCAAGGTAATACTTAAAATCTGGTCTGTTGGTGCGTCCCAAGGACTGGAGTTGAGAACCACTGTACTAAAAGGACCAGACCTTACAAACACTCTGTCTGGAGTACTCTGTAGATTCAGAAAGTATCCCGTATCAGTCATGTGTGACGTTGAAAAGATGTTCCACCAGTTTCATGTGAAGAATGAAGATACAGACTTCCTGAGATTCCTACGGTGGGAGGACGGAGATACAGATACAGAGCCAGCCGAATACAGAATGAAAGTACACTTGTTTGGAGCAGTGTCATCTCCAGGTTGCGCCAATTATGGTATGAAGTACATGGCAAATAAAAATGAAAAGGATTGCCCATCAGCAGCGAATTTTCTTAAGAAAAACTTTTACATAGATGATGGTCTTATAAGTTTAGAGTCCTCAGAATCTGCAATCAAACTAGTGAAAGAAAGCCAGAAGTTATGCGCAAGAGGAAACTTGCACCTTCACAAATTCATCTCAAACAACAGAGAGGTACTGGAATTCATCAGTGACACTGAACGTGCATCAACAATGAAGAATGTAGATCTCAATTATGATCATCTTCCGGTTCAGAATGTACTTGGATTGGGATGGAATGTAGAGTATGACGAGTTCTTCTTTGAAACATCCTTGAAAGAAAAGGTTGCAACCAAACATACCAATCTTTCCGCAGTGGCTTCTATATATAATCCATTGGGATTCTTGGCACCAGTAATCCTCAAAACAAGAGAAATACTACAAGAATTATGTAGACCTAAGTTGGGATGGGATGAACCCATACCTGAAGATTTGAGGCCAAGGTGGGAGGCTTGGATAAAAGACTTACAAAATTTCAAAGAAGTTCGGATACCTAGATGTTTTGTACATCATGATTTTGGAAAGTACAAGAAAATAGAACTTCATCACTTTTCAGATGCCAGTAGTTATGGTTATAGACAGTGCTCCTACATCAGAGTGATAGGAGAAGAAAAAATACACTGTGCCCTGGTTATGGGAAAGACCAGAGTCGTACATACCAGTATTCAGACAATACCAAGACTTGAACTGACAGCAGCTGTTGTTTCAGCATCAGTAAGCAAGTTTCTGAGAAAAGAATTAGAGTTAAATATAGATGAAGAATATTTTTGGACAGACTCGCAAGTTGTCCTAGGATACATAAACAACGAAGCTCGAAGATTCTATGTCTTTGTCGCCAACAGAGTTCAGAAAATTTGGGAAATAACACTTCTGGAACATTGGCATCACATTGATATAAAGCATAACACGGCAGATCAAGCTTCAAGAGGCCTGAATGTAACAGAATTGAAAAATTCAAACTGGTTCACCAGTCCAGAGTTCCTTTGGGAAAAGGAAATCATACCCAGTGAAAGTCACACAGAATTGTCTATGGATGATCCAGAAGTAAAAATTGTACAAACATTGAGCACTGCAGCCAAGTGTCAAGATGACATACTTGAAAGACTAGCCAGATGTTCAAGATGGAATACAGTCATAAACATAGTAGCTTGAGGGGGGCTAAATTCTGTGTTACATTTATTCATAGGTTCATTTATATATTTACCCTTTCAGATATGTGGTCGGTAAATGCAATGGTTAAAACACACAAAACAAAGAATGTAATAAAAGAAATGCACTTAGCCTGAATTAAAGATGTCTTACAGATGATACAATACAGGATAAATTCAGCATTCAATCCAAGGAACCCCTCAACTTCTGAAATGTCAGATAGTTCTGGAAGCCAACAGCCTGTTCAAGGTCTAGGCACATTCACGTCCTAGAAGAAGTTCTCTGCTGTTCTCTATTGTCTAAACTTTTAAAGGCTTGATGGAAGGCGCGAAAAAGCTGGTTTAATCTGGTACTAACAAAAGACTGGCCATAATGGTCCAGAGACAATGTGACCCTCTGTGAGTGACCATCTGTGAGCTCAGAAGCATACATTTTTACATATATAGAAATAATTACCTTAAAACCATCATAGTTAATAACTCATAATACCAAGTTCTTTGTAAATCAATTATGAATATAGACCCGTACCACAAGAGGAAAGGATGAAAGCTGAAGAAACAGTTATAAGACTCATTCAACAGATTCTATAGTGAAGAGTTAAAGAGACTTAGTCAAGAACCCAAAAGGCTTTCCAACAACCACCCATTGCACAAGCTTAATCTGACCAAGTATCTAATTTTGTCGGAGCAAAGAATGAATTGAATAAAGCTCTAAAAGAGGTTGATAAAGAAAACGTAACTGAGTATTTGTCACTTAATCAATGTGATTTTTATATGAATGCTCCGCATGTAAGCCACACAGGAGGAGTTTGGGAAAGACAAATCAAAACTGTAAGAAATGTGTTAAGTTCAGTTTTGAGAAAAAGCTCCGGAAGAATAGATGATGCTTCACTTAGGACCCTATTCTACGAAGTAATGTCTATGGTTAACAGTCGCCCACTTACAGTTGACAACATCAATGATCCAACAAGTTTGGAATCTTTAACTCCCAACCATCTACTTCACCTTAAGTCTGATTGCATACAACCACCACCTGGCAAGTTTACCAAAGAAGATTTATATTCCAAAAAGAGATGACGAAGAATTCAATATCTATCAGAATAGTTTTGGAATAGATGGAGGAAAGAGTACTTAGCCAATCTTACGTTAAGAAATAAATGGCAAACACCCAGAAGAAATGTACAAGTTGGTGACATAGTATTAGTGAAAGAAGATTTACCTAGAAGTCAATGGAAATTGGTCAAAGTTCTAGAAGTTCAAAAAGATAAAGACTAGTAAGAAGAGCATTATTACAAATAGGAGACTCCAAACTTGACAAAGAGGGAAAAACGTCTCACTATTCCGCTCAGGTTGGAACGTCCTATACAGAAGTTAGTTGTTCTACTTGAGAGTGATAAAAGACACTTGGAAGTTGAGAATCTGATGGGAAATTCCCTAAATTCACGTTCAAACCCTACTATGGAGAACATAGAATTATAGGTAATTTGGTGGGAGTGTAGCTGGTCAGCTAAGACCTGTCCTAGGTTGCTAATGTGACTTACATGCATATACAGCTAGACCTGCTAATAACATACAGTTTATATGCTCACATGTGAGAGATAAAAGCAGAGTTATTTACTGTGACTTTATATACGAATGTCATATAACTGTATATTGTGTTCACAGAAGCAAACAAGAAAAATGTGCCTTTTAAGATTCATCATATGACAGTAAAGGTAAGCTCAAAGACCCAGCAGAATTGAAAACCAGAAAGCATAGAGTTAAGCCTTTGTGACTCCCAGGAGTTTTGGCCAATCACAGCCAATCTCACACTGAGCAAGAGTCTTGGCCAATCACAGCCAGCCTTACAACTATTATTTTGTCTGGAAATTACCCAGCACATTGCTAGATCTCATTATATCAGAGAGAGTGGACCTGAACAGATTACAGATCCAACCAGAGTTCAGTTTTATGGAAGCAAGTGGCCAAATTAGGTATTTAGTACAGTTATATATGTTACTATTGTTAAATAATGTGATTAGAACTGTATACTGAACTAGTTACGTGTTCACTTATAGTTCCACCAAACAAACGTTCAAACAAACGTTCAAACAAGCAAACAAGTGTGCAAACTGCAAATATCAAACAAGTAAAACTATTTCTTAAGCCTCAGATATACCTCTCAGAGAGATCATAGTGTCTAAGGTATTTTAAAGTGAAAGTACAGATACTGAAGAGAGAAATACATCTACCATTTTATGTAGAATGATAAGATCGAACAGTTGAACCGCCATTTTGTTATACTTTATTCAACACATGTTTGTACATGCACTGCCTGCTGCTAAATTGTCAGTGTTATATATGAAGAAAAGCTGAAGTTAATAAAGAAGATATCATAGAGGTTTGGTGTGCTCTTTAAACCTACTGCTTCCATAGAACGGTGCTAGAGGAATTATAAAGTAAGAGATAGTCTTGTTTGGACTAAAAGGTCAGAGATTAAAATTAAAATGCCACAGCGCATAAGGCACTTCATAGTGCTGCGCCTCCCACAGGAAACACGCATTACAATCTTGGTGCACTTAAAGGGAAAGTCACACTGATCAAGAGGACTATCCATATTTCCCAAAAAATACAGCACTATAGTGGAATATGCATACAGTGAACATTATGTAATATAAAGATATATACCGATATACATATATATCTGTTTCTATACAGCTCTTGATTTCTATACAGCTCTTGATTTCATTATGTAATATAAAGATATATACCGATATACATATATATCTGTTTCTATACAGCTCTTGATTTATGATTTTTAAGAAGTAGTCACTCAGTGGTATATATAATTAATATAGGGGCGATTTGCTCTGGGCCCCTAAACATTGCACAGACAGCACTTTATTGATTGTATATACAGCCCTCAAATTTTTCACTCGCCTACTCGCATTTTGCGAGTGGAAAATAAGGGCTTGCGAGCTGGGCTGCCTGCCTGGGAGAGGGGGGGAGAGGACCGCTGGCGGGGTTGATCGGGAGCCATTCTCCCAGCGATTGCCCCAGGGAGGAAGAGGAGAGTCGCAGTACAGGGGGGTCATTATCCACCGGGGGACCTTTTTCGGCAAGACACCGGTCCAATGCTGTGATGTGTTCTATCTATCACAGGCACGGGGTCAGGAGGAGGCGGTGCTGTGTCGAGCAGAGCGGAAACAATTATAATGTAAGCACCGGTAACAACGTGCTGTCCCACGGCTCTCCTCTTCCTCCAGCCATGCATTCCTCTGCCCAGGCGAGGCTGAAATGGGCACAGTATGGCTGCAGTGAGCACAGTAAGGCTGAAATGGGCACAGTGTGGCTGCAATGGGCACAAGTGGGACTGCAATGGGCACAGTATGGCTGCAATAGGCACAGTAAGGGTGAAATGGGCACAGTATGGCTGCAAAGGGCACCACAAGGCTGCAAAGGGCACAGTAAAGCTGCAATGGGCACAGTATGGATGCAATGGGCACAGTATGGCTGCAATGGGCACAGTGTGGCTGCAATGGGCACAGTATTGCTGCAATGGGCACAGTAAGGCTGCAATGGGCACAGTAAGGCTGAAATGGGCACAGTGGGACTGCAGTAGGCACAGTGAGGGTGCAATGGGCACAGTGTGGCTGCAATGGGCACAGTGTGGCTGCAATGGGCACAGTGTGGCTGCAATGGGCACAGTGTGGCTGCAATGGGCACAGTAAGGCTGAAATGGGCACAGTGGGACTGCAGTAGGCACAGTGAGGGTGCAATGAGCACAGTAAGGCTGCAACAGGCACAGTGTGGCTGCAATAGTGGACACAGTGTGGCTGCAATGGTGGGCACAGTGTGGCTGCAATGGTGAGCACAGTGTGGCTGCAATGGTGGGCACAGGTTAGGCTGCACTGATAAAGTTGGTGTTAATATTTATTTTTATAATATTTTTGTAACTTAATTAGGGGCGGGGCAGGGTAGGAATTGAGTGGGGCACTGGTGGCGAGTAACCTTTGAGGCCTGGCTAGTAGCTCAGGACTTGAAATTTTGAGCCCTGGTATATGTGTATGTATATATATATATATATATGTGTATATATATATGTGTATATATATATATATATATATATATATATATATATATATATATATATATATATATATATATATATATATATATATATATATACATATAAATATATATATATACATACACACACACGTTTTCCTTCCATTTCTATTTTAAACTGAATGGGTTGTTTTACAAGGTTCACTTATACTTTAAAGACAAAAACTCTCCAATAAAAGTAGCAAATTAGTTGACTGTCCAAAGAGCTTAGTAATCATTATTTAAAGTAGAGTTTCCTCTCTGACGCTATATTTTCCCTGTGCAGTTTGTCATCTTTCCCTACAGCAAGTTCCAATACACTGACACCAGGGGGTTCATTTACTAAAGGAAAATCCACTTTGCACTGCAAGTGCACTTTAAGTGCAGTCGCTGTAGATCTGAGGGGGACATGCAAGGAAAATAAAAAAACAGCATTTTTGCTTGTACATGATCGGATGATAAAATCAGCAGAGCTTCCCCTCATTTCAGATCTTCCCCTCAGATCTAAAGCGACTGCACTTCCAAGTGCACTTGTAGTGCAAAGTGGATTTGCCTTTAGTAAATATACTCCTATGGCCGCTATGTGCCCTCCTTTTATTGTGAGGGTCTGGTTTATCTAAAATTCTTACTGTTGGTCCTTATGAGCCTGTTTGCCAAAGTTGAAATGCCATGTAGTGCATTAGGGTTTAAAAAAAAAATTAGCTTAGGAGAAAATGGGCATAAATTCACCAGGACTGTGTAAAAATGTTACCGCGCAACCAAAACAAATGAAAAAAAATAAAAATAAAAAAAACCCCACACCTACAACAACAAGAAATAAAATATTAAAAAATGTGCCGTGCTAAAATAATGTTGAAAGTGCAATGAAACTAAAATTCTATCTATCTCTTAGCCCAATGAATCTGTAAATAAATAAATAAATATATATATATATACACACACACATATACAACTACACCTAATAGAATAAACCCATTAATCAGTATAAACAAACTAATAAAGATGGAAATGAGAACAATTCATATATTTACATACAATTCATACAATAAATGAATGCAAACACATAACTAAAAAATAAAAGTGAAAAAAGTTCATTTTTAGTGTGTTTTCAGTTTTGCAGAAACACACTACGGGTCAAGTTCACATCTGTGCATTTTATGGAAAGGGCCAGGGACCAGCAGGTCGTATTCTTGGTTCCATAGACTTCAATGGATCAAAAACATGTATTGAAAAATGTTAAATGCACCTGGAATATGCATAGGTGTGAACCAGGCCTAAAGGCCTGTTTTACACAGGCTTCAGCTTGTACAAGTGCAGTGTGAACAGCAAGCTTTGACAAAGCATTTGCAAAGCTTTCAGCAAGCTTTGTTGAAGCTTTTAAAGTATCATTCAGCTCCATTTTGTAAATGTTGAACACAGATCCTAATGGGAGTTTTGATTTTGACATTAAACAAGCTGCTAGCAGGCTTCATCACTTCTTAAAGCTTGTTGAAAGCTTGCTGAAGCCTGCTAGCAGTTTGTTTAACCACTTGCTGACCGCGGCAGAATGGCTCCCCTGCGTAAACACACACACATTCACTTTCTGGCAGGGGAGAGGAGACAATTTGTGTGTTCCTAGTGTATAGGAACAACGATCGTTCTCCTCCCCCAGGCAGTCCCATCCCCCCCACAGTTAGAACACGCTGAGGGAACACATTTAACCCCTTGCTCGCCCCCTACTGTTAACACCTTCCCTGCCAGTGACATTTATACAGTAATCAGTGGCTATTTATAGCTCTGATCGCTGTATGAATTATATCATCACCATATGAATGGTCCCAAAAAAGTGTCAAAAGTGTCCGATCTGTCCGCCGCAATGTTGCAGTCCCGATAAAAATCGCAGATCACTGCCATTACTAGTAAACATTAAACAAATATTAAAAATGCCATAAATCTATCCCCTATTTTGTAGACGCTATAACTTTTGCGCAAACCAATCAATCAATATACGCTTATTGCGTTTTTTTTTTTACCAAAAATATGTAGAATATAAACTGAGAAAGAAACTTTTATTTTTTTTTTAAATTGGGATATTTATTATAACAAGAAGTAAAAAATATTGTGTTTTTTTCAAAACTGTCTCTCTTTTTTTGTTTATATCGCAAAAAATACCGCAGAGGTGATCAAATACCACCAAAACAAAGCTCTATTTGTGGGGAAAAAAGGACATACATTTTGTTTGGTCACAGCGTTGGACGACCGCGCAATTGTCAGTTAAAGCGACGCAGTGCCGTATCGCAAAAACTGGCCTGGTCAGGAAGGGGGTAAATCCTTCCGGGGCTGAAGTGGTTAAAGAAGAACTGCAGTCTGCTCCCATAATTTGTAATAAAAACATCTTTGCCATTCTGAAGCTTCCCTCCAACCACTTTATATATTATGTTATATATGCTGTGATTCTGTACTTGCCAAATATGCTGCAGAAATCTCCCTCCACTAAGTCTGGCTGCATCCATCCAGTTTCGCAGCCCTGCAGCTCTCCTTGGCCCTCTTATGACTCACCCCCTCCCTTCCTGGCAAACTCTTATGAGAGAGAGAGAAATGTGCATGATGTCATAAGCCTAGGCTAATGACCAGACAAGAATCAGGAAGTGGGCTGTATAAGGTATTTACTGGCAGAATTGTTTTGTTTTAAATACTCAAGCTTAATTCGAATTAATGCTAGCATATAAAAACTTCTCCACTACTACCTTTAAAAATAAATGGCAAGCCTGGCTATCTCATCCTAGAGCTTCTAAATACCTAAAAGATTGTAACCTTTAAAAGTACTGGTGAGTTTGATATAACCTTCCTTATTATATGTGATTCAGTTATAGCTCATTATTTATCACTAATTTCCTTTATCCTTGTTGATAATATTAAATTGTTTGTCAACCCTTCCTTACAGTTTGATCCCATTCGGGGTAAGCGTGGTCTAAATAACAATTAGATATCAGTACTTATTATTCTTTCTTCTGTTGTACATTGTTTTGTTCTTTCTCACAATATGTGGCAAACAAGTATTATGATCAGTGATGTCTAATATTGTCAATATCTGTTATGATACCTTTCATTAAGAATAAAAATGTTATGGTTAAAAAAAAAAAAATGGCAGGGCAAGGACAAGGGCAGAAGATTTAATAGATGGCAAGATGAAAAAATGACTGAAGGTCCGCTTTAAAGTGGCAATCAGCACTCACTTAGGCTCGATTCACATCTATGCATGTTGCTTTGAGCGTTTCTGCAGTGCTTTTTGCGGTGCTTGCCGCATTTTTGAACATGCATTTTTGCCGCATTTGCTTTTTTTTTTTTTTTTACAGTTTTTTTTATACTGTATACAGTGTAAAAAAAAACAAAAACACAAAACACGTCAAAAACGCGGTATAAATGCAGTACTTGCGTTTTTGGATGCAGGTCCATTGAATTCTATACGCTGCATTTTGCATAAAAAAAAGTCCCTGACCCTTTCAAAAAATGCAGAGGCACAAAAATGCATTGATGTAAACATGTTCCATAGGAACCCATGTTAAAAAATTTCTGCAAAATGCATAAAAAAACGCATTAGTGTGAATAGAGCCTAAGATATGTGTACATTTAAAAACAGGAGCTGTATGGTACTTTAGAAGCTTCAACAAAGCTTGCTGGAGGCTCTGTAAATGCTTTCTCAAAGCTTGCTGTTCACACTTCTCTTATACAGGCTGAAGCCCGTGTGAGGTTTAAAACACAGGTAAGTAAAATGATGGTAAATATCGCTTCCAGCATCAGCAACACATTTCAGGCAAAGTTTAACCTCCAAGGGGACAAATCGTTATTCACATCTCTCTCAGAACTTACAGCGCTCTCTATTTTAACTAATTTATTAGAAGAAACAATCCAAATGCACTCACATAAACATAAAAATATCCAGCATATCAAGTGTTAAACCGAACTGATGAAGAACGGAGAGGATCTTGTCTTCACCACATTATCATGTTTGTGAGTACAGCTGTGCCGCCATTAGGATTGCTAGCGGCAGTGAGATTGCAATATCTGTGGTTCTATCATTCCCGATGGGCACTGGTATCATATCTTCTCATGGGCACTGCTAGTGTAAAGGCTTTATTTTTTTTACTATTCTATTTTTTTTTTTTTTTGGTAATACTTTTTTAAACATATATTTTAGATCCTATTTTAATATATGACTTTTTATGAACATACACAAAAAAGTAGAAGTCCAGAAAGTACAGGATTAACAAAGTATTTCTAATGCCGTGTACACACGAGCGTACTTTTCGACCGTAGATCAAAGTATAGGGAGTGGCGCTGTGTTAGGAGTATAGATAAAATTTAGCAAGAAGTACAAGTGTAAAAAATAAAAGTGTAAAAAATAAGAAATTTTTTGGTATGATCCAAAAATTACTTACAGAAAAAAGTATATATATATATATATATATATATATATATATCTCCTTGTGTTGGTGAAAACACCTTAAACAGGTGAAAATTAATACTATATGTGCAAAAAAACGCAAATATTAAGCAACATCAATAAATAACATAAATGCATCTTCATATGAATAAATATAAAGTGATAAAGTGCCAAAAACAATAATTGTCCACCAATAATGTGTAAATATGCAATAATTATACGCAATAAAAATCATTAATATTGTGTCAAAATCGCAGCTAAAAATCAAAAAACCATATGTTGTTTGGTGCAAAAAAGTTCATAGCAATTGTGCAGAAAATTCTTCTTAAGTGATAAAGTGCCCTGCTGTAACACCTGGTGGTCCCCCCAATGTGGTTGCACTCACCGGAGCGCTCCACCCCTGCAGGGGTACGAGCGTGTGATGTTAGTCCTGTCACTCCAGTCCTATAGATGTCAGTTTCCTTCCACGCGTCCCATTTCCAAAAAACAGCTGTATACACAGAGAGGTGGGGACTTCCTGTCCCTTGGTATTAAAAGACCCCACTGGATATCCGCTTGAGTAGTAAAAAATATTAGAAGAAAAGTATCCACATAGCGTGATTCTGTTTTAAAAAATATCCATTTATTTGCATAAAAAACAGTCCAGTCGCATTAGCCTGGTAACACACTAGCGGTTAAAAAGTATCTAAAAATAATTACAAACTGGGAGAGGGAGCTCACAGTCTCCTATACTCTCCCTGTAATCCGGGGCCGCAGCGTCAGCGTGAACCGCCGCTTGCGTTCCACCGGTCAAAGTTCCGGAACCACGATCCGCAGAAATGATGTTGTGCGTGCCAAGATAGTCCCATCTTACGCGTTTCGTCACACGGACGTCATCGGAGGCTGCGGCCCCGGATTACAGGGAGAGTATAGGAGACTGTGAGCTACCTCTCCCAGTTTGTAATTATTTTTAGATACTTTTTAACCGCTAGTGTGTTATCAGGCTAATGCGACTAGACTGTTTTTTATGCAAATAAATGGATATTTTTTAAAACAGAATCACGCTATGTGGATACTTTTCTTCTAATATTTTTTACTACTCAAGCGGATATCCAGTGGGGACTTTTAATACCAAGGGACAGGAAGTCCCCACCTCTCTGTGTATACAGCTGTTTTTTGGAAATGGGACGCGTGGAAGGAAACTGACATCTATAGGACTGGAGTGACAGGACTAACATCACACGCTCGTACCCCTGCAGGGGTGGAGCGCTCCGGTGAGTGCAACCACATTGGGGGGACCACCAGGTGTTACAGCAGGGCACTTTATCACTTAAGAAGAATTTTCTGCACAATTGCTATGAACTTTTTTGCACCAAACAACATATGGTTTTTTGATTTTTAGCTGCGATTTTGACACAATATTAATGATTTTTATTGCGTATAATTATTGCATATTTACACATTATTGGTGGACAATTATTGTTTTTGGCACTTTATCACTTTATATTTATTCATATGAAGATGCATTTATGTTATTTAGTGATGTTGCTTAATATTTGCAGTTTTTTGCACATATAGTATTAATTTTCACCTGTTTAAGGTGTTTTCACCAACACAAGGATATATATATATATATATATATATATATATATATATATATATATATATATATACTTTTTTCTGTAAGTAATTTTTGGATCATACCAAAAAATTTCTTATTTTTTACACTTTTATTTTTTACACTTGTACTTCTTGCTAAATTTTATCTATACTCCTAACACAGCGCCACTCCCTATACTTTGATCTATATTCTTGGGGGATCACATAGGTGTCCCCTTCCTACCTAGGGGGGCTGCAGGTGTGAGTCAGTCTATGAGCGCGGATTCGTTGATATATTTGTACTTTTTGACCGGACTGGTCCGACGGACCGGTCCGACGGACCGAGTCCGGCGGACAATTCAACCGTGTGTGGGCTTCATCGGACCTGCAGCGGACTTTTTCGGTCGAAAAATCTGACGGACTTTAGATTTGGAACATGTTTCAAATCTTTACATCGGAACTCCACCTGGACCCAGTTCCTATCGAAAAGTCCGCTCGTCTGTATGCTAGTCCGACGGACGAAAACCCACACTAGGGCATCTAGGCTATCAACTTCCTTATTTTAGGCTGGTCGTACGTCATCACATACGAATATGTCCGACTTTGGTGTGATTGTGTGTAGGCAAGTCCGTTCGTTGGAAAAGTCTGTTGGAAGTGCGCCGAAAGTCCGTCGGATAGTCCGTCGGACCAGTCCGGTCGAAAAGTCTGCTCGTGTGTATGCGGCATAAGGAGCTTCCGGATTGCTAGTGATGTTTGCTCTGTTAACACAGGTATACAGAATGTTCTGAGATATGGTCTCTGTAGGGACTATACAGATATTGAGCTTCTTTACATGTTATTTTCTGTATGTTAATTATGATTTGTGGTACAGCTTTTGTCTTTTTGTCACACGCAACTTTAAATCTTTTAAAAGTGCAAAATGCCTAAAAATGTATCAAAAATTGTATACAAGCCAGCAGATGGATCAAGCCTGCTTTTTAGTTACACAAAGCTATATGTTTTCATTATGCACCATTACAACTTTCTAAACACCGGCATCCTAACAGCCAATGATGTCATCAGTTAACCTCCCTGACGGTTTTCCCGAGTGTGGCTCGGGGTTAAATTTCAGCACCATTAGCGGTAACCCCGAGCCACACTCGGGATTACATCTCAGGATCCTGCTGCAGGTTACTTACCTTGTCCCCAGGATCCTGCGATGTCCCCCTGCGCTGGCTGCGGGCTCCGTCCTCTGCCCGAAGCCTCTCTGTGCCAGGCTCCGTTCCCTGCAAGCGTCGCAACGCAAGGGGGTGGAGCCTGGCGGCGAATTAAAAAAAATTTAAAAATCATAGCACATACAGTACTGTAATCTTACAGATTACAGTACTGTATTAAATCATTTCACATCCCTTTTGTCCCCAATGTTTTGTCCAATGCCCTGCATGCAGTTTTATATTATATATACTGTTCTTTCTGCCTGGAAACTTGAGATTGTCCATAGCAACCAAAAAGTGTCCCTGTACGTCAAAAGTGGCTTTAGACCAGCTAGAAAACAGTGATAGTAAGTTAGAACACTTGCAGAATTATTATTATATTATTATTTTTTTTAATTATTTATATTTATTTATTATAATTTATGATTTTGTGTTTCAAACTTCATCATACCCGGGATATCTACTAGACTCTTGGTGGACAGATCTAAGTGTGTTATTGTTAAGAATTACAGACCTACAATATAAAACGCCAAATTTCTATGCAAAATAATTGTACCCCTTTGAGACGCAAAAATTTGAAATAATCATACCGCCAGGGAGGTTAATAAGGAGGATGTCTGTTGCCTCCACAGCATCCTTGTTTGACCCTTCTGTGCCTCTCACCCTCAGCACTGGGGTGACATTAGCTGACTAATGGAGATAAATTGAGGGAGAAGAGAAACATTGGAATACTAGTCAGTACCAGTGTGCAAACGTGTATTTTCTTTGGAAGAATAGATCACCTCTAACATTGGGTGTCCTAGGTGTGGATGTTGCTGCATTATGTAAAGCTATTAAAATAGTGTTTTACATTTTAGAATGGGGTGCTTTGAGACTGTCCATAATTTTAAAGGGTGTCTTGACTGTAAAAAGGTTGAGAAACGCTGCTCTAAATAAAATTTCATACAGTCCTGTTTGAACACAGCAAACGGGGATGGGGAGGAGTTGCCTCTCTAACTCATTCAGCTGTATGTTGTGTGTTTAAATATTAAGTTATTGTTGCTTTTTCAGCAAAACAGAAAAGGATAGACAAATAAATGAATAAGAAGCCATGTTCTAGAAATGTAGAACAGAAGGAGAGCAGCGCCATCTAAGTGCAGCACCTAATTTGACTTTTATTTAAGAATAACAATAAAAACTCACAAGATTAAAAAGATTTCAGCGCATGTGGGAATTTCATTTGGGATGGCCCAAAATCTCTAGTCCATCAATTTGTGGCACACTTTAATGCCAACGACATGGGTTTGTCATTCACGTCAGTATGTGATGACAGCTCATTAGCTTTCCTCGATTAGTCATTCAGCCATGACAATGGTACTAACTATTCATGCCCAAAATTACAATAAACCCACTGCAGGTAATTGCACTATAAAAGCTGCCATCATCCACGTTGGGTCGGCAATATCCCCAAAAGCCAATACTCAAACACAGCTGCACAGGAGAAGAGGATTTTGACACACATGGCCAGCTACTAAAGGAGAAATTTATAGATAAAGGTGATCTGTCCACCCTTATAGATGAGGCCTTCACCTTCCTATAAACATAACACTGCCACAGCTAATAGACAAGCCAAAACTTCACAATCAGCACAACCGTTGAGGTGCACAACCAACTTTCACACTCAATTCAGTAATATGGAGTGCATATTCCAAATACATTGGTCTAGCTTGCAGGAGGATCCACACCTCAAATCAACAATTACAGCCCGACTCCTTATCTCCTATAGATGTGCTAGGAATCTCAAAACTCGGAATACACCCAGAAAAATTAAACCAGCATCCACTACAATCAGTGCCCCACTAAAGTTTTTTAATATTCGAGGCATATACCAATGCCATAAGGCCCTATGCTTGACTTGCCCACATGTCGTTCATAGAACAAAAGAATTGTAGCAAAAGCTACCCCATATCTGATTTTCATACATGCTCTTCTGAGTTTGTAGTATATCGCTTGTCCTGTCCCTGTGGCTTACAGTATGTAGGCCGCACTATCCGCACACTTGGCAAAAGATGCAAGGAACACAGGCAACTAGTAGACGCTGGTTCAGAACAGCACAGCGTCCCCAAACATTTTTTCACTCATCACGAACATTCCTCCCAGGAACTGAGAGTTTGGGTTATTGAGGCCATCCCGAAAACCTTCCTGCAGCCAAACCCTTTAAGCATCTGTGCGTCCGAGAGTCCTACTAGATATACCTGTTGGACACGCTGGCACCTGGTGGGTTGAACGAGAAGCTAGAGATCAACCCCCCACTGTAACCACCTCCATTCATCCACCTAATGATGTCATCAGATCTGTCCACACCAGCCAACATTAACCATCATTATCAATTTCACCATCCACCATCTACTCTATTGTGCTATTATGTGTATCATATGTATTTTACACTACAGTGGAACCTTGGATTACGAGCATAATCTGTTCCAGGAGAATGCCTGTAATCCAAAGCAGTCGCATATCAAAGCGAGTTTCCCCATAGACGTCAATGGAAACAAAGATAATTTGTTCCGCATTGACTTCTATTGCATGCAATACCACATGTGGCCAGAGGTGAGGGGGGCACCGGAGAGCCTTGGAAATACTCGGGGACAGCTCGGCTGAACTCCACTAATTACTCAGCTAATGCTTGTTACCATTAATCATTTTAGGTTAAGGACCCTTACAGTCTTATTGCGTTCCCTGATACTCTGCAATAATAAGTACCCCATGTGCCTCTTATAACTCAGTGAACTTCCTGCTGTTTCTCTCTTTTTCCGCTCCTTCACCCATCTCCCTCCGACACCCCCCCCCCCCCTTTACTGATTATTTTCATTATTTTTTTATTTTTATCTTTATTTTCATGTATTATTATTATTATTATTATTATTATTATTATATTATAAATTTATTTGTATCTTTATTTTTATTATTTATTATTAACTTATTATTACTTTTTTATTTACTTATTTTTTTACTTTCATTCTCATTCATTGTCATATTCTCTCCATACTATTTACTGTCTTTATATATATACCCATTCCTTACTGTCCTCTCCACTATTGGTAATATTGCTATGCTGCTACATTTTCTGTTTGTGCCTCAATATGTTTCTAGATGTCTTGAACTTAATTTTAGATATATTGTAATTCATCTCAGATACCATGTTTTATTTAGTTCTTGTCATGTATTTTATGTGTATTCCCTGTATTGATTTCTACCCCAGCGCACATAGCTTAGCATGGGTTAATGGTGGGCGGTCACCAAGGCACCGCTCTGACACTCCCAGCCACTTAGAGTCCCTATTGTTTACCATTCTTAATATGGCCGCATCTATTGCCTGACAAAGGAGCATGCATGCTCCGAACACATGCACCTCCCACTCCACCCTCCATCTGGATGTGACACCAGCGGCTGTGCCTGAGCCTACTTGAGTCCCTGGAAGCATTGGGAGCCACCAGCACAGCCGGAACCTTCCACTGACTGCAGCTTGTCCTCCCCAGGAGTGAATGAACCACCATAAAAATTCCCACATGCGCTGAAATCTTTTTAATATTGTGAGTTTTTATTGTTATTCTTAAATAAATGTCACATTAGTTGCTGCACTTAGATGGCACTGCTCTCCTTCTGTTCTGCATCTCCACAGAGTTCCTTCTAGCTCGTACCAGAGCCTGCAGCCCTCCAAAGCCAGCACCCTACCCTCTGAGACTTCAATTGCTTCTGAACTTGACATTTCATGAACTTTCCTCTTACAAACGTTTTATGACAGAGAATCTAATTGCCCAATGTCTTCGAACCCGGCCATATGCGCATATGAGTTTGTGTTTTACCTTCTAGAAATGTGAATTGGAATTTTTTGTAAACAATAATCCATACCTGATTAAAAAATAAAAACTTTTAAAAATATTTTCTAAGCTCAAATATAAGAACATATGTAATAAAGAAATATGTATAAAACTCTTTACACATTCTTTTTAAAGGCTAAGTCCACTTTTCGCAATAAATAAACACAAACCATATTTGCAGGGAAAAAATGTAAATGTATTTTTGTTTATGCATAGGAGCCTGCAAGGTGCTGCAATTGTGATCAGTGGATTTCTGAGTGCAATGCATAGGTTCCTGCAGACTCTATTTTCAGCTGCTGGTCTGTACTGAACCTTCATTTACAGAGCTGCAGGAAATGTCAATGGACTACAAATGTGAACTCTTGTGTTCCAGTGATAACTACAAGTGCCTCTTCAGTGGTGATCTCTGTGAATAAATGATGTGGCTGTGTAAGTAAAGTCCTGCACAACAACGTAAAACATAATAATAATAAACCATAGTTGAAAAGAACCCCACAATCCTGCCAGGGAGGATGGGGAAAGTGGGTCTTAGTACCATGTGACAAGTTAAATATAGGTGTAACATGGTAAAAAAGATGGAGTTAGCCTTTAAAACTAAAAAAATGTTTTACACCCAAATACAATTTCACATTCTTGTTCTTAAAAAAGAAAAATACTTGTGGTCATCCTACAAGTTAAACAGAATTACTCACAGGGCGGCCACGAGGTCCTGGATACCCTCGGACGGGTATCTTCTTTGGTTTTGTACTTATCGGTTTGTTGTCGACCGTAACGCGTTCGGCATCTCCCGATCCCCCCACTGGGTAGCTTTCTTTGGATGAGGTAGGTTTTAACATTGTGTCAGTCTGGTTCTCCTGTGCTAGTATGGTCGTAAGTGTTGACACTGGGGTGGAAGACACATTAGTACTTGGTGTTGGCAACGGGCTGGATTTGGTGCCATTTTTGGTTAAGTCTATTATTTCTCCTGTGTATTTGTCAGTGATCAGTTGCTCTGTTGTTGCAGGAGTCTTCACCTTTTTGTCTGTTGTGATGTTCTCTTCAGTGGGGTCCAGTTTTTTGTATTGATCCTCTTTTTTTTCAGGTTTCCCACTTGGTACAGGACGAGATCCTTGGCCTGGCACTGGTAGAAAGTTTTCTTCCTTCAAAGTATTTAAGTCAAATTCGTTGAGGTATTTGTGAAGACTGGGATCCAGGGTCTGTTCGGTGACCACCCCATGTCCCTCCGACTCCCTCCATGTTGTGTTAGTCTGTAGACCCTGGATGGGAGAAATACTAAAGTTTATGCAAAGCATCATGGAACCATATCAATCAATTGATCAACAGTTATGATTAATGTCTTGAAGTGGAACTTCAACCACACCATTTTTTTTCCTGTTAAATGTGAAGGTAAACACCACCTTTGGCAGATGTCACATGAACAGGTGTGCCCATTATTAGTTTTCGCTATTTTAGATTTTGGTGATAATGGTCCACAGAGTGAAGAGACCCCCTTTCCTGATTCTACCCAAAAATAGCAAAACTGTTCTAATAAAATGATTTATCAAGTTAACTCAAGTTATTGGATTTCATGGAATTCATGTTTTCCCCAGTTGAGGTCAAACAAAATCACAATGTTGCTGTTGCCAATTAATTTTTAAACGTTTTTTTGTCCAAGGGAAATGTTCATCATCTGGTACTACTGCAGACCACAGACAGGTAGCAGGTATGGCTGAGCCTTGTAGTTCCCTTTGGAACCTCATGGTCTGCTTTGTACAGTAATTAGTTTTACAGCTGCTCTCATTACTTGTATTGAAATGGAGAGAGAGAAATTAGTACAGGATGTCAAACTGCCTGTCACATAATGCAAGTTCTGCCATCAGTCCTGGCCATATGGAAAACACTGATCTGACAACACTGGGAATCAGCACTGATACAAGAGGAAACAGCAGCAATTCTCATCAAAGGGGAATCCCTGGGAACACAAAACACACTTTGTTCCACGCTGAACCATGCAAACATTGCCTCAGAGACTCATCACTTTTCTGCATTCAGAATATCTCTCTCATACACCAAATTGTATATTCCCCTTTAGGTCTACTAATAACTATGAAGTGCAAGGCCTTGCCTGATGGAAAATTAAATGGATTTTTTAGGTAGGCCTTCGTATATGGTTTTAGTAAATTCAAATAAGGCTTCACAGATTTATGATTTTTGCCAGTTTAACAATGCTTCTGAAAATCAGCAGAGCATATACAGGGAAATTAATCCTTTGTTTGAAGGCCTGTTTCACACAGGCTTGTATAAGAACAGTGTGAACAACAAGTTATTAGGAAGCTTTTTCAGTGCTTTCAGCAAGCTGTCTTTAAGCTTTAAAAGTACCATTCAGCTCCAGTTTGTAAGTGTTCAACACAGATCCTAATATGAGTGCTGATTGTCACTTTAGCCAAGCTGCTAGCAGGCTTCAGCACTACCTGAAGTGGCTATCAGTTTGTTTAAAATGATAATTAACACTCATTTAGATCTGTATATAACATTTTCCCAAGCAGGAGACGAAGGATGCTTCAAAAGCAAAAGCTTGCTTAAAGTTTCAAAAAAGCTTGCTGATCACGCTGCTCTTATACAAGCGGAAGCCCGAATGAAACAGGCCTAAGTGAGTTATCTAATGACCCTGTCCACAGCGGAATGAAATGTTCTACAAGGAGGCCTATCTCTGTACTCACACTTTAGAGCAGCGGTCTCCAAACTGTGGCTTGGGGCAGATGCAGCCCTTTCCCTGCCTTTATCAGTCCCTTGAGGCACTATGATTCCCACTGATGCAAACGCTATTCAGTTATTAGTGTTAGTTGCTCAAAAGCCCATCCATAGTGACTAAATCCTTGTGCAAAACAACATCAAGGTGACGGTGATGCTCCCCTTCAGTTCCCCACTCACCAGACTTCCAAACCCCGCATGAAAGTGAGGGTCTCTTTCCAGGGCCGTCTTCCAGTTTGCTGGATCCACCCTTTAAGGATATCCTGATACTGGGTTACAGAAGCTCCTCTCCTGGGTTGCTAATTCATAAATTAGCAGCCCGGGAGAGGAGCTTCTGTAACCCAATATCAGGATATCCTTAAAGGGTGGATCGGGATATTCTTAAGGGGTGGATCCAACAAACAGGAAGACGCACAAGTCACTATGGATGGGCTTTTGAGCAATGAACACTAATAACTGAATTTGAAGGCTTGCACTATTAATTAGGACTGTGTCCTCTTAAAGACTTATCTACTGCACTTTACCATTGCATTTGTGTTGCACATTCACATCATAATATATTCAAGCTGGTTTTTGTATATATCACATAATGATTCTAATCTAGCGGATTTTATATGTATATTCAATTTTTATTGAGCACTGAGCACTGTATACACCATTTAGGAGGTATAACCACTGTAGGATAAAATTATTTTTGTATCACGACTTTATCTTGATATCACTAACCACTATTGGATGTTTCACTTGTACATCTATAAGCTCTAGGTTACCCTGTTCTACCATTGGAATTTAGCATCCTATTTCTTATCATCCGGAAGCTCACACCATTCAGCAATCTAACTAAGATCTATATCCAACACTGTTAAGTTACCACCGGGGGTCACTCTCTAGGTGGAGAGGCAGCGCCACCTATCCCTATACATATACATATTCAAGAGTAGGATACAACAAGATATCAAAGTAACTTCTATGCAGAGATAACTGGATGAATCATCTGTGGAGGATCCCTAAAACTACAAGGTGGGACAAAAGAGGGGGAGAGTAGGGAAGGTTGGGGTGGTGGAGGGGCGTACACCAAGTTGTACTGTAAAAAGACACTAGGACTGTAACTGAAGTTATGAGCTGGGTGCTCTCGGTCAGGGTGTTGATGATTGAAGTATCGGTGAGGGAGGGGGGTGGTCATGCTGGAAGACTTCTAGAACTTTGAATCCCACTGGTTGTGGGTTGGTTGTCGGAGATGACCTCTTTCCCTGGGGGTGTAGGGAGAGCCCATAGTATGAGAATTAATTTTCTAAATTTTTGAGTTCCTCTTGAGATAGTGTCAATTTCATGAAGGCCTGCCATCTGGGGTATAGACGTGCACTGGATGCTTTGTGTTTGAGGTTGGCATTGAGTT
Source organism: Lithobates clamitans (assembly GCA_037952925.1). Taxonomy (NCBI): domain Eukaryota; kingdom Metazoa; phylum Chordata; class Amphibia; order Anura; family Ranidae; genus Lithobates; species Lithobates clamitans. The sequence continues at coordinate 5,034,949 of JBBGZY010001526.1, forward strand.
TGTCTTTGTGCAACAAGTGTAAAAGTTCCTGTTTGATTTGTGAGATCTTTGGACAGCTTCTGGTGACTAGGAGACAGATCAGGGTCCAGTCTTTGTGTGGTGGGTGGGTGTTGGAGGACCATGGTAGTAGTTGATTGTCCCAGTACCAGAAGATGAGGATTAGGGGGTCTTTAGGTAGTTTCAGCAGGGTTATACCAAATATGTAGGAGATGACTTGATCCCAGAAGGTGGAGATGAAGGTGCATGCCCAGAAACGGTGAGTTAGGGATGGTCTTGGCTGGTGGCACAGGGGACAGGTGGCGGTGCCCTGGTTGTTCTTGTCCGAGAGGAAGGGAATATAGGCACGGTGAAGAATTTTTAGTTGGGTTTCTCTCCATAATTTGTTGGGGATCAGTTGTATCCTAGTAGAAGTTTATCTACTATGTCTGTGTCAGGAAAGTCTCTACCCCAGTTTGCTGCTGATGAGGATGCTATCTTGCAGGAGAGGTTTGTAGATGTTGGAGATTGCATAGGAGTCTTCTTGGAGCAGATGATCTGTAATGGTCACTTTAAATCTCTTGCGTTCCTCTCTGCATGAATTCCATATGAAGCTAACACATTGCCCAAAATGAAAAGCATGAGGTTGGGGGAGGGAGAGTGTTTCTGCGATGACTGAGAAGTTGTGGGGGCGCCCCGTTTCCATGTCGCATAGAGTAGAGAATTTGATGAGGCCTTTTTGTTGCCAGATGGAAAAAGGTCGTGCTCCAATCCTGATGGTAAGCTTGGGCTAACCAGGATCGGAAGGTGCCTGGACATGAAGGGAGAGAGTTTCAGACTTTTTCTTACTTCCCTCCAGGCTGTGTCCCATAAGAGGAGGTTATGTTGTAAGGATGAGGGAATAGATTTCCATTTACAGTGAAGAAGGGCCACCAAGGAGTAGGGGTGGGCCATTAAAGATTCCATGGGGTAGTTTGAGTAGCGGAAGGATTGTGATATCCAATCTAGTCAAATCCAGAGTAGACATGCTAGGTTATAAGCCCTGACATTAGGAAGACTAATACCCCATTTGCGCCTGGGAAGATATCATTTAGTAAAAGCAATGCGTGGTTGTTTATTTTGCCAGATAAATTTAGAGATAGCTTGGTTTAAAATTTGTATATCCTTGTGTTGCAGAAGTAATGGAATTGTTTGAAGTGGGTACAATAAGCGCGCAAAACTAACCATTTTTTACTAAGTGGCATCTTCCCAGGAGCGAGAGGGGCAGATCCATGCAGTTTCCCAATTCCTGAGATTTTTTTGGACCAGAGGGGGGTAGTTGAGGTGGTAATTATAAGAAGGTAACTTCCCTATTTTGATGCCTAAATAGGTTATGTGTGATTTGGCTACTGTGAAAGGTGAATGGGGGGCCCAAGGAACGTTGGAGAGGGTATCTATGGGGAGGATTTCGCTTTTGTCATAGTTTATGCGGAGACCCAAACAAAGTCTAAATTCATTGAATATTGTTTTAATAGTGGACATGTCAGAGGAGGGATTAGCTGTGAATATGAGAACATTGTTGGCGAAAAGGGATGTGCGTAATTAATGTTTGCCAATGCTGATTCCATGTAGTGGGGCCTTTTGAGTTAAGTACCTAGAAAGGGGTTCTAATGCAATATTAAAAAGGAGCTGGGATAGGGGGCATCCTTGTCTCGTGCCCTTGTGTAGGCGGAATTCATCCGAGAGGAGGCCAGCCGCCACCAGTCTGGCCACAGGGGATGTGTAAATAGCGTTTACGAGATGTTTGAAGGGGCCAGTAAACCCCATTTTAGACATGGCCATTGAAAGCCATTAGAGGAAGCTAGATTGCGAATGGTTGTAGATATTTTGGATAGGGAAATGGGTGCGTTTAGGGCCTCAATTTGGGAGGGGGTGACCGTGGGTAGAGATATTTTAGCGAGGAAGGATTGTGCAATTGTTTTGTCTATGGGGTCAGTGGCATATAATGATGAATAGTATTGTAGCATGACTTTATTGATTTCCTGTTGCGAGGTTTTAATGGTGCCTGAGGTGTCTCGTAAAGAGGTGATATGTGTTGGGCGGAAAGGGCCTTTGCAAAGCCTTGCTAGCAATTTCTCTGCTTTGTTGCCAAATTTGTGGAGAGTGGCATCCATATGGGCCCTTTTTGTCAGTTTGAGTGTGTCTGCCCAAGTGTCAAAAGCACTTTTTGCTGCCTGCCATTCAGTTCTGTTTGGTACTAGCCATCCTATAGTTTGCTAGGGTTTTTTATTGTAAGAAGCGGCATAGGAAATGATCTAGGGAAGGCCTTGCCAGTTTTACAAAAAAGGTTTGGGTTGTCAGTGTGTGATGAGTTGGCTGCTGAAAATTCTGTCCATGTGTTCTCCATGTATTGTTGGAAATCAGAGTTCTTTTGGAGATAGGATGGAAAGCCGCCATATTTTGGGGTTGGGATGCAGGTCAGGGTTATCTAAAGGTGCCAAAATTGGGGCGTGGTCTGATATGGCTATGTCATGGATAGCTGCTCTGGATATCATTGGGACGAGGCTGTCAGTACAGAAGAGGTAGTTTATTCTGGTGAAGACGTTGTGTGGATTAGAGTAAAAAGTGAATTCCCTGTCCGCTGGGTGTAAGAGTCGCCAAATATCGTGGAAGTGGAGATAGTCTATAGTGGATGCGAAGTGCGTAGGACTAGGGCTATTGGGAGCATATATGTTGAATATCACTAGATCTCTGTTTCCTAAGTGAATATGTGCTGAGAGGAAGCGACCCTGACTGTCGGTGTCTACGGACATGACTTCACAGGGGAGGTTTTTGTGAATCAATATGAGAACCCCTGCTTTGAGTCCAATTGCATTGGAACCTAGGACAGTGCCTACTCAGTTTTTTCATGCAATGAAAATCAGAGGATGATAGGTGGGTAAGCCCTTTCACGTTTCAAGAGGTGATTTTCATAGGGGGAAGATCGTTTGGGGATTGTATCGGGTTTTGACCTGAAGAGAGGAGCTGGTACTTTAATGTGGAGCGAGGATGTATTCATATGGTAAGTAGGTGGTGCCTGAGTGTCTGGTGTTGGACGGGGGCATAGGGTAGAGGTGAGTGAAGTGGGGAGGGATTTGATGGGGTGAAAACATGAAATAAACATACTACTAAATATTGAGAGAACTTCACTTTTTTCCGCATGGATTCACTGTGTGGGCCAGCTGCCAATACTGACCAGAGTGTTGCACCAGATGTATGCCCATAACTTGAAGATATCATGCGCAGCAAGCTCGGGTTGTGTATGAAGGAGGGAGGTGGCTGTATGCAGTAAGACCATAGGGGGTAAATTCAGAGCAAAGGAGATTGAGTAAGGTTAGAGTCAACAAAACAGTACATAATATCAAGGCCTGCAAGTTAGCTGGAGGCTAACAGAGAAGAACGTAAGTGTAGGTGTAGAAGACCTGGGATAACCTATAAGGGAGTATAGAAGCGCCCGATGGTGATCAGAGCAGGTTATGCGTCTCCCGTATCAACGAGGGGTAGAGCGATGGTGAGGTCCAGAAAATCTGAAACGTTTTGAAGAGTCTTTCTTCTTTGGTCCAGAGGGCGATTATTTGAGGCAACCCTGGACGAGGGATTTGAGTGCAAGTCAGCGTGAAGTGTTCGCAGGCTTACGCTTCAGAAGGATCTTGGATGGAGAGCTGGTCACAGTTGGGGGCCTTGAGGCGGAGAATTGCAGGGAAAGCTAAAGTGAATTTCACTTGTTGCTGGTGGAGTTCCGTGCATACAGTATGTGTTTGAAAGCTTTCCTTTTTTTGGAGACTTCGATGGAGTAGAACGCAAAGATCAGAATTTTGATTCCGTCTATTTGGAGGGACCTGGACTGCCTGAACTTTTTCAGGATGATGGCCTTGTCCAAGAAGTTTAAGTACTTGTCGATGATCGGGTGGGGAGTCTTGCGATCTGTGATGAAAGTTCCCATGCGGTGGACACGTTCTACTGTGTGGGGGCCTGGAAGGCCTAAAGCTTCTGGGATGCGTCTGGCACAGAATTAAGTGATGGCTGATGTTTGTAGGGATTCTGGGATGCCCACAAATCGCAAATTGCTCCTTCTGGATCTATTTTCCAAATCGTGCAGTATTTGAAGTATATACTGGTTTGTTTTGTCTCGTGCCTGCTCCGTGACTTGTGCCTGGTATAGTTCTTAATCCATATTTGAGAGGCAGTGTTCCACCTCATTTAGTCTGATGGCGTGTTCCCCCATTTGCGATTTAATCTGCTTCATCCCTGCATTCACTGCCTTGTCCACTGAGGCAGCTATCACGGGGGTCAGCAGTGCTGCCACAGCCTGAGCTATGCGCTCTGTGCTGTTGTCTCCTTGGTGTGAGGAGGGGGAGGCTGAGCAGCCTCTTACCTCCATGTCCGCCGTGACCACTGTGTGATCCGGCAAGGCTGAGACCGGGGCCGCCTGTGTTCGTGGACCGTTTTTTTCCACAAATTGGTCCATGGGTGTGCGGGGGGGGGTTACCCGAGGAGGCTGCGGGCAGCAGTGGAGGGTCGGGCTGGTTTTATAGGCCTATTCGAGGGTCGTGCTGCGGGAGCTGAGGAGAGAGGCAGCTACTCCATGCGGCGCCGAAACCGGAAGTGTTAAAACATTTTTTACCCAGTTCTACAATTAGCACACAAAGGTGTAAGGCCCCTTTCCAATGGCCCTTTCTAACCTGCTCAGCTGGGTATCTGTCCGCTGATCCCCACTGAGCACAGCAGACACAGCCTGCTCTTCTCTATGGGTGGTCGGATGGCCATCCAATCCGCTAGATGGATGTGGATCGGATCAGATATCGGCGGGTGTCAAAGGATACATGTCCACTGACATCCAATGCTCCATAGAGGGCAATAGATGGTCCGACTGGGTCCACCTGAAAAACTGACAAAAAAATTGGTCCGCCCGTGTGAAAGGAGCCTATGAATGTGGCCAGTTAAAAATAAATGATCTTCTTTACTGCAAGTATGGTGGTTAAGTTGTTAGTGCTGCTGTTTTGCAGCACTGGAACTCTGCATTCAAAGCCAAGAAGAACCCTACCTGCTCCAGTCAACTACCATATACCAGAACATACTGACGGAATATCCAATTTCCATAAACTGTCCCTAGAGAGGCTGTTAATATAAAGGGTAAAAGTGCTGGCCATAAATGGTACAACAAACTTTAGATTTAGAATTTATATTTAATCAAACAAGATCTAATTGATACATTTAAAGAAGATTGTACACTCAGGCTCGATTCACACAGGGGCAACACGACTTTAACGCGACTTTGCACGGCGACTTCAACGCGACTTCGGCGCGACTTTAGCAAATTACAACGCGACTTCAAGTCGCCTCCAGGACAGGCGACTTCGGCTGTGGCCAATCACAGGACAATCAGCTCTCTGGGAGGGAGGCGTTTTCCCTGCAAAGTCGCTTGACTTTGAGAGAGAGATCCGACTTGGAGGCGACTTCCATTGATTTCTATGGTACAGGTTGCCTACCAAGTCGGATCCAAGTAGTACAGGGAGTACGCTCTGAAGTCGGAGCGACTTCAGTAGTGTCTATTAAGACGCTCCCATTCACTTTAATGTGAATCTCTTTCTGGGGCGACTTGAGGGCGTACAAGTCGGATCCCAAGTCGTTCCAGTGTGAACCGACCCTCAGTTTATAACATACTGTATAAGTTCAGCTTTAAGATGGCCAAAGATGGATAGAAATTTGGACGGTTCAGTAGTTACCAGCTGAATTTGTGGCCATGTCTGCTCAACAGAAGTCGATCATTAGATTGACATATATCAAGCGGGCTTGGTGGAAAATTGTTCTCATTCAGTCGTCTGCAGTGAAAGTTCTGCTGCCAGAATATAATATTCCAGCAGGAAGTACCTCATTTGTGTGGATGGAAGAATCTGTTAATTTTTTTTTTCATTTAGCTGAACTGAACAAAAACAAATGAATCATTTATAGCCAGTTTTAAAGTGAAAGCCTTTCTTGGGTTGATGATACACTATTCTCTCTGTATACAATGCTAGCGAAGGTGTCAGATGCTTTAAAAACGGATAATAATAATAATAGTAATAATAATATTTGCATGGAGAATACAATTTGTATTGTTTGGTAGTATATAAAGTGGCATTAAACAACATACTTGTTCTTCAAAAATAATACATACACATCTACTACCTATTGGTCCTGCAATCTATTGTTTTAAATCACTTCTTACTGTGTTTTTCTGCCTCCTTGTAATGCCATTCTGTGAGCTACCAAACCTTTCCTTTTCCCTCTCACCTCTGTTTATTTGGAACGAGCAGTGAGTGAACGTTAATTCAGGTTATGTGCACTGCTCTATGTACACTACAAATTCCATAGTCCATCTCAGGAGCAAGCAAGAGAGGGTAGCTATGTCCCTACATACAGTGGGACCATGGAAAAGAAACATAGCCGCCCTCTAACAGGAAATCACAGCAGCAAAAAAAATAAAAATAAAATAAAAAGGGAATTTCGAGATTTGAAGGCATCTGCGGGCAATAGAAAGTACTTTTTTGGAGTTAGGAATACATACTGGAATATCATTTTTTTTTTTAAATTTAAGATTAGTGTCACGTTAAGCTTTAGCAGTAGGGAGGTTGATATATAATCAAAAAAATGCTGTAGAATAAGTAAACATTATATAAATAACTACAAATATACTTAGCTATTGGTATATGAACTGACCTCATTCATAGAAGAGAAGTTGATGGAGTTTAATACCAGGAGAAGTTTCATGGTAGTTTGTAACACAACGATCCCAAGCATTGCCCTGACCAAAAGCATCCAGGGACTACTGAGGTCCCAGGGCTCGTCCTTTCCCCAAAACTCACAGTCTACACACCAAACGCCAGCCCAGCAGATGTGGCCAGGCTCACAAAACAAATTCTTATTTATTGCCTTCCTCTGCCCTTCACAAATACCCAGTAGAGACAACAATATTTGAAGTTTCACCCCCTCCCTCCCCTGCAGGGAATGGGTGGATGGAGACTTCTAAGGCTACCTGCGGATTCTATAGGGATGATGTCAGGGTGTACAAAGAACACAAAATAGACCTCAGAAATGAGCAAGTGACGCCAGGGTGCGATTTGTGGTCCCCGGGCTGGAAGACAACAACAAAAAAAAAGAGATAAACACACTTTCCTGACTCCAGGCTAAATTTTAATGTATTTTTTTTTTTTCCATTTTGACATTTGCTATCTTTCATCACGAAAAACATCAAAGATAGCTCAAATTTATAGCAGCCCCCCCCTCCCTCCTGTCAGTGGAGGACCTGCTTCAATCTGGTGCATGCCGCCCCTCAGCTGGGGTACTTAGAGGAGATTTATGGCGATGATCTGTGCCTAGAGGCACATGAGGTAGAGTGTCAGCTCTCTGATTCAAAAGCTGTGCGCCCAACATTCCGCACATTTCAGCATTGGAAAAATGACATCTCTGAATGTGGAATCCTTAATAGCTTAATAGCAATCTATCAAACAATTCCAACAAGAACATTGAGGCAGTGATGTAGCCTCCTGTTATATGATCCTGTGTTGCTTCCCGTGGGTACTTGCACACAGTATAGATTTATGATTTGTAGCAGAAAATTCTGCATAAAAACATATGGATAATAAACATGTGTATTGGTATGTTTACATGTATACATGCACATAAAAATTCTTCTAGCTTTTCTCGGGTTGTGTTGTACATGAGTATTTGTGTGCATACATGCATACAATACTGTCCGGCAATGCTAATTTTTGTAATTTTTTATACGTAACGCAAGTTTACATGTCTGTGTGTACAGGCCCATTAAAAATAAAGGCCTGCATTTACATCAGTAAAGAAAAAACACCTAAATGCCTAAAACATAGCAGCTTTAGGTGTCCGTGTGCAAGAGGCCTAAAAGGCTATAATGTGCAGAGCTGAAATCACCTGGTTAACATCTATGCAGGTTATCAGCTGGTGCTGTAAAAATTCCAAATTATTTTCCGTAAGTAAATTACAGACATTGCAGCACACACAGAAGGTCAGATTTGATCAGAAACTAGCTAGATATGGTTTTTGAAAGGAAACAAGAGAACAAACAATCTGTATTGAATCTGCATACCTGGTGGGACTAAGCCCTGGTTCACATTGCAACGATTTGGCATGCAATTTGATATGTCAAATCGCATGCCAAATAGGCGGCTATTGCCGGTAATGGCACCGTCCGAATCAGTGCGACGCCGACTTTGCGGTGCGTACTGATTCCCAAAAATAGTTTCTGCACTACTTTTGGCGCCTTCGGGGTGCGATTTGTATAGACATGTGTGCAGCAACCTGCACAGAGGTCTCTGAAATCGCCCCTGAAGTCAGGACTGACATGCAGGAATGAAATCTTGTTGAGTTTAGCTGAATTCGCACAATTTTACTAACACTGTCAGTGTGAACCTAGGCTGAAGTAGTATTGGGATACTATGCTGCCTTATTGGCAGCAGTGGAGTGTCTATACATGAGTTCTTTGCATGCTCTTTACATTTATTTACATTTCAAATTTTTCAAATCTGGACTGCAGCAATATCATTCTGGGACACAGCCAGCAATAATGTATGTTTGCCAACTCCAACACCTTCTCAGCGTGTAACGGCTGTACGGTTCTGCTCAAATAATACTCTGTTTTCCCTGCTCTACACTTGCTCATCTTTTTGCTGAATGTCTGTGATCCTCTGCACAAAATTCCATCTGCTGGTTTTATTACTGCTATCTGTCAAGCTTGCTGACATTTCTTCTCTTTTTCCAGACCTTGTTTGTGTTCTCCATTACACCTTGCATGCACCCTGTGGCAAAGTACTTTCACTTTTAGTAAGCCCAAACTCAAAGCAGCTTCTTACAAGGTCAGCCACAAGCCCCTCTAATGTGAAAAACATGTGCGGCAGGGGGCAGATGAGGGGCACAAATAGAAGTTGAGATATAAATGAAAGAACTCACTAATAGCACCTAAACATACAACATCAAGTAATCCCAAAGAGGTCTTAGAAAAGTAACGAGGCTGCAAAGGCAAAGGTCATTTATGAGGTTCCTGTACCTCCTCTTTTAAAGTCAAAGATATAGGTGCCTCTCAGGTTAAAGGTGCAGTCCAAAACCAGAATAGAAGAATTAACGAGTATGTAAATCCAACATTTCATATTTCTGATAAGTGCTTGCTGTACCATGTACTTGTATGAAAATGTCTCCTGTTCTCTTTCTAGTGCTTCCTTTGTGTGAAATCCCTGGTGTTCCTGCCAGTCTCGCCGCTTTGCTATTAAGCTGGTCACACTAAGCATGAGAGCACAGTGGTCAGTTTTCTAGCTGTGCTGAGAACTCAGCCCGCTCTCCTTCAATAAACAGACTGGTGCTGATGCCCTCCACCCCCTGCACAGCCATTCACTGGGAAGACCAGTGTGTTGCTCTTTCTCCTCCCCTAGGTCTCTGAGCTCCTTATGCAGTTGAGAACAGAGACTGTGTAATCACTTATAAAAAAAAGAGAAAACAGGGTATTTATAATTAAAAAACAAAAAAACTAAACATTTATGTTGAAGGGTTCACACACAGTGAACCCCTTCGACAACCCCTTTAAGTGTGTATCACACACTTAAAGGGGTTGCAAACCCTTGTGTTTTTTCACCTTAATACATCCTATGCATTAGGGTGAAAAAACACCTGGCAGTGACCGGCCCCCCAGCACCCCCATTTTACTTACCTGAGCCCCGTATTTCTGTTGGCGGAGACCTGCTCTCCCTCTATCCACGGGGTCCCAGCTCTTGATTGGATAGATTGATAAAAGCACAGACATTAGTGCCGGGGGGGGGGGGGGGGGGGGCGAATCCTGCATTCGTGTCTATGGATGCAAATGCTGGACTCGGGAGTGCGCCCACAAGGTAACCCCCCCCCAGCAGAGCGCTTCTCCCAGGGGGTTATCTGATGTGGGGAGGAGCTGCGAGAGCCGCCAGGGGACCCCAAAAGACGAGGTTTGGGGCCACTCTGTGCAAAACGAGCTGCACAGTGGAGGTAAGTATGACATGTTTGTTATTTAAAATCACATCTTCCACTGGCACCCGGTGATCTTAAAGTGGAACTTCCATCATTTTTTCATCTTTCCATCTATTAAATATTCTGCCCTTGTTGTTTTAACTTTGGATAGTTTTTTTTTTCTTCCAGTAAATACCTTATACAGCCCACTTCCTGTTTCTTGTCTGGTAAAAAGCCTAGGCTTATGACATCATGCAAAGCTCTCTCTCTGTCAACTCTTGTGAGAGTTTGCCAGGAAGGGAGGGGGGAAGAGTCATAAGAGGGCCAATGAGAGCTGCAGAGCTGGAGGTGTGCCTCTGTAAATCCGGTCAGTGGAACAGTGAAACCCACGAACAAAACAAAAAAAAAACAAAACTGCAAGACAAAGGCATAATGAGCTAGTATGCATAGCATACTAGCTCATTATGTATTACTTACCTCAGATTGAAGCCCCTGCAGCGGTCCTCATTCACCGCTCTGGCCAGCGACATCGCTCCCAGAGTTACTTCCGGGTATCGTGTGCCACGATGATGTCACTCCCGCGCATGCGCATGGGAGCCACCGGTAATGGCACAGTCTAACTGAACCAGTGGCGGGGGATATCTCCTAAACCGTGCAGGTTTAGTAGATATCCAGGGTAGCTACAGGTACAGTGGGGACGGAAAGTATTCAGACCCCACTTAAATTTTTCACTATTTGTTATATTGCAGCCATTTGCTAAAATCATTTAAGTTCATTTTTTTTCCTCATTATTGTACACACAGCACCCCATATTGACAGAAAAACACAGAATTGTTGACATTTTTGCAGATTTATTAAAAAAGAAAAACTGAAATATCACATGGTCCTAAGTATTCAGACCCTTTGCTTTGAAACTCATATATTTAAATCAGGTGCTGTCCATTTCTTCTGATCATCCTTGAGATGGTTCTACACCTTCATTTGAGTCCAGCTGTGTTTGATTATACTGACTGGATTTGATTAGGAAAGCCACACACCTGTCTATATAAGACCTTACAGCTCACAGTGCATGTCAGAGCAAATGAGAATCATGAGGTCAAAGGAACTGCCTGAAGAGCTCAGGAGTCAGAATTGTGGCAAGGAACAGATCTGGCCAAGGTTATAAAAAATTATTGCTGCACTTAAGGTTCCTAAGAGCACAGTGGCCTCCATAATCCTTAAATGGAAGACGTTTGGGACGACCAGAACCCTTTCTAGAGCTGGCCGTCCGGCCAAACTGAGCTATAGGGGGAGAAGAGCCTTGGGGAGAGAGGTAAAGAAGAACCCAAAGATTACTGTGGCTGAGCTCCAGAGATGCAGTCAGGAGATGGGAGAAAGTTGTAGAAAGTCAACCATCACTGCAGCCCTCCACCAGTTGGGGCTTTATGGCAGAGTAGCCTAACGGAAGCCTCTCCTCAGTGCAAGACACATGAAAGCCCGCATGGGGCTAAAAAAACACCCGAAGGACTCCAAGATGGTGAGAAATAAGATTCTTTGGTCTGATGAGACCAAGATAGAACTTTTTGGCCTTAATTCTAAGCAGTATATGTGAAGAAAACCAGGCACCGCTCATCACCTGTCCAATACAGTCCCAACAGTGAAGCATGGTGGTGGCAGCATCATGCTGTAGGGGTGTTTTTCAGCTGCAGGGACAGGACGACTGGTTGGAATTTAGGGAAAGATGAATGCAGCCAAGTACAGGGATATCCTGGACGAAAATCTTCATCAGAGTGCTCAGGACCTCAGACTGGGCCAAAAGTTTACCTTCCAACAAGACAATGACCCTAAGCCCACAGCTAAAATAACGAAGCGGTGGCTTCACAACAACTCTGTGACTGTTCTTGAATGGCCCAGCCAGAGCCCTGACTTAAACCCAATTGAGCATCTCTGGAGAGACCTAAAAATGGATGTCCACCAACGTTTACCATCCAACCTGACAGAACTGGAGAGGATCTGCAAGGAGGAATGGCAGAGGATCCCCAAATCCAGGTGTGAAAAACTTGTTGCATTTTTCCCAAAAAGACTCATGGCTGTATTAGATCAAAAGGGTGCTTCTACTAAATACTGAGCAAAGGGTCTGAATACTTAGGACCATGTGATATTTCAGTTTTTCTTTTTTAATAAATCTGAAAAAATTTCAACAATTCTGTGTTTTTCTGTCAATATGGGGTGCTGTGTGTACATTAATGAGGAAAAAAAATAACTTAAATGATTTTAGCAAATGGCTGCACTACAACAAAGAGTGAAAAATTTAAGGGGGTCTGAATACTTTCCGTCCCCACTGTAAGCCTTATTATAGGCTTATCTGTAGCAAAAAGTGGTTGTAAAGTGTTTACAACCACTTTAACTAATATAGTGTTAATTTTGTCAATGAAAATATTTTCATTAAAGAATTGAAAACTGACTCCCGCCAGGAAATGAGGTGGGCTCTATCTGATCAAGCCATGAATGAGTTAACCCTGGAGGGACGAGCCACACCTTTCTGCGTAGGCAGAGCTCACATTTCCACATATAAATTTTCCAACATGTTGGAAAATTTCTGTGCAACCCATTATTGTTCCCATTTCAATGGAGGAATTGAACAAACCTTCCACTGTACACGTATCTGTTTACTGTCAGAGTTGAGAAAAATGTGGCGTTCTGGCGGGCATAGATAGATGACATAGGCTGCTACACATCTTCCAGAAGCCTAATCCTTTCTCATCTCTGTGCTGTATATCTCCGGTGCCCCAGAAGACAAATCAGATGGCTGATGACTTGGAACCAAAGCGGGATGCTGGAGCGGTGTCTTTGATTGTGAGTTTATAACAGCAGCCTGATTTGTGGTATATAATCAACCACCATGATTTGTGTAGTCCTTATGTCATCCCAGAAGCTCTTTGATAAAAAAAAAACTAAATGAAGACAAGACTCTGTAATCTATCCAAGAATTGTCAATGCAAATAAATAGATACAGATGGAAAACAGATTGCGAGGCTGCAGCTCCCATCTCCAGTGATGGAGATAGATGGACAGGAGGATCCAGTTTTCCCAGTGATGGGACCAAGTATCAATCACGAGAGCAAAGCCAGAAGGATATACATACTAACCAAAATAACAGCTCGGATGGGTCACACTCAGATTTCACATCTTAATGGAAAAAAATCTTAAGATCGCCAGTTTTTCCAATGAATAGGTATCAGCAGATTTACTGCATATACTAAACTGACTAACCCACAAAATATCTCAGTAGGTTAGAATTTCCAGTAATGCTCTACAAACAAAATTAGTGAGTCAGTCATGCTACTATGGTGACAATTCACTAAGCTGTAGAAAAAAAATTTAAACGGTTACAGCCAACTGTTATTTTCTCCTCTAAATGTTCAGTTAATGTACCTAAAGCCCAAACCCAGCCAAAATTGTTTTTTTTTTTTGTTATAGATCAATGGTCTCCAAACTGCAGCCCTTTGCTTGCCTTTATACGGCCCTTGGGGTACTATTCCTCCCACTGATACCAACAATGGGGAGTAAATCTTGCTATTGACACCAATGATGGGGCACTCTTCCTTCCACTGACACCAAAAATGGGGCACTATGCTTTCCACTGACACCATTTATGGGACACTATTCCTTCCAATGACACCAAAGATAGGGCGCATTCCTCTCCCTAATATTAAACATGCGTTGTTTGCTCCCACTGACACCAGGACTATTTTTACTTCCAACGGCCACAGTCTGGCCCACCTAAAGTCTGAAGGACAGTAAACTGGCCCTTTGTTTAGAAAGTTTGGAGACCCTTGTTTTAGATCAAGGATGCAAAACTTGTTATTACTATTTGTCCCTATTAGGGAGACTTCTTTTTACTTCCTGTCTCTTTCAGGGGTGTCAGACAGAACAGGAAGCAAGGATAAATATCACATGGCAGAACAAAAAGTAAGAGAAAATATCCCCACTTTCTGTGTCTGGTAGCTCTCAGACCGAAAAGAAAAAGAGGGGATATCCAAAAAAATATAACACAGGCAGCAATGACAACAAACTTTCTAGTAGAGTGAGGAAGGTTTAGATTGAGTGTCAAACTGCAGCCTTCCAGCTGTTTCAGAACTACAAATTCCATCATGCCTCTGCCTTTGGGAGTCATGCTTGTAACTGTCAGCCTTGTAATGCCTCATGGGACTTGTAGTTTTGCAACAGCTGAAGAGCCACAGTTTGACACTGACAGGATTTTTGTTGTCTGTGTTCCCATAAGGGAGATTCCACTTCACTTCCTGTCCAGGTGACAGGTGTCAGACTGGACGGGGGAATTTATTTTTTTATATGGAAACAGATAGTATTTAAAACCTGAAAGAATTTCTAACCCTTCCTCACCTTGTCCAAAACTAAACAGAAAATATTACACCGGTGTGCTTTTGATTAAAATAGTTTACTTAACTTTATTGCAAATCTTTATATTTAGCTATTACCTGTCTTTATTACTCATTAATCGAACAACTAATAGCAGGCATAGTAGAGGAGATCTTTCAATGTCCTCTTTGCTGTCTTGAACCTCTTTCCCATGTCTTCTTCACTTGGGTAGTGAGAGGGCCACAAAAGGGTCCTTTTAGGCAATACTCTATCCTAGACAAAACATTTTGTTAGTTTTAGTGTCAGGGTTTAGTCAGTGGCAGCTGGTGCTCAATAATTCGGGGGGGCGTCAAACCAATGCCACCCCTCCCCTCGGTGTGAGGCGAGGCCACCCCCCCAGAGACGGACATAAATGCGGGGAATACTAGGAACAGTCCCCCGTGGGAGACGGATGGCCTCTGTGATGCCTCCATGATGCCCGGGATGGCTCCGATCTCCCCTCCTCCTCCCTCCCCTGTCTGAGCTGGAGAGTGCTGGATGGCTGAGCCGCTGTGGGTGAGCCATCATGGCGGCTGGTGTGTTGGTCAGTCTTCCCCTGCTTCTCCCCTGGTCATGCGTCTCCTCCGGCTGTGCGTCTCCTTCCTCCTCCCCCTTGGCCAATAAGATCGCTTCGTCTTTTGGAAAATCGGGAAACGGATCTCAGGACCCACTTCCTGATTGGCTGGTAGGAGAATCAGTGTTATTAATTTGCTATTGTCACACAACTTAGTGGGCTTCGGGAGCAGTGTTCTGCGCCCCAAGCCCCCCATTTTTTGAAGCCTATTAGAGCCTCTGGCTCTAATCACGTGCTTCAAAAAACAACACCCCCCCACTGGAATCCATGCATCCGGTGCCCTGTATGTAGATCTGGGGCTGGGCGCATGGATGGAGGGGCCGCCACTGGGTTTAGTGGTAGGTTTTTCATTGCTAAGATCATAGAGAATTGTCAGCTCAGAGATGCTGATCCAAAATGTAATTTGTTATCAAAAAAGGCTCAAATCCAGTCACAGCAAAGATACTAACGCATTTCAACCAGTAAGGCTTTGAAGCCTTTAAGGCTATGACTAAGGCCTAGGCAAAACGCAATAACATCTTTGCTATGCCTGGATTTGAGCCTTCTTTTTTAATAACCAATTACATTTTGGTCCAGCATCCGTGAGCAAGCATTTTTCTATGATTTTTGCAATCTTAGAACAACCAATAAGAGGATAATATGCGACTGGTCTAAACTATGTGACATGTTCACCAATGCCAGGAACCTGGCGGACAAGATGGGTAAACTAGAGATACTGTTGTACGAGGAGGATTTGGATTTTGTGAGAATTTTTAGAAACCTGGTTCAACAGCTCTCATGATTGGCTGGCAAACATTCAAGGGTATACCCTTTATCGCAAGGACAGAGAGGGTAAAAAAGGGGGAGGGGTATGCCTATATATCAAGAATAATGTACAAGTGAATGTGAGAGATGACATCACTATATATAGTGAGTGTACAGCTTGTATAACAGTGTAAATTTGCTGTCCCCTCAAAATAAATTAACACACAGCCATTAATGTCTAAACCGCTGGCAACAAAAGTGAGTACACCCCTAAGTGAAAATGTCCAAATTGGGCCCAAAGTGTCACTATTTTGTGTGGTTACCATTATTTTCCAGCACTGCCTTAATCCTCTTGGGCATTGAGTTTACCAGAGCTTCACAGGTTGCCACTGGAGTCCTCATCCACGCCTCCATGACGACATCACAGAGCTGGAGGATGGTAGAGACCTTCCGCTCCTCTACCTTCCGTTTGAGGATGCCCCACAGATGCTCAATAGGGTTTTGGTCTGGAGACATGCTTGGCCAGTCCATCACCTTTACCCTCAGCTTCCTTAGCAAGGCAGTGGTCATCTTGGAGGTGTGTTTGGGGTCGTTATGGAATACTGTCCTGTAGCCCAGTCTCCGAAGGGTTGGGATCATGCTCTGCTTCAGTATGTCATGGTACATGTTGGCATTCATGGTTCCCTCAATGAACTGTAGCTCCCCAGTGCCAGCAGCACTCATGCAGCTCCAGACCATGACACTCCCACCACCATGTTGGTTGCCGCAACACAGGCTTGGCACCATCTGAACCAAATACGTTTATCTTGTTCTCATCAGACCACAGGACATGGTTCCAGTAATCATTGTCCTTAGTCTGCTTGTCTTCAGCAAACTGTTTGCGGGCTTTCTTGTGCATCATCTTTAGAAGAGGCTTCCTTCTGGGATGACATCCATGCAGACCAATTTGATGCAGTGTGCGGCGTTTGGTCTGAGCACTGACAGGCTGACGCTCCCACCCCTTCAATGTCTGCAGCAATGCTGGCAGCACTCATACGTCTATTTCCCAAAGACAATCTCTGGATATGACGCTGAGCATGTGCACTCCTCTTCTTTGGTTGACCATGATGAGGCCTGTTCTAAATGGAACCTGTCCTGTTAAATCACTGTATGGTCTTGGCCACCATGCTGCAGCTCAGTTTCAGGCTCTTGGCAATCTTCTTATAGCCTAGGCCAACTTTATGTAGAGCAACAATTCTTTTTTTCAGATCCTCAGAGAGTTCTTTGCCATGAGGTGCCATGTTGAACTTCCAGTGACCAGTATGAGTCAGAGCGATAACACCAAATTTAACACACCTGCTCCCCATTCACACCTGAGACCTTGTAACACTAACGAGTTACATGACACCAAGGAGGGAAAATGGCTAATTTGGCCCAATTTGGACATTTTCACTTAGGGTTGTACTCACGTTTGTTGCCAGCAGTTTAGACATTAACCACTTGCTTACAGGGCACTTAAACCCCCCTCCTATCCAGACCAATTTTCAGCTTTCAGCGCTGACGCACTTTGAATGACAATTGCGCGATCATACAACACTGTACTCACATGAAATTTTTATCATTTTTTTCCCCACAAATAGAGCTTTCTTTTGGTGGTATTTGATCACCTCTGCAGTTTTTATTTTTTGTTAAAAAAAATTCTATAAAATCCGAATTTAAAAAAAAAAAAATTTTTTTTTTTAATATTTAGTTATAAAATTTTAAAAAGGGTTATTTATCTCCTTCATTCATGTACGCTGATGAGGCGGCACTGGTGGGCACTGATAGGTGGCAGTGATGGGCACTGATGGGTGGCAGTGATGGGCACTGATGGGTGGCAGTGATGGGCACTGATCTGGTACATTGATAGGCAATACTGCTAGGTGGCACTGATTGGCACCACTGGTGGGCATTGATAGGTGACACTTGTGGGCATTGATAGTTGGCACTCATGGGCATTGATACGTGGCACTGGTGGGCACTGTGAGGTGGCACTGGCAGGGGGTACTGGTGGCACAATTGAGGCATTATTGCCTCCTCCTCTTCAGGACCAATGTCCCTTGCTAACGAGCTGGTGATCGGCTTTTTTTTCTCCTCGCACTGTCAGCGCGAGGAGAAAAAAAAAACGATCACAGACCTTTTGTTTTGATCATGTGATCAGCTGTCATTGGCTGACAGCTGATCACATGGTAAGGGGCCGGGACCGGCCCCTTACTTGGATCGGTGATCAGCCGAGTCTCATTGACTCGGTGATCACATCACGATCGGTGCGCACCCTGCAGGACGCGCGCGGGGCGCGTGCACAGGGGAGGCCGTCAAATGACGTCCTCCCGGGAATTAAGGTCCGCGCTTTGGCCGTCATTCGGCTATAGCGCGGATATCAATCGGTTAATAGCTGTTAGGGATGAGCCGAACACCCCCCGGTTCGGTTCGCACCAGAACCCGCGAACGGACCGCAAGTTCGCACGAACGTTAGAACCCCATTGACGTCTATGGGACTCGAACGTTCGAAATCAAAAGTGCTCATTTTAAAGGCTAATTTGCATGGTATTGTCCTAAAAAGGGTTTGGGGACCCGGGTCCTACCCCAGGGGACATGTATCAATGCAAAAAAAACTTTTAAAAACGGCCGTTTTTTCGGGAGCAGTGATTTTAATGATGCTTAAAGTAAAAAAAAAAAAGTGAAATATTCCTTTAAATATCGTACCTGGGGGGTGTCTATAGTATGCCTGTAAAGTGACGCGTGTTTCCCATGTTTAGAACAGTCCCTGCACCAAATGTCATTTTTAAAGGAAAAAATCTCATTTAAAACTGCTTGCGGGTTTAATGTCATGTCGGGTCATGGCAATATGGATGAAAATCAGTGAGACAAACGGCATGGGTACCCCCCAGTCCATTACCAGGCCCTTTGGGTCTTGTATGGATATTAAGGGGAACCCCGCACCCAAATTAAAATAAGGAAAGGTCCCTATATACTCTGAACAGCAGTATACAGGCGGTGCAAACAAGACAGGGACTGTAGGTTTGTTGTTAAGTAGAATCTGTTTGTAATTTTGAACATTTTTAATGTGTTTAGCTCCAGCCAAAAAATCTTTTCTAAGCTTTTTGGAAAACATAGGGAAGGGTTATCACCCCTGTGACATTTGTTTTGCGTCTTTCCTCCTCTTCAGAAGATTTCACCTCACTTTTTTGTCCCAATGAAAAATGTTTTTTGAAAATTTGGGTTTTTTTGTGGAACAAGGATTGGAAAGCATCAGTGGAAAGGAAAAATTGTTTTCCCATATTAACTCTTACAGGAGAGAATTTCCCTTCCTTAGGGGTAGATTTCATCTCACTTCCTGTTGTCTCCTTCCGTTTGCAAGTAGGAGTCGTTTGTAAGTTAGATGTTTGAAAGTAGGGTCCTGCCCTATATACTCAGCAGAAATTTGGGCCTTAGGTGTTGCTGTGGCCAAAACACTGTAAGCCCTCACAGGGCCCTGCTGTGAAATATTAGATCAAGAATTGTAATTACATGCCCCTGTTGAACAGGAGCTGAAAAATTAGGCCTTAGGCACTGGTGCTGGTGCCACAACACTGCAACCCCTCACAGACACTCTAGTTGAAACGCAGGAACAAGCCCTGCTGCAAAGTATTGCATCAAAAATTGTAATTACACGCCCCTGTTAGACAGGGGCTGAAAAATTGGGTCTTAGGCACTGGTGCTGGTGCCACAACACTGCAACCCCTCACAGACACTCTAGTTGAAACGCAGGAACAAGCCCTGCTGCAAAGTATTGCATCAAAAATTGTAATTACACGCCCCTGTTAGACAGGGGCAGAAAAATTGGGTCTTAGGCACTGGTGCTGGTGCCACAACACTGCAACCCCTCACAGACACTCTAGTTGGAATGCAGGAACAAGCCCTGCTGCAAAGTATTGCATCAAAAATTGTAATTACACGCCCCTGTTAGACAGGGGCAGAAAAATTGGGTCTTAGGCACTGGTGCTGGTGCCACAACACTGCAACCCCTCACAGACACTCTAGTTGGAATGCAGGAACGAGCCCTGCTGCAAAGTATTACATCAAAAATTGTAATTACACGCCCCTGTTAAACAGGGGCTGAAAAATTGTGCCTTAGGCACTGGTGGTGGCGCCCAGAACCAAAAATGTTCTTACAAGCTATCAGCGTGATGATTGAGGAGGAAGAGGATAATTACTCAGGGATAGTCACTCAGCATCAGCATAGGCAGTCTTTGAAGGGATCTGAGATTTCAAAAAAAATTATTCGGTTACATCTGCATCAGGTGCTTGGTAGCTGGTGGTGATCCAAGACTGATTCATTTTTATGAAGGTCAGCCGATCGACCGAGTCGGTGGACAGACGCACCCTGTGATCGGTTACCACGCCTCCAGCAGCACTGAATGTGCGTTCCGAAAGAACGCTGGATGCAGGACAGGCCAGTAGCTCAATTGCATACTGTGCAAGCTCTGGCCAGTGATCCATCCTCAAGACCCAGTAACCCAGAGGATTTTCGGTGGGAAAGGTGTCCAAGTCTGATCTTGCCCCTAGGTATTCCTGCACCATGTAAAACAGACGCTGGCGATGGTTGCTGGAACCGATCATACCTTGGGGCTGCGGACCAAAAAATTGTCTGAACGCATCGGTCAGACGGCCACCTTCTCCACCGCTCCTTCTTTGACTGACCGAAGCCTCAGCAACACGTTGTCCAGAAACAGGAGTTTGTAACCTCCCAGTCTCTGGGAACGCGTTGCACAGACCTTTCTGCAAGGCCTCCCGAAGATGTTTCATCCTCTGCTCCCTCTGCGATGGCAAGATAAGGTCCGCAACCTTACCCTTGTAACGTGGATCAAGGAGGGTTGCCAGCCAGTATTGGTCCTTCTCCTTGATACCACGAATACGAGGATCCTTACGCAGGCTTTGCAGGATCAGGGAGGCCATGCAGCGTAGGTTTGCTGAGGCATTCGGTCCGGAGTCCTCTGGGTCACTAAGGACAACAACGTCCGCAGCCACCTCCTCCCAGCCACGTACAAGTCCATGTGTTCCTTGGGACTGATCCCTTAAAGACTGCTGATGCTGAGTGCCAGGCTCCACCTCCATACTGACACAATCTTCCTCCTCCTCCTCCTCCTCCTCCTCGTCCTCTTCCTGTGTGATCGGCGGGCACGCAGGAACACTGTCTGGATAAAGGGGGCCTTGAGAGCTAAGGAAGTCCTCCTCTTCCTGCCTCTGTTCTGCCTCAAGTGCCCTGTCCATTATCCCACGCAGCGTGTGCTCCAACAGGTGGACAAGGGGGACAGTGTCACTGATGCATGCACTGTCAGTGCTCACCATCCTCGTGGCCTCCTCGAATGGTGACAGGACAGTGCATGCATCCCTGATCATGGCCCACTGGCGTGGGGAAAAAAAACCAAGGTCCCCTGACCCTGTCCTGGTGCCATAGTCGCACAGGTACTCATTGATGGCCCTCTGCTGCGTGTGCAGCCGCTGCAGCATGGCCAACGTCGAGTTCCACCTGGTGGGCATGTCACAGATTAGGCGGTTCTTGGGCAGGTTAAACTCCTTTTGGAGGTCCGTCAGCCGAGCACTGGCATTATATGACCGGCGGAAATGCACACAGACTTTCCTGGCCTGCCTCAGGACATCCTGTAAGCCCGGGTACCTGCCCAAGAACCGCTGCACCACCAAGTTAAGGACGTGAGCCAAACAGGGCACATGGGTCAGTTGTCCCTGTCGGAGGGCAGAGAGGAGGTTGGTGCCATTGTCGCAAACCACCATTCCTGCCTTAAGTTGGCGTGGCGTCAACCACCTCTGAACCTGCCCCTGCAGAGCTGACAGAACCTCTGCCCCAGTGTGGCTCCTGTCCCCCAAGCACACCAGCTCAAGCACCGCATGGCATCTTTTGGCCTGCGTACTTGCGTAGCCCCTTGAACGCCTACGGAGCACCGCTGGTTCCGAGGAAGAGGCCATGGAGGAAGAAGAAGAGGAGGGGGTGGAGGAGAGAGGTGTGTCACAATCAGCATTTTGGAGGCGTGGTGGCGGAACAACCTCCAACACTACTGCACCTTGTCCTGCATCCTTCCCAGCTGCCAGCAGAGTCACCCAATGCGCCGTGAAACTTAAGTAACGTCCCTGTCCATGCCTGCTGGACCATGAGTCAGCGGTAATATGCACCTTACCGCTGACCGCCCTGTCCAGCGAGGCATGGACATTGCCTTCCACATGCCGGTAGAGAGCCGGAATCGCCTTCCGTGAGAAAAAGTGGCGTTTGGGTACCTGCCACTGAGGAACCGCACATTCCACAAACTCACGGAAGGGGGCAGAGTCTACCAACTGAAAAGGCAGCAGTTGAAGTGCTAGCAATTTTGCCAAGCTAGCATTCAACCGCTGGGCATGTGGATGGCTGGGAGCAAACTTCTTTCGGCGGTGCAGCAGCTGGGGCAGGGAAATTTGCCTGGTACAATCTGACGTCGGTGTACCAAAAGCAGATTGCCCATAAGTACTTGGCTGTGACACACCTAATTCTACACCTTCATTCCTCTCACTGCAGGTCGCAGAGAGGACTGAAGGTCTAGTGGGGTTGGAAATCTCAGCTGATGAGGAGCAAGGAGAGATCGTCTTTGTTCTTTGGTGTGGGTCTTTTAGATACGCTTGCCAACGAACTGCATGGCAGGTCAACATATGTCTGGTCAAGCATGTGGTACCCAAGCGGGAGATGTTTTGGCCACGCGAGATACGCTTGAGACATATATTGCAAATAGCAGCGGTGCGATCTGATGCACTCGTCTCAAAAAAGGCCCACACCAAAGAACTTTTTGAATAACGCGCAGAGACTGCAGCGCCCTGCACATGTGGAGCTTTGGGGTGTGATGCAGTCAATGTGCTGCCCTTAGGCTGGCCCCTGGAGGGCATCCTGCCTAGTTGGTGATGTGCCACCTCCTCCTCCTCCTCCTCCTCCTCCTCCTCCTCCTCCTCCTCTCTCCTATCAGGCACCCACGTTGAGTCAGTGACCTCATCATCCCCTCCCTCCTCATCACTGGAGCAAACCTGGCAGTATGCTGCAGCAGGGGGAGCATGACTGCCAGATTGCTGTCCTTCTTGGGCACCCCCTCTGTCCGTGCTCATGTTACTGCCTTCATTGAGCTCAGTATCATCATCAGAGCCTTCCAAACGCTGGGCATCCTCCTGGAGCATGTACCCAACACTGTGGTCAAACAGTTCGAGGGAATCCTCAGGAGGACATGGTGGGGCTAGGGAAGGAGTCACTGATGACATTGAGCTGAGGGAAGAGGCCGCTGCTTTGCCAGACAAAGCACCCTGGGCATGGGTGAGAGAGGATGAGGAGGATGAGGACGGCTTGGTCATCCACTCGACCAAGTCTTCCGCATGTTGCGGCTCAACACGGCCAGCTGCCGAAAAAAAGGCCAAGCGTGTCCCATGGCCACGTGCTGATGAGGATGCACCGTCTCCACGACCAGCACTAGACACAGAGCCTGCTTGCCCTCTCTTATTGGCTTGTGACTGTCTGCCTCTCCTTCTTGGCCTTCCAGACATACTAATGGCCTGTAGCTGCACTAAGCTGGGATAGAACACCTGTAATTTTCTTCAGGTAGCTTTATATACTGTAACCAGACAAGCCTGCCTGTCAGTAGGAAGATAACAGGAACGGATCTAGCTGAACACTGTGAGCAGGACGTACTGCACTAAATGTATATAGCAGGAACGGATCTAGCTGAACACTGTGAGCAGGACACACTGTACTAAATGTAAATAGTCTAGCTGCCTGACCGTGGTACTAATAGGATCAAAAAGAACACCTGTAATTTTCTTCAGGTAGCTTTATATACTGTAACCAGACAAGCCTGCCTGTCAGTAGGAAGATAACAGGAACGGATCTAGCTGAACACTGTGAGCAGGACGCACTGCACTGAATGTAAATAGCAGGAACGGATCTAGCTGAACACTGTGAGCAGCACGCACTGCACTGAATGTAAATAGCAGGAATGGATCTAGCTGAACACTGTGAGCAGGACGCACTGCACTGAATGTAAATAGCAGGAACGGATCTAGCTGAACACTGTGAGCAGGACGCACTGCACTGAATGTAAATAACAGGAACGGATCTAGCTGAACACTGTGAGCAGGACACACTGTACTAAATGTAAATAGTCTAGCTGCCTGACCGTGGTACTAATAGGATCAAAAAGAACACCTGTAATTTTCTTCAGGTAGCTTTATATACTGTAACCAGACAAGCCTGCCTGTCAGTAGGAAGATAACAGGAACGGATCTAGCTGAACACTGTGAGCAGGACGCACTGCACTGAATGTAAATAGCAGGAACGGATCTAGCTGAACACTGTGAGCAGCACGCACTGCACTGAATGTAAATAGCAGGAACGGATCTAGCTGAACACTGTGAGCAGGACGCACTGCACTGAATGTAAATAGCAGGAACGGATCTAGCTGAACACTGTGAGCAGGACGCACTGCACTGAATGTAAATAACAGGAACGGATCTAGCTGAACACTGTGAGCAGGACACACTGTACTAAATGTAAATAGTCTAGCTGCCTGACCGTGGTACTAATAGGATCAAAAAGAACACCTGTAATTTTCTTCAGGTAGCTTTATATACTGTAACCAGACAAGCCTGCCTGTCAGTAGGAAGATAACAGGAACGGATCTAGCTGAACACTGTGAGCAGGACGTACTGCACTAAATGTATATAGCAGGAACGGATCTAGCTGAACACTGTGAGCAGCACGCACTGTACTGAATGTAAATAGCAGGAACGGATCTAGCTGAACACTGTGAGCAGGACACACTGCACTGAATGTAAATAACAGGAACGGATCTAGCTGAACACTGTGAGCAGGACACACTGTACTAAATGTAAATAGTCTAGCTGCCTGACCGTGGTACTAATAGGATCAAAAAGAACACCTGTAATTTTCTTCAGGTAGCTTTATATACTGTAACCAGACAAGCCTGCCTGTCAGTAGGAAGATAACAGGAACGGATCTAGCTGAACACTGTGAGCAGGACGCACTGCACTGAATGTAAATAGCAGGAACGGATCTAGCTGAACACTGTGAGCAGGACGCACTGCACTGAATGTAAATAGCAGGAACGGATCTAGCTGAACACTGTGAGCAGGACGCACTGCACTGAATGTAAATAACAGGAACGGATCTAGCTGAACACTGTGAGCAGGACACACTGTACTAAATGTAAATAGTCTAGCTGCCTGACCGTGGTACTAATAGGATCAAAAAGAACACCTGTAATTTTCTTCAGGTAGCTTTATATACTGTAACCAGACAAGCCTGCCTGTCAGTAGGAAGATAACAGGAACGGATCTAGCTGAACACTGTGAGCAGGACGCACTGCACTGAATGTAAATAGCAGGAACGGATCTAGCTGAACACTGTGAGCAGCACGCACTGCACTGAATGTAAATAGCAGGAACGGATCTAGCTGAACACTGTGAGCAGGACGCACTGCACTGAATGTAAATAGCAGGAACGGATCTAGCTGAACACTGTGAGCAGGACGCACTGCACTGAATGTAAATAACAGGAACGGATCTAGCTGAACACTGTGAGCAGGACACACTGTACTAAATGTAAATAGTCTAGCTGCCTGACCGTGGTACTAATAGGATCAAAAAGAACACCTGTAATTTTCTTCAGGTAGCTTTATATACTGTAACCAGACAAGCCTGCCTGTCAGTAGGAAGATAACAGGAACGGATCTAGCTGAACACTGTGAGCAGGACGCACTGCACTGAATGTAAATAGCAGGAACGGATCTAGCTGAACACTGTGAGCAGCACGCACTGCACTGAATGTAAATAGCAGGAACGGATCTAGCTGAACACTGTGAGCAGGACGCACTGCACTGAATGTAAATAGCAGGAACGGATCTAGCTGAACACTGTGAGCAGGACGCACTGCACTGAATGTAAATAGCAGGAACGGATCTAGCTGAACACTGTGAGCAGCACGCACTGCACTGAATGTAAATAGCAGGAACGGATCTAGCTGAACACTGTGAGCAGCACGCACTGCACTGAATGTAAATAGCAGGAACGGATCTAGCTGAACACTGTGAGCAGGAAGCACTGTACTGAATGTAAATAGCAGGAACGGATCTAGCTGAACACTGTGAGCAGGACACACTGCACTGAATGTAAATAGTCTAGATAGAAGATAACAGGAACGGATCTAGCTAAACTGAATACAGTGTATATATATATATGCAACACCTGGGATGCATATATATACACAATACACTGTAAGTGCAGCTAACTGACTGACTGTTCTGCCTAATCTATCTAACTCAAATCAAACACTGTCTCTCTGTCTATCTCTTTCAACGCCGGAACACACACTACACAGGGCCGCCGTGCAGGCGGCCTTATATAGTGTGGGGCGTGTACTAAATCCCCTGAGCCATAATTGGCCAAAGCCTCCTTGGCTTTGGCCAATTACGGCTCTCTGTTCAGGCGGCGCTGTGATTGGCCAAGCATGCGGGTCATAGTGCATGCTTGGCCAATCATCAGCCAGCAATGCACTGCGATGCCGCAGTGAATTATGGGCCGTGACGCGCCACACGAATTTGGCGCGAACGGCCCATATCG
Source organism: Lithobates clamitans (assembly GCA_037952925.1). NCBI lineage: Eukaryota > Metazoa > Chordata > Amphibia > Anura > Ranidae > Lithobates > Lithobates clamitans. The sequence goes on from JBBGZY010001526.1 coordinate 5,061,299, forward strand.
TTCGCAATTCGACGGACGGTCGAACAGCCGATGTTCGAGTCGAACATGGGTTCGACTCGAACACGAAGCTCATCCCTAATAGCTGTATGTTGAGTTATTTTGAGGGGACAGCAAATTTACACTGTTATACAAGCTGTACACTCACTACTTTACATTGTAGCAAAGTATCATTTCTTCAGTGTTGTCACATGAAAAGATAGAATAAAATATAATATAAAAATATTTACAAAAATGTGAGGGGTGTACTCACTTTTGTGAGATAATGTATGTATATGTAGCGCTGGTAGATTTACAATCTACTGCAGAGTAGGTAAATTTAGTAAATTGTGTGTTAGGAAGTGTGCTTCCGTGCTGACCGGTGGGTGTCGCTGTTACCATTAGTCAGTGTTGGAAGGGCAACGTGTCGAAGTGTATAGATTCTCCTCTGTCTCGGAGACAAGCTTGGTGGAGGTGGTCCTCCGAGTTGCATTCTGGGCGAGGGTATTTATGGGACAGACGCCATGTTCCAAGGTCGTTTTACAACCACCTGCTGGCCCTCCTGGCCGACAGGTATGCGTTAAGGAGCTACCTCGTGGTCCTCCGATCGGGAGGCCCACGATGCTGCGGCGCAGGGGTGGGCCCAGAGGCTTGTCTGGGGCCTACCACCGCGGCCGAGGAATGGTCCTGAGCTGTCGGTCCTGTGTGACGAAGCTGGACAGTCGAGGAGATCCCAGGGGAGGACCCGTCTTGGAGAGATCGTGCAGCGTGCTGGTCTATAGAGGGGCCTGGTGACTCGGTTGCAGGACGTATCCAAAAGAAGTAATTATACAGCATAGTGTCGCCGGTTCGGCTTAAAGGTTCAGGCACTGTGACTGACTGTCCACTGCAGAAGATCTGATACATCCTGTGGCAGAGGATCGTGCAGATTTACCCCCCCAAATAAGTCTGTGGCAGAGACTTTAGATTCGTGCTGCGTACTGGCTGCTAGATCGGTGAGAGAGGCCTATCCAGATGAGCAAAGAGTGTGTCCCATGAGGGGAGCGCATTCCACATAATTATCTGAATTCTACTGGGACATTTGTCGCTAAGATCTCGTAAGAAGATATTTGAGTTTCTCCTGAAGGTCTCCTTTTTTGTCTCTTTCCTGCTACTTCCTAAAGTTTGACTGTTTAATAAAGCATTGAAAACGTACTCCAGTGTTGGTGCGTGTGTCGTCCAGCAGTAAACTCAATGGAACCCCTAGACCCGGTGCCGGTAAAACAGAGGGAAGCAAAGTGAAGGTAACAGACCTGCTTAAACCAGCAGCTCCACCGTGAATTAGTGCTACATGCCTGGTTAGCAAGTGGTTAATAGGAATTACAATATCAGTATCTGCAAATATGGCTGCCTCTATGTACATATATATTTAGAAATGATATTAAAGAAACAAGTTTGCATTTTACACCATGTGAGAGTATTTACATATATTAACCGGATTATATTCGGAACTAAAAAAACACTTTCATACAAATATAAATTCCTTCTAGTTTTAAGATCTCTATTAATTGTAAACATAATAAGACTGATGCTCATTTATGGGCTGTGCTCCAGATTGGGGTCCTTTGACTTTGTGGAATGTAATGGCCTCACAGACGGAGAATTTGCACACCCCAGGGGCACCCCCTTTAATCTCCTAATACCAAACGCCTGTTTCCCATCAGGCATCTGTCCCTGGGGAAGGTCACTTATGAATTCCATACAGCATGGCTGTCACTGCAGTTCTCTGGTAATGTACAAACATGGCCTTATCAGCACGGCTGTCTTATATATTTTCTGTGTTAGCAGTTGGAGCATGACAGCTTGACAGTTAGAAGCAGTTTTTGGACATGGCAAGATGGCCAACAGCCTTGGGGCTCCACTATATAAGGGGCTGTGAAACAGAATGGCGTCAGTTCTAATGGGAATGTTATGTTGCTACACAGCATCAGTATATCTTATCCAATCTGCGTGGCTTTGTAAATATAACATATATTTATTAATGCACTGAAACAGTATTTCCCATCCAATCAGTAGGCTTTCCACCAAGGGCAGGCTGAAAGGTTTCATTTGCACCCCTAGAAATCCAAATTTTCAGCTGAACTAACTTAACAGCTAATGACCGTGGTTAAAGTGTATTGAAGACTTTCTATCAAACGTGATAAGATCAACTTTACAAATAATAATCGTTGCTTATCTTGTTCCATAGACCCATGCAATTTATGTATTAGTTATCTGTATTTGCTTGCTGCCTTAGGGAAACTGTAGACATTAGTAATACTATGAAAACATTCCACTGATAAACGTAGATTAATATGGTTCCACACACTACTGGAGATTGAGCAACAGATGTAGTAGAGTGAACCAGTGTCCAATCACAGCCGATTACATGTAAACACAGAAGTGCTGTTTTTCAGCTCTCCTGGCTTCACACTCTGTCAGTGTAAGGCGAGAAGAACCAATCAGTGGCATCTCCTCCCAGCAGAATGTGTAGAGATTATCAGTGTAGCCCCGTCAGTGCCACCAATCAGTGCCAATTAGTGCCACCAATTAGTGCCATTCAGTGCCCCCAATCAATGCCCAGCAGTGACACCAATATCCATCAGTGATGCCAGTCAGTGCTGCCTATCAGTTCCTGCCCCTCAGCACTGCCTATCAGTTCAAGCCCATTAGTGCTACCCATCAGTGCTACCCCTTAGTGCTGGCCATCCGTGCCGCTTATCATTGCCCATCAGTGCTGCCTATCAGTGCCCATCAGTGCCGCCTATCAGTGCTCATCAGTGCCCATCAGTGCTGCACATTAGTGCCTCCTCATCAGTGCCACCTAATCAGTGTCCTTCAGTGCCGCCTCATCAGTGTCCATAGGTGCCACCTCATCAGTGCCCATCAGTGCAGCCTATCAGTGCACACCAGTGAAGGAGAAAAATTACTTATTAACAAAATTTACTGACAGAAACTAAGAAAAAACTTTTTTTTTCGTTCTTTTTTCATTTTTTTTAGCAAAACATAAAAAACCCAGCGGTGAATAAATACCACCAAAAGAACTCTATTTGTGGGAAGAAAATTATAAAAATTTCTCTTGGGTACAGTGTTGCATGACCGTGCAATTGTCATTCAAAGTGTGACAGCGCTAAAAGCTGAAAATTGCCTGGGCAGGAAGGGGTTAAAAGTGCCCGGTATTGAAGCGGTTTAAAAAAAAAATACCAACAATTTAAAAAAAAAAAAACATATTTTTTTTACTAGTAATGGTGACTTATAGCGGGACTGCGATATTGCAGCGGACAAATTGGACACCTAACTGACACTTTTTGGGGACCAGTGACACCAATACAGTAATCAGTGTTAAAAAATATGCACTGTCACCGTACTAATGACACTGGCTGGGAAGGGGTTAACAACAGGGGGCTAAAGGGTAAAAAGATAAATGTGTGCTTAGGTTGTGCCTACTCACTGTGCGGGAGGTGCTTTGACTAAGGGAAGGCAAAGATCAGTGTTCCTGCTCAGTAGAGACACAGGATCAATGCATTACCTATTGACAGAACGACAATCTTCCCTGTTTACATAGGCATATTGTGATTCTGCCTGTGTCCTGTGTAATTGGCAGGTGGCGGTGGACATCGAGTCCGTGGTACCCGCAGACCAGCTTCCGATGTGTATAATCACAGCGGGAGCAGTTCAGGGGCGGCACGTGCAGACCCGTAAGCACTA